>OZ020579.1:11835405-12435405 GCA_963971525.1 Cephus spinipes | reverse complement strand
TAGGGAGACTGCCAATGGGCCGATATTCTTGAAACCAATTTTATTTGAGAGTAAACGCGCCACCTGAGCGGGGGGCCGTCGAACCATACCCACGTTTTTGATTGGTCGAGAATATATAGATATACTACGCGTGATATTCGTGAGCTCCGTGAGACGCATGGACTATAACGGGTGGCACTTTAAAGCGTATGTTTTCTGTTGTCGACGCGTCACCTAGACGGAGAAGCTTCGAACCATACCCACGTTTTTGATTGGTCGAGCGTATGTATCAAAGTACTCTAAGCAAACTCCAAACGTGGATAACAACTGAAATACAGTTTTCCCAATCTGTACGTCACGGTAACTAAATATCACACGTGCATCGTAACGAGTCAACGTGCGAGAGTCTCGGGTTCGAGACCCGATTATTATTACTTTTTTTTATTCATGAACAATGCTTATTGAATCTGTTAATTAACTTGGAATGTAGCAAATGCATGATTATATTATACTATATACATTTTATTATATTATAGAGTCGTGTCTATTTTTATGCCGTTGATACGTTCCACAGAAAACAGCATATAAAAAATATAAGTAAAGTAGAAGGAGGAACCCGAAATTTTCATAAACCTTCAAAACCGCATTAAAAAGCCATCTGCAAATGGATTTTACCCATTGAAATGCTATATGTAGACATATATTCCGTATATAAGGATCGGGAGGCACAGAATACATGGGTATGTCCAGTCTATTGACATATAGTGTGGACTACGCGATCCCTACCTTAGAACCTTTGAAAAAGTGTCCGCTCAAATAAACAAAGAGGAAATGAGGTGGCGGCCAATTGTTCTCCTTTTCTAATGTTCCCATTGCCTATGTTTTCTATACTCTCGTACTACGGCTGCTGGTTAGAAGAAGATGGGGCTTGGCCACCACCAGTCGCTATCTTTTTCTTTCATCCGACCATTTTTCCTATGTCTATGCGTAGTCCATACTATGTGTCGATGGACCAGTCTATTTGTACTCATAAGGGGAGGAAACGGTATGGGAAATGAAGTTCCGAATGAGACTTCGTAGTGATGAAACCTCATGCCATGCTCAAGTTCTACAGACCAATGGGCAGCCGATTTTGAGGAAGAGCCCTAAAGTTTGTATGGGAACTTATATACCTAAAGGTGTAACTTACATACAAGTGGGATGCCGGGCGAAGCGGTAGCATGTCAGCTTGGTAAGCCGAGGGTTCCGTGATCGAATCTCGGTGTTCGTGAATTTTTATTTCATGAATTTTGTTGCATTTTATTTCTGAATTTGTTTAATATTATAATAATAATCATGCAAATATGTGTTGTCATTACAATTTTATTATTATTGCTTCTTGTAAATAATAAAAATCAGGTTGTGAAAATACAAATACTCCTATACACAATATTTTATATATTATACTCGATATAAATATTTTACAGCGGTAGTTATTGCGAATAGGTTTTAAAAATTTTATTACTTTAGTTATAATTCTTACGATTATGATAGTATTGTAATTAATAACAAAAATAATAAAATTGTAACGACAATACATATTTGCGTGATTATTATTACAATATTAAACAAATTTAGAAATAAAATACAACAAAATTGATGAAAAAAAAAAGTTTACAAGCAGAGACTCGAACACAAAAACTTAAAAAAAAAGTCACAAGGCTGCATGTTCAATATTTTTTACATCCAATTTTTTTTTCATTATGAGTTGTTATTGAACTTTATAAATAAATTTTACAAAAAGTATCAAAAAATAAGTAATTTAAATAATTTTTTCAATGTAAAATTCCTTTCACTCCAGAAATTGACTTTGTTGTTGAAGACGATGTGCTATTGGAAACTAATATCAGAAGACATTAAACAATTAATTAATTAATCGGACACCTTGTATATTGTATATTGTTAGCTTTATTAAATTTGTATAGTCATACATGAAAGTAAAAATTTGCGTTGATTGTTTAGCCGAGTGCACTGATCTTCGTGAAACACTAAAAATTATGAAAATTGATTTTACTTTGCAATAGAAAACAAGTAAAGCTTACAATGACCGATTATATATCTGATCTATTCGACAAGTGCACTCGTTTTCGGGGGGCACCACGAGAAGGCAATCAACACCACCCCCCGTGAAAGCGCAGCTCCGGGAGCCTCCGACAATTAGCCGGGAACGACTTTCGTTTTGATATGTAACAAACATAAGAAAATAACGAAGCGCAGCTGAAATAGCCTCCGGGAGTGCCCGGGAACGACTTCGTAGATGAAGTTGAAATGGAACGCAGCTGAGACAGCCTCTGACAAAAGTCAGGTACGTTCCATTTTTTTATAGCAGAAAATTACACGAGTCGCAGCTTAGGAAGCCTCCGGTACAGTGCCCGGGAACGACTTCGTGAATAATGCTCAATCGAATCGCAACTCAAAGAGCCTCCGACAAAAGTCGGGTACAATAAATCAGAGGCCTTTCATCTTTTGCAACTTTATACATTTTTTATGTGCTCTGTTGGTTGACCTCTGCACACAATCAGCCCGATTGTCAAATTTGGTTTGAGCGAACAACTTCAATTTAGGCGTTAAATTGTTTATAAAATGAAAAATATTTATCGGTGAGGAAAAACCTTCGATTAATTACTAAAAAATATACTTAAAAAGCTTGTGTTAAAATTTTAGACTGATCGGTTCAGCTGTTTCCGAGAAATCTTGCTCACCGACTTTAAAAACGCAGTTTTGAGAAAAACGCGTTTAAAGTTTCAAAAGCACTTTACATATACTTGCCACGTCATTACAAGAAATTTTCTGTGTGTGTACTTAAATATATGTACATTACGAAAATAAAATTTAAAAAAATCGATTTTCTGAAAATTTTAACTGTATATAACCCCTTAAAGTAATCGCTTACCTCGTTACTTAAATATTTGAAGTCAAAAGTGACCGTTCTATTCAGCTTTATGCATAGGCCTTATAACGTTATAGACCCACACATCGATATATCATCCCATATCTTTTTCCAAACAAATTCGAACCATATATAAAATTGATAATAAGTAGTGAAAAATATAAGGAAGGTTTACAGAAAGTTTGACTGAGATCGCCTACGTTCTAAAAAATTAATATCGGTCAGCGTAAATGAATTTTGATTGAAAATGTGTCTAATGCCAAAAAATTGTGGTGAATTAACAACACTGTATTTGAGATAGGGGGGTCTAATGGTATGTCTAACGCACGCACTCGCATTTTTGTTACATATACATATACATATATTAATAACTAAGGGACATCAGCATTTTATATTATACTGCGCACGACGTCTCATACGAGTGATGCCCACTGGCACACAACCCGATTGCGCACACGCCCAGTTGGACACAAATCATTGGACACAACACGATTGGACACAGTGTTCATTCCGCACAGCAAGATTGGACACAACGCCGATACGACACATTAGTTTTGGACACAGACCTATAGTTCGCATGCAATTTTATAAATATAAGAATTACTCGAGCCAGCTGTTGCAATCTGTAAATCATATTATCAGAGCTGCTACGCGAAGCGCGCCGCTCAGAGTCGGAAACCTAAAAAAATGAACACGCCATTGTCAAGCTATCTCAATAATTACGAGTAATTGAAACTCGCATATTTAGGTATACATATAGTCGAATGCAAATAATATCTCAAATCTTTAATAATCTAAATTAACGTTTTTTAAAAGATTTTATCGCTATCTAGCGATTTATTTATATTTCTAAAATTGCTGTCCATAGAAACACCTTAATAAATTTCACAAAAATAATAAAAAAATAAGTAACTTAAATCATTTTTTCAATGTGAAATTCCATTTTACTCACATTTATCAACTTTTTTAAAAAAGTCCTAATTTTACTAACAATCATTAATTGTTTAATGTCTTCTGATATTAGTTTTCAATAGCACATCGTTTTCAACAACAAAGTCCATTTCTAGAGTGAAAGGAATTTTACATTGAAAAAGTTATTTAAATTACTTATTTGTTGATCATTTTTGTAAAATTTATTTATAAAGTTCAATAACTACTCATAACAATTTAAAAAAATTGGATGTAAAAAAAAATTGAACATGCAGGCTTGTGACTTTTTAAGTTTTCGTGTTCGAGTCTCTGCTTGTAAACTTTTTTTTTTCATGAATTTTTTTGCATTTTATTTCTAAATTTTTATTATTTACAAGAAGCAAAAATAATAGAATTGTAATGACAACACATATTTGCATGATTATTATTATAATATTAAACAAACTCATAAGTAAAATGCAAAAAAATTCGTGAAATTAAAAATCTCGAGCACAGAAATTCGAGCACGGAACCCTTGGCTTATCAAGTTGACACGCTACCGCTTCGCCGGCCAAACCACTTATAGCTAAAGTTACACCTTTAGATATATAAGTTCCCATACAAACTTTAGGGCTCTTTTTCTCAAAATTGGCTGCCCATTGGTCTGTAGAACTTGAGCATGGTATGAGGTTTCATCACTACGAAGTCTCATTCGGAACTTCAATTCTCATACCGTTTCTTCCACTTATCAGTACAAATAGACTGGTCCATCGACATATAGTATGGACTACGCATAGACAGAAAAAATGGTCGGCTGAAAGAAAAAGATAACGACTGGTGGCGGCCAAGCCCTATCTTCTTCTAACGAGCAGCCGTAGTATGAGAGTATAGAAAACATAGGCAATGGGAACATTAGAAAAGGAGAACAATTGACCGCCACCTCATTTCCTCTTTGTTTATTTGAGCGGACACTTTTTCCATGGATCTAAGGTAGGGATCGCGTAGTCCACACTATATGTCAATAAACTGGATATACCCATGTATTCTGTGCCTCGCGATCTTTATATGCGGAAAATAGACACGACTGTATAATATAATAAAATGTATATAGTATAATATAATCATGCATTTGCTACATTCCAAGTTAATTAATAGATTGAATAAGCATTGTTCATGAATAAAAAAAAAAGTAATAATAATCGGGTCTCGAACCCGAGACTCTCGCACGTTGACTCGTTACCATGCACGTATGATGTTTGGTTACCGTGATCATGGAGACTAGAGTAAAGGAGGCCGAACGTATACGGAAAAATGCCGAATTTTTGGTTCAAGAATCGTGTACCGGTAAGCTTCAAAAATTTACCATAAGCGTCGCTCTAGTCACGCGACTGAAGTGAAGTTGACAATTGGTGGTACAAGTGAAGTGAGCTAAGAATGGTTCGAAAAAGAAGAAGAGTAACAGCAAAGAACATATTTGTTCTCTGTAACGATTTATTAGCGCCCATTACACGTGTGCGGTGCTGAATTCTTTCTCCGTGAAAACAAGAGGTTCGTGACGGAATCGGTGGCAGGGGAATACGAGAAGGTAAGCAAAAAAAATTCTCTTTTCATAATTCCCGCTAGAAGGCGTGTGTATAACGAAGTTATCTCGGTCTCTCTAACTTCTCTGTCTGTCTTTCTCTAGGTCGCTTGACTACAGCGCCACCATGATGTGCAACTGACGTTACTGTACACCGTTTCGGGACCACATCCAAAGCATTGCGTTCGGCCTCCTTTACTCTAGTCTCCATGACCGTGACGTACAGATTGGGAAAACTGTATTTCAGTTGTTATACACGTTTGGAGTTTGCTAGAGTACTCTGATACATACGCTTGACCAATCAAAAACGTGGGTATGGTTCGACGGCCCCCCGCTCAGGTGGCGCGTTTACTTTCAAATAAAATTGGTTTCAAGAATATCGGCCCATTGGCAATCTCCCTATTCATCTCTGCCATAACCATCCGAATCGCAATTGTGGTTGAGTTTCGGAATACACCCTTAGTTAAATTTCAAGACGTCCATAAAATTCGGTAGATGTCTTGAGGACGTCTTGCAGTCGTCTCAATGCTATATGGGGGACCAATCAGGACGTTTCATCGATTATCGTTTTTTTTTGCAATTGCAGTCAACTTCAAACTGTCGACTGCGTGTCTTGACATTTTCGGTACTATTACAAATCATCGTTAAAACTTTCTAGATCATCTACGAATTTTTATTAACTTCCTGCTGATTGTCAAGTAGCTAAGGTACTTGATTAGGATATATTTAATACTTTTTTTATGTTTTCACTGGCTACAAATTATGGGCTTGAATGTATTAGTCATCAAATTTCTTAATAGCAAATGAGGAGTCTGCATATTTCTACTGAATATTATATGCATTCACTGATTATTTTTTATCGATATATTATTTAGCGCAGTCTTATTAGAATTGACCTTTTACAAAAAGTATAATAAAACTTGTTTTCCTCGCATTCTGTTATATTAAATTGTCCAAAAAATTGCAATTGTGTTTAATTGATAATTATATATATAGTTTTATTCAGTGTCGATTTATTGTTTAATTAAACAATTTTTGTAAGTAAAGTGCAATTCTAGTAGCATATTATGAGAAAAGAAACTTATAATAGAAATTCTCATTAGTGTTGACTATAGTAAAAATCTGTTAGGGATAAATTACAGTTTGGAAGTATGTTTTTTACAATTAATAATTGTAAAACCGTCAAATGTAAATATGAAATTAATATACTATGGTAATATGATATAATGTATTTAGTATTACAGTAAATCTATTTCATAAACATGGAAGATATCCCAGTACAACCTGGAAGTACTCAAGCTGATTTTATTCAAAATGAATTAAACTTTGATATTGACCCAAAAGATCCAATGACAAATGCTGACCTGAAGGACCCAGTGGAAAATGAATGGACTGATATACTTATGAATGGACAGTTACGTAGAAAAATTATAAAATTAGGTGAGCAAAGCAATCGACCAAATGCATCAGACATATGCACTTTGAAAATTATTGGGAAATTGGAAGATGGTACTGTTGTTGAAGAACATGAAGAATTAACGATACAACTTGGAGATGTTGAAGTTATTCAGGTTTGATGCAAATTATTTATAATAATTGGCATAATATTCTGGTGTTTATAGAATTTGTATATGCTAATATTATTCACATAGGGTTTAGACTTAGCAATTGCATTAATGAATATTGGCGAGATTGCTGAGGTTGAGGTGGGCCCAAGATTTGGTTATGGAGACATTGGAAATAAACCAAATATCCCAGGTGGTGCTAAAATCTTTTATACTGTGGAACTAAAAGCAATAGAACTTGAAGTAGATCTTGATCAGCTCTCAGTACACCAAAGACAAGAAATCGGGTATGCATTACTCCTAATATTTATTATATATACATTAGGAAGCAAATTAAAAATGTACTGATAAATTTGAAATTAGAAACAAGAAACGGGAACGTGGAAATTGGTGGTACATGCGTAATGAACCTACACTAGCTATTCAATGCTATCGAAGAGCATTAGAGTACTTGGACGATACAAACGGTGGAATTAGTTACCAGGAGAAGGAAGGTGATCAATTTACAAGTGATGCTGATTTGCAAGGCCTTCTAGAAGACAGAATGAAAGTCTATAATAATTTGGCTGCAGCTCAAATGAAATGCGACGCTTATGATTCGGCCCAAAGAAGTGTGGAAAACGTTTTGAGATGTCAACCACAAAATGTAAAAGCTCTATTCAGAAAAGGTAACCTCAGAAGAAAACAGCATCATCTGTCTTTGTAGTCAATTCTACAAAGAGATAAATGTATTATTACTTTTTTTTTTAGGAAAAATTTTACACCTACGTGGAGAGCACGCTCAAGCTTACACAATATTGCAGCAAGCAGCAAAATTAGATCCTGAATCAAAAGAAATACAACAGGAATTAGTAATTCTGCAGAAAAAAAATGCAAAGGATGCACACCGAGAGAAAAATCTTTATCGTAAAATGTTAGGCACAAACAAGGCAAATGGTGTGGAACTTAAGAAAACTATAACTGAAAGTAAAAATAAGAATGTGGCAAAAGTCGCGTGGAGTCTTATTGGTGGGGCAGCTGTAGCTCTTGTGGGCATCTTCGCCTACAGATATACTTCGTGAGCCAATTAATACAAAACAAAAGATTACGGGATTCAAAAAATGATCGGTGATAAATATCTGTATAGCATAACCTGTCTTGTTCCTGATCATTATTTGATTCCTTCAAATTTACGATAATATATGTCAATATTTGAATTAATTTATAAGTGGGAGGTTATTCGATTTTAAACTTTTTAATGACATTTCCAAAGTAACTACTCAAGCGATTGAAGAAAAAAAGAGAAAATTCTATCTTGTTAATTGTACTACAGTGTGATTTGCTCTTTCAAATTTATGGCTCAATCAACCATTAATTATATAACTTGTATTTTGTGACTGATGATGTTGCATTTGTCTTCTATTTTTTTGTAATTGTTAATGTTTATTTTTATCAGAAACATTCGTGCAACTCTTGAACCTGAAACTTTTTGTTTGTCATAATTTTTGTTCAAGGACTTTTTGAATTTCAGTACATATTTATTTTGAAGAACAGACATTCCAGACATATATTACAACTCTGACAAGAAATATTTTGCTTAATTATTGTATGTTTATTTCAAAAAAATAAAATTTAGATATATCTTATTCTCTTAAAGATATCCAACATAACAATACTGTAACTATACATATACAACAGCAAGTACTATACATATTTGACAAATGCCTAAGACTGAAAATACGTTTAGAGGAAGGCAATAAAAATGTAGTAAGAGTGTTTCTTATAAAAATGTATTAATCTGTTCATTTTTACATAAGTAATACGTCTTTCATTACTGCAAAGTGTCATTGCAAAATAGATTTTCTACTACTATACCATGGAATTATGTCCTATTACACATTTCTCATGATAACTCTATTTAAAATCTTTAAAAAAAAAAGAAAACCACTTTTCAGTAGTGAAGGGGTTCCAGATACAAAAATAATAGAAAATTCTTAAAATACATATAAGCTCCGTTATTAAGTATAAGAAACAAGATGTATAATTACATTTCTCATCAAGAAAAAGATTAGAAGGAGATCTTTAAGACTTTTATAATCTCATAATTCGAGAGCATTTATCTAAAGATTCAAAAACGGTGGAAAAGGCTGCGTAAGATAATTTTCAATCGTAGGCAGCGAATCCATTTTGCTACCGTTAGGGTCCAGCAATAGCGGAGACTCCGATACATTCTCCAGTGGTAATTCTGAGTAACTTGAATGATCGTAGTAACTTTGGTCTGCATTCTGGAAGCCGAAATCCTGATATCCTGATAATCCCAGCATCTCATTACAATTTGTCTCAAATTGATCCACCAGGTCATTCAAAGGTAATGTGTCTGGATTGGCAACTTCCACAGTAACAACTTGACCAGAATTGATATCTACCAGTGACAGAATTTGTGGCATCATATCCACCACTGGTAATAAATTAGACATTTGTACTGAAATTCCTGCACTCTCAGTAAGAGTTCCAGTGCTTGAAAAGGAATGTGCATGCTGCAATTCAACAGATGAAGACTTTACATCAATTTCACTAGCAATGGAAGACTTGTCCACCGAAACTGTAGTATGTGGATTGGTATTCACTTGAACTTCCTTTTCCATCTTCATATTCTTAACTTTTGGCTGCTTTGGCTTTTCTATTATAGGTACCAGTTGACCATCTTCAGTTTTCATTAGTTTTACGACCTAAATTATAATTATTGTCTCAGACTACTTTATTGGGGTTATGTATTTAATAGCAATTATTTATTTATGTTATTGCATTCCTTACCTTTTTTTTCCTCTCCATAGTAATTCTATGACAAGTCTCCATGTGTCGGGTAAGATGATGGGATCTTTTAAAAGCAGCACTGCACTGGCTGCAAGCAAATGGTCTAACTTCCTGATGTGACAATTTGTGTCTACTTAATAAACTATTTCTCTTGAATGCTCTACCACATTCTTCACAAATAAATTGTCTCTCTTTATTGTGCACATAAAGCACGTGATCATTTAAAATGCTAACACTTGTGAAAGTCTTACCACAATGTTCACAAATAATATTTCTCATCTCTACGTGCAATTGTCTGTGCCTATCTAAGTCACTTTTATTAGTGCAATTAAAAGTGCAACCAAATGTATTGCATGCAAATTTTTTTTCATCTTTATGTACACGTCGTATATGTTGATCACGAGCTCTTCGCGTCGTTAATTCTTTCGCGCAAACAGGACAGCTGAATATACCTTCAAATGGGACCTCATTATTGACTTTACTAAGATGAAGAGCAGTTTGCAAATGACGGAAATAACTGTCCTTCTTAATGAATCCGTGACGGCATTCAGCACAATAATATAAACCTGAAAACCCAGTTTTATAAACGAACGGGAATTATTTGATTATAGAATAAAATGATTTACCATTCTTCTCTATTTTCAGGGCCTTTGGTTTTGCAGAATGAGTTAATTTGAAATGCTCATTCGCCCTCTTTTTAGATGCAAATGTTGCGTCACACTGGGGACATTTATGAGTATCATGATTCTGAACGTGAATTAAATATGTTTGTTCCACATTAAAGGCTTGTGGGCATCGATCACATTTGAATTCCTTTTCATTATTATGTCTCTCCATATGTTCACGAATTTCCGCTTGAGTTTTTAACATTTCACCACAGTTTGAGCATACTTTACCAGTTTCATATTGATGTTTTGCTCTGTGACGATTCAGGAGTATCCGCTTCGGGAAGCTTCGCGAACATGCGTCGCATAAATGAGGATACTTCATTGCTTTTTCACCGTGAGCACGAAATAGATGCACATCTAAGTGTTTACGTCGCGCAAACTTTGCACTGCAGTGAGGACAGTTATTCTTCAAATGGCCTTCCAAGTGTCGGTCTAAGTGTCTTTTGTATCTGAATGTCATTGGGCACTGAGGACAAGTCTTTATTTCTTCTTGTAAATTATCTAAATCATCTAACTTCATATGTTCTTTGTTCTTGAGTGATTGTCCATCAAGATCAGAGTCTCTTTCTAAGTCTGTATCAGAATACAATTCATTGTTTACAATTTTTTCACAATCTTGTACATCACTTTCACTGCTTGTGATTTCAAAACTTTGACATTTATGTCCTTTAGGAAATAAACCTGTTAAGGTACATGAAGATGAAACTCCAAAGTCATCATATAGTGATGCAGATACTTTGTTAGAATTACAAAGAGAATTTGTAATATCCGGATGTAAGACCTTTAATGTTTCAATGGAGTTTTCCATAATACATAGAGTTGCGTTGTTCATTTTAATATCACATCTTTTTTCAGTATTTTCCAAATTTTCTAGAATTATATTGTAATTATCAAATATCAATTTTTTATTGTGATATTTTATATTGTCATTATCTTCTCCATGCATCTTTTCTCCATTTTCAAGGGTATCAGATTGTAGAAACATATTTCCCATTTTAATGAAATTAATATTCAGAGTAGATACTTCAGAATCAGTATTCTGATAATTATCATCAAAATTTTCCAGTTGTAGGTCAGAGGTTGATCCATTAACAGACTCTGGGGATAAGTTTACCCCAGAATCCTTACTTTCAAGACTACTCATACACTCATGTAGATAATTAAAGTTAGCAGCATCATCATTTTTTGAAGAAATACTTTGCATTGCTTCCAACATTGAATCATCCTAAGGAAGTTAAATAAGAGTTAAAATAATTTAAACTAATAATTAATTCTTGTATATATACATATTTGATCTAAATATTATCTAAAATCTGTGATTATGTTACAAGAAATATGTAATCTAGAAAATAAGGTAAAATAGAGGTATTGAGTCAGTAGACTGAATCAAAAATATTTGAATATTTTGATTCCGTCTACTGACTCAATACCTCTTTATTGATTCAAAGAGAATCAAATAAAGAAATTAATGAAAATTCAATGATCATACCTGATTGTCAAACATTGGAAGCGTCATGACTTCAGTTTGTTGACTTTCGTCTACGGACATTCTTTGTCTAAAAATTCTTAAAAATTGCACGCTCACATACGTAAGATAATGGAGAAAATATTACGTAATATGATAACTTTCTAACTTCCCTTAATTATTTTCTTTTGAATGTCTGATGTAGTATCTTTTCATAGCTCTCGAAAATAATTACACAGCGGATGTATAACCTGTAAAAGCATAGGTACATCTGGGTACATCAACGGAAAACTTGATGAAACTCGAATCTTTCCACCAATGAACATCGTATATTCACGGTTGCTTAGCAACTCGAAGTTCCTATAAATCCCACATTTTTACAATTTTCCAAGATTCTATAATAATTATATGATAAATATTTAATAAAGGGATATTTTAAATACTTATTAAAACATTATAGAAGTATATCAAGCATTTTTGGTCGATAATTATTTAGTGAATAATACGAATTACTGTAAAATAAATTTGGTTACTACATAGCTTGGAAAAATATGTTCATAGTTTCATATCTCTGGATTTTATTGAAAAATGTACACAGAACAATTGTTTGTCGAAGATAATTTTTAGTCAATAAGTAGTTATTTTTCATATTCTTTGAAATACACTATTATACTACGCCGACGTATAGTGATTCCTATCAATATATGAATTTTTGCAAATTGAGTAAACAGGGCAGAAAATAACACAGTGGCTTTTGATGAAGTTGTAAACTGTTACTTATTATGCGCCATTAAAAATTGAATGACGTATATTTCCGTGAACTAGTAGTTTGTCGTTTGTGAATGAAATTTACTTATATTTTTGTATCATCCTGAGAGTATTTACGCTTTTAAAGGTTGGAGTATTATGCATCTAACCCATTTCATCTGTCCAGAGGTTGCTAAGGAGATGTAATTATTAATTAGTACTTCATTTTGTTTCAGAATAATCATATTTATAATATAAAAAAGGTGATAAACAGCTAATACTCTTATAATAATGACTGAAGCTTTGGAGTCACACAGCAAAGAGACAAGTATTACTGCGTTAAGTGAGCAAGAGCGTGATCTAGCTCAAAATGCTCTTATAGAATTTCAAAAGGGTACATATTCTGTGTGTTTGTCCTATTTAAATAAGCTAGAGACATTGAGACCTAAAGACCTTAAAGTCATGCACAATAAGGTTGTTGCTGAGTATTATAAAAGTGATCTAAAAAAGACAGAGGTAATAAAAAAGAGTTTGAAGGCAATATGTGGTCATATGTCCATACCAGATTCATCTGAGGCCATGGATGATGTTGAAAAATGTGTTATGCGGTATAATGAAGCTGTCTTACTTTATCATACTAAACAGTATAATGCTGCTTTGCAAATAATGAATAGATTATTCACTTTTATTGAACCTATGGGTAAGATTTAATTTTAAGTGTAGCCAATTATTTAATTATATTTACTATTTATATTGATACATATTTAAATATATTTCAGAGGAGAGTTTGGCCCATAAAGTCTGTTTGCTTTTAATAGAATTACATATAGTAACTGATCAGCCGGATGCTGCACTGTCTTTACTTAATTATATTGAAAGCCAGTTTATATCAATAGATTCATCCAAAATATCAGTGACAGATAAAGAAGGTCCGATAAAACCAATAAAGGAACTGAAGGACCACAAAAAAGGTAGCGCTGATACAGCAACGGATGCTTTTAGAATAAAATTACTCAAGTTTAAGGCAAGAATTTACCTCATGATGCATCAATTAAAATTATGTAAAAGAGAATGGAAAACATTAATTTCTTTGGGGACACCTGTGGTAAGTATTCAATATTTTTAAAAAATATTTCTGTTTCCTACAATGCCAAAGTATTTTTTCAGAATATATCGTCGATATTTCTAAAAGCCAATCTTGAATATCTACGTGGAAACAGTAAGAAGGCTATGAAGATTATGAATTCAATGACCACAGAAAATCTGGAATTTAAGTATGAGAGCTTTAGTAATTGCCTTTATTTTTATAAATTGTATATAAGTTTTACTAATTTTCTAGAACATGTGGTGAATCTGCAGCTGTTTTGTATTATAATAATATAGCATGTCTTTATCACTCAATGGGCAAGCCACATTTGGCATGTTTTTACCTTCGAAAAGCATTACAGGAAAATAAGAATGCCATGGACAGTGTTCGAGTAAAAGATAATGGTATATTTTTTAACTATGATTGAATGAAGTTGAAAAACGATATCAATTAAAGCCAATCATTTTATTCCAGATCCCTTATCCTCTCAACCTCTATATACTCTTGGTGGCAATAGACATTACGAATTAATGTACAGTTTAGGTGTATCCTTATTACACGCTGGTCAGGCTGGAAAAGCCTTTGATTGTTTCACAGAAGCTGCACAAGGATTGCACAATAGCCCAAAGCTTTGGTTGCGCATGGCAGAATGTTGCATTCACTTTCACAAATCCGTAAGTGTACATAAAGATTTCTTTGTTAAATTCTGTATACAATATAATTTTATCTTGCATTTCATTTTACTCACATCATGATTTATATGATCAGCGGAATGCTATATTTTCTTACTGTATTTCATTTTTTCATAATTTTCAGACTAATGAAATAGATTTTAATATCCCAAAACGTCGCAAGGACCTCGTCCAGAAAGTCCTGGGTACTGGACTGTATAGAAAAATAATATTGGCATCTTCTCTTTCAAAAGATACAAAATATTACACAGAGGGTCTCTCCTATGCCATACCTCAACCAACCCTAGAATTTGGCATGCTGTGTTTAAAGAATGCATTATTCTTACTGCCAGTTAATAACGAATTGAATTTGCCTATGACTCCTGTAGCAGGACCTCAGACTGTCTCCATGTCCTTAACTCCTGGCCATGCATTAGGTATCAAATATGAAGTATTGTTTATGTAAAAGTATCATGAGGAATTATGTTGGTAAATAAACAGTTTATTCTCCAGGAGGACAGCATGCGACTCAAGTATCTCAAGCAACTGCGGTCGAGGCCATAAATTTAAAAGCCAGCGTTCTGGCAGCTAGCGCTTATGTGTCCTTATGTCTTGGAGACTATGTTATAGCTTTGGAACATGCTAGGGCTTTACTAAATATGAATAAGCTATCTGGAGCATACAGACTATTAGGAAATTTATATGCTGCTGAAAGTTTGATTTTTATGGATAAGATTAACGAGGCTATCGAGTATCTCAAACCAGAAAATATTCAGGATTTGAGAACCTATTTACCGATTTTGGAAACTTTGGACAAGGATAAGGAAAAAACCGAAGAGACTATTGTGACACCAATAGGCTGCAAAGGTATATTTGAATTTTATACTGACAATATTCTACATAACGTGAATTTTTATATTTTAAATTTATAGCTTACTATCCAACTAGCCTTCCCACTGGTAAGGCTGTACTCTGTTACAACCTGGCAGTGGCCTATGCTATTCGTGGTGAGCTGGATAAGTCTGGAGAAACGTTGAAACAGGTATGTGTTTGCACATAATTATTGAACAGTATTCTAGAGTACTGTATATTGTCATATATCCTCCACATAAATTTTCATGCAGGTGTGGATGTCGAAAGGGCCTGACTGTGATGTTCCTATACAAGTAATAATGCTAGCATTGTATATAGAGCTACAGCTGGGTAAGGATTTTTAGTTATTCTCCTGTTTTAGTCTGTTTTCTTTATATTATAAACAGCAATGCATTTATATTTTAGGTCATGCCGATGTTTCGAGGTCGATAATAAAGCAGCACTGTCCACAATATCGATGAGACCGATTATTCTCAAGAAATCAAGTTCAGCTTGACCATTATTGTATATACCATAATAACAAGCTTAAGGAAGTAATTGTAATTGTACTGATTAAATAAGAGAGCCGCAAGGATCTAATTTTACTAACATAAATTTCCTATTAAAAGCTTAAAGAAGTTTAAGGAAGAGTTATATTGGACTTAATAAATCATTAATCTTAAAAGGATGGAAAAAAGAATAACATTGATATGACAATTCTAAAATAATAAACAATCAACGAATGGAGGGGTGTCTTAATAATAGCATCTCCTCTCAACCTTTATCATCACCATTTTTCTTAGCTCTAACTGGATGAATACTCTAACAGTACAGGCCACAAGTCGCATTCTAAGCGATACTGCGCGCTATTCAACACAGTGCTGCGCTAATCTTCACCTGCGTGAAGTTGGCCGGCCAACTTTTATTTTTTAAACTATTTTTTATTCTAATCGTTTGATAGTGTTTGATAGTCTTGTAAAAACGTTTGATAGTCAATAGTTTTTTCAGAAAATAAAATTCAAAATCTGGTGTGAAGTCGGCCGGCACTTTTTTGTTCTAACCGGATTTTGTTTTTCCGGAGCTCAATCGATGCAAAGTCGTTTGATAGTTGCGAATTAATTAATAAAAACGTTTGATAGTCCATCGTTTGCAAGAAAAATGAGAAAAACCATATACGAATCAAGGATCCCAATCGATACGATACAATCGACTCCTCAATCGGTGTGTCCATTGACTTAGACAATATAACAAACTTTTTCTACTTCCAATCGTTTGATAGTCGCTCGATAGTGACCTCAGTAAAGTTAACCGGGCAATTTTAACTTTTTAACTTTTTATCATACCAAATCGATTGGTGGTCGTTTGGTGGTCATTGGTGGCCTAATAAAAACATTTGGTAGTCAGTCATTCTTTTATAATCAAATAATCAAAATTTGCCCGTGAAGTTAGCCGAAATTTTTTTTTTCAACAAATTAAGTTTTTCAGGTGCTCAATCGATGCGTAATCGTTTGGTGGTAACGAATATCATAATTAAAATGTTTGGTGGTCGTTAGTTTTCGTAAAAAATTAAAAAAACAGTTGCAGTGTCCAGCTTGACTGGATATGGGTGTAGGAACACACATTTACGGTCGATAAAACAAATGTTTCTGTGGCGGGATTCTGTAACTCGTTAGCGACGATTATCGCTGTCGTTAACGTATTCTACCGACGATTGTCGCTAGTGGTTATTCTGTACGCGGTAGGTATCGATATTTGTCGTTACATCGAATCGCTAAGTTCCGAAAATTGTCGAAAGGCAAGCGATGCATTCGAACGGCTCGCTAAGGCCTAGCGATAGTCGTTAACCATCATCGACAGTCAGTGACATCAAGCAAAACGACAAGTACTCGAGTGAGAATTGTACGGAGAGTTTTTTTTACACACGTTTTGACAAATAAAGTTGATTGACATATTAATATTTCAATAGTTACTTATAAGTAAATACATACCCGCCAACACCAAGATTATATCGCCAGCAACAACAAGTAATCGAGTAAGAATTTTATTTATTTTTTATTTGTTTGTTTGATGTCGCAACATTTTCTATGTACTTTAAGAGTGTATTAGTTAACCTCAATAAACTTTTTATAAATATTTATAACAATTCCTTCCTAAAAAAATTAATGAAAATAGTATTTTTTTTGACCGCCTAAACCAGAATGATCCCTTAAGTCATCACCTTAAACACGAAGACCTTTCTTAAAAGATTACATTAATGAAATGCTTACCACTTGCCACTGTTCAGAGGTTTTAACGGCACCTTTTATTAAACTTAATTCTTTGATTAATTCTGTCCACTTCTTTTGTGCTTCATCTTTGCCGTCAAGAATGGAAACTTTGCCCTCTGCAAGGTTTTTATTTAGCAGAAAAAAGTCGAGCATCTTTAAAATTTGTTGCTCAGACGATCGGGCACTTCGTATTTTCTTCCTGTACAATAATCGATATTTGAAATTTATTTTTACTTATGTTTATATATATTTTATATACTCACATTATAAGAGCTGTCATATTAAACGTTTCCTTGTTCGTTTGCTTATATTTAAAAATGGCTCCATATTTTTTTCTGAAGTTTTCATGTGTTCACAAATTCCCATAGATATCACTACAATTTGGTTAGGGATAACCCAGGAGAGCAACGTTGCCAATGAACGGATATCGAATTTTGTCGCTGCCTTCGAACAAGATTTTTCATCGATAATTATCGATAGCAAGAAGTTACAGAATCACCCAACGGAGGTAGCGACGCTCGTGCAAGCGACGACTATCGTTAGTTAACGATATCGAGAATTCTCGGTTGAGAGTTACAGAATCCCGCCACTGAACAGATTCTCCCTTCGAAAGAATTAATCAATGCAAGAACGCTAGCTGATGATTGGTAGTCTAATTAAAGGCCTTCACACACAAAACGACGTAACGACTTAAGACGTAAGCGTAAGGAAACCAACCAATCAGAATCTAGTACTGTCCCCTCCACTTTCCTCCGTCAGACGTAAGCCGTAGTGGCGAAAAATATCGTAAGGATGAAATCGTTACGGCTTACTTCTTACGGACAACCAATCACAAGCCTTCTCGCGTGATGTGCTTTCCTGTAAAAGTGCATATCATGCATTTCAATATAGTTCCAATTTACAAAATATACAATCCTTAATTATAAGTACATAATTGTTATTGTGTACTTACTTTTTACAACAGAAAATAGCTAAAAAAAGAAAGTTATAGTACTTATGTACAATGAAGACACTTTAAAAAAATGTGCAATTCTTTCTTCAGTGTGATTGGCCGTAGCTTACTCCTTACGCGTGTGGTGTGCGATGGTGCTTACTGATTACGGCTTACGCTTACGTCTTAAGTCGTTACGTCGTTTTGTGTGTGAAGGCTTTAAAACATTTGGTGGTCATCAATTAATGCATGAGGTATGAAGAGTCATACCTCCGCTACACGGCGAGCACCAAATGCTGTGATTGGCTGAGAAATGGATACAGGGGTATCGTATCGAAACACATTTTCCGTGATAAAACTTATAATTCTAAACCGATTTTGCTCGGCATGGTCCCGTTCGAAGCAGAAACACTAGCCGACGATTGGTAGTCTAATTAAAACATTTGGTGGTCATCAATTAATGCATGAGGTATGAATAATCATACCTCCGCTGCACTGTGAGCACTAAATGTTGTGATTGGCGAGAAATGGATTTGGGGCATTCGATCAATAAAATGCGTTTACCTTCTTAGCGATGTTTCCGCTGTACTCAGAATTTTACTTCCGGCGATATTGACGCTCTGGAGTCTTCTTTATAATAATCTGAGACTTTCGCTTACGTTACTGTGTCGCCTCGTGCTCCGTTTTGGATTAATACACATTGATTTTGTTATCGTTTGGCTTGTTCCACCATTTATGGCGTTTGGTAAGATCAATAATCTATGTGGGTGTTTTTGGAGTACTTTGGAGTACAAGCATTATATAAATTTCGTATAGCACTTGCTTTTGGAGTAACTTTTCACTTCGCATTATGTTTTTTAAAGTTTAAAATAAAAGTATATCGTAAAAATGTATTGTAGTTATAAATAATTTATTAGAACGATGCCCGTAATACTAAGTTAGAAATTCGCTACGTTTTAATCTATATTGCGTAAATTTCATTCTGCGATAATTCTCATTGTTAGTGTGAGTCTACATTATGCGAGAATGCTAAATTCATTTAAGAAATCACGGAATCCATTAGGCTCACAATATTAGTCTTTACAACAGCTATGCCAGCATAGCAAAGGTCGATATGCTAATTATTAAAAAAATAATAATATAATGAGTACAGATTGTAGAAAGTTTTGGTACCAAGTTGAAAAAGTTATATTTAATTTGTCATTCACAATTTAATTGTCTAAACGGCCGTAACGAGTGACTGACTAATGATACGAACCTCGTACATGTTGCTATAGTATAAACTTGACATACCCCCACCATGTCCTCTGCACCACCCTACACACCATGGTGTGATTATTCATACCTTGTGCAATAATTGATGACCACCACATGTTTAAATTAGACTACCAATCATCGGCTACAGTTTCTGCTTCGAATGGGACCAATCCGAGCAAGATCGGTTTAGAATTATAAGTGTTATCACGTAAAATGTGTTTCGATACGATACCCCTGTATCCATTTCTCAGCCAATCACAGCATTTGGTGCTCGCCGTGTAGCGGAGGTATGACTCTTCATACCTCATGCATTAATTGATGACCACCAAATGTTTTAATTAGACTACCAATCATCAGCTAGCGTTCTTGCATTGATTAATTCTTTCGAAGGGAGAATCTGTTCAGAAACATTTGTTTTATCGACCGTAAATGTGTGTTCCTACACCCATATCCAGTCAAGCTGGACACTGCAACTGTTTTTTTAATTTTTTACGAAAACTAACGACCACCAAACATTTTAATTATGATATTCGTTACCACCAAACGATTACGCATCGATTGAGCACCTGAAAAACTTAATTTGTTGAAAAAAAAAATTTCGGCTAACTTCACGGGCAAATTTTGATTATTTGATTATAAAAGAATGACTGACTACCAAATGTTTTTATTAGGCCACCAATGACCACCAAACGACCACCAATCGATTTGGTATGATAAAAAGTTAAAAAGTTAAAATTGTCCGGTTAACTTCACTGAGGTTTGATAGTGTTTGATAGTCTTGTAGTGTTGTGAAAATAAATCTTAATTGATATTACATTTTGTCATTACAATGTTAATTAATTATTTCAGTAACCTAACTATTGAAATATTTCGAAAATCTTATTGCTATGCGAACTGTCAGTTTGAGTTTATGGGAATTGGTCACAGGCACATGTCATTTTTTTGAAGCGGCCACACTGCCGTGTTGGCCACTTACGGCCAACTTCTGCTGGTGCGGCTAGTGTACTGACTAATAGCCGTATTCATAGTCGTTCCTTGAGGAATAAGGATCCCTTGTTCCTCGTTTCGCGTTTCATACACCTTCCTTTACAGAACAAGGAGCCTTATGGGCCTCCTTATTTCAAGGGAGGTCTCGACCTGCGTGAAGTTGTCCGGCCAACTTTTATTTTTTAAACTTTTTTTTACTCAAATCGTTTGATAGTCGTTTGATAGTGTTTGATAGTCTTGTAAAAACATTTGATAGTCAACAGTTTCTTTCAGATATCAGTGTCGCGATCAGATGCATCCGATGAACAAAGAAACAACGATACGCTTTCCGCTCTCGGCTCATTTTCGAACACACCTATAGTTCTCCGGCACACATGAAAAAGCTTCTACGAGTGGATTTATAGTCTTTCCAGGGCTCAATTGATGCGAAATCGTTTGATAGTTTCGAATTGACTAATAAAAACGTCTGATAGTTAATCGTTTGCAAGAAAAATGAGAAAAACTATATGCCAATCAAGGATACCAATCCATACGATACAATCGATTCCTCCATCGGTGTATCCGTTGATTTAGACTACATTGCAAACTTTTTCTACTTCCAATCGTTTGATAGTCGCTCGATAGTGGTTGATAGTCTTGTAAAAACGTTTGATAGTCAATAGTTTTTTCAGAAGAGCCAAATCGATGTACGATGTGAAGTTGACTGTCATTTTCTTGCTTCTTGTCCATAATCAGCTTTTTCAAGACACGTAATAAGCCAGGTTTTAAGTATTTCTATAATTACATAATAGTCGTAAGTCAGCAATTGTTGTCATCAGTTATTTTTACGCGCAACCACAACTATACTTTCCGATGATTCTTTAGTAGGTAAACAGGAACACAGTCATAATACTGTAAGTTTATATCGGAACATAGGCATGGACGCCTATATGACGTCAGCTTTCATATCTTTTCAGAATGGCTCAATAGAAGTCTATAAACAATGCATTGTTGTCACCCTATGGCAATCTCGTGCATGCAACATTACTTGGATAGCAGTGCGGTGATTGGTTGAAACGGTATTCAGACACGTTTCAACCAATCAGCGTCTGCTGGCAGTTGTACTTATGTCCATTCGTACAAGCTTTTTTACGTGCGGCAGAGCACTATAGGTGTGTTCGAGAATTAGCCGAGAGCGGAGAGTGCATCGTTGTTTCTCTGTTCATTGGATGCATTCGATCGCGACACTGATATCTGAAAGAAACTATTGACTATCAAACGTTTTTACAAGACTATCAAACACTATCGAACGACTATCAAACGACTATCAAACGATTGGAAGTAGAAAAAGTTTGTTATATTGTCTAAGTTAATGGACACACCGATTGAGGAATCGATTGTATCGTATCAATTGGGATCCTCGATTCGCATATGGTTTTTCTCATTTTTCTTGCAAACGATGGACTATCAATTGTTTTTATTAATTAATTCGCAACTATCAAACGATTTTGCATCGATTAAGCTCCGGAAAAACAAAATCCGGTTAGAAACAAAAAAGGGCCGGCCAACCTCACACCAGATTTTGATTTTGATTTTATGGAAAGACTATTGACTATCAAACGATTTTACAAGACTATCAAACACTATCAAACGACTATCAAACGATTTGAGTAAAAGAAAGTTTAAAAAATAATAGTTGGCCGGCCAACTTCACGCAGGTGGCACTTGGTCCTCTACGAGGGCATAAAGCTACAAGGAACAAGAAGAAGAAGAAGAAGACAACAGCGACACCATCGGCGAAATAGGGAATTTCTTCTTTCCGTCGCATTTCTGGTGTCGTTTTTTCGTTGACTCCCCTATTAGAGATTGGACTCCTCTACGCTAGTCTCCATGATATCGAGCGTAATGTGGCACATAGCGAGCAATTTAGCAACAGGGCTAACTCGGAGTTCAGTCCCAATCACTGAACTCTAACTATACTGGAATCCGAACGCCTGTATTCGAAGGTAACCCGGCGAGCGCACAGCTGTCTCACTCACATCGTGGATAAGGTTGCCCTTTTTGAGTTGAACTGCGCATGTGGTGTACAAGCCCTGCAAAAATGTTATTCCGCCGACATATCAGTGCCAGCTGTGGTGCGATAGAAAGAGCACTGAAATACAAGTACATATAAATTCTATCTAGGCTCCATGATATAAATATACAGCCTTATAAAATCGACAAAAAAATATTTAGTAGTCTTCGAAATAAAATATATGGGCCACTACTTCAGGTTATGTTATGTTGGCTTGGTCTTCTTCGTGCGCACTGCTTTATCCCAGCGTAAACTTTTTCAGAGACTATACAGTGTGCGATAGAGACAGGCTGCTACACTCACATGTGTCCTTGCTATCTCTTTCTGAGTGGCCCCCACCACTGCCGTTCGGATTCCAGTATAATTAGAATTCAGTGGTCCCAATACTGGTACTGGCCCCGTCCAGGACCTTCACTTTTGTAACAGACTGTACCTTTTCCATTGTGTCCATCGAGAGTCACCAATAGTAAGGCAGATCGCCCCAGCACGCGGTCCTCCTTCTACAATACTGCAGAAGTAGGGATCCGGAATAACGATTAGGTACACTGGTCCATGGTAGAAGTATACCAGGTATGTTCAGTTCATGGACACATTTTCGACCACTTCTGCGCAGCCCGAAGATTCCGCCATTTTTTATAACACTGAAGACTCTATGTCGCGGTGTCCATGGAAACGAGACGCTAAGACTGGGAGCCTCATTGGCTAGACAATTTACCCGGCAACAATGGCGGAATCATCGAGCAGCAGCTTATTGGTCCTCTACGACGGAGATGCGTCAGAACATACCTTCTATACTTCTACCATGCACTGGTCTTGGATTCTGATTTCTGGAACGGGGTCGTAGGAGGCAGTTACGGTGTACAACGAAAGCAGATCACACGCAGACGCGGACCCGCGAGACTTTTCACCGATCGCGTAACGCTCTTCCCCTACTTCCTTGTTCGTTGCTTCTCTCAGTCGTGTTTACGCATCTACCCATGATATTTTTGGGACTAGACAAGCATCGTTCATGGTGTATGCAAGTTATCCGTCGTCGTCATCCTCATCATCGTTGTCCTACATTTTATTCTTGTGGCGGTGGTGCTGTGCTTTTCGTGACCTTTGAAAGGAAAATAAAAATATTTGAAATATTGCAAACGTATCAGGGCGCCTGGCGTCCGTCGTGAAGCTCTGTGCAACTTGATTGTATCTGCAGAGCCGTGCACCGCGTCCCTATAGTTGATGGGACATTGTAATAAATTATGTGTTTACTAAGGGTACGTCGTGTTTAGAGATTGTGAGGATCTTCAAGATCGTGGATCTATTGTGAGACTTTCTTTTTGGAGTACAAAAGAGAAGTAGAAAGATGGACGTGAATATTGAGAGGGAATGCAGCGCCCTGGGCGGCCTCTTTCAGCAAATCGTCAACGATATGAAGGTGAGATATGGGAGTGACAGCCGTACCGGATGCACCTTCTATTGGAGTCGGGTTTTTGCTTTGGCTTTTCTTATTTGCTTTCTTATTTTCTTATTCTATTTTATCCTTTCTTCACTGTTTTACGCCTTCTGTTTCTTATATTTTTACTTCTTTAGTCCTTTTCTTTCTTATTCCTTTTCGCTGCTCACTCTGTTATTCTCCGGTAAACGCTCCTTTTTGCTTCCTCATAGAGGAAGCTATGTGACGGTGGAAAATTTGGCTGTTGAAATTTTCATATCACCATGTTCAGAATGTACCAAAACGTCGAGAAAACACGTTTGAAGAAAATGTCCGGATGTGTGTGTAATGGCCTCCTAAAATTGAAATGTGTATAACTCGAGCACTGTTTTAGCTACAGCCCCCAAATTTTGCAGGCATGTGCAGCTCTATAATACCTTCATTGACTATAATTTTCGTCATGATTCAAGCTGCGGCACGGATTTTATGTCGTTTTCAAATTCCCAAAAAAAGGACGTTATCACTTTAGCGATCGCAAATTTTGTGATAATCGTCTAAATAATTCTTGACAAAGAGATTTGTACCCAAGGTTGGTTGGTATTGCATTTGGGCCGAAACCATTGAGAAGTTTTGATTTTATGATATTTTGAATTTTTTGAAAAATAAAATTAATCAATATAACTCTCGTCAACTTTGACCGATTGAGCTCCAGCTTTCCAAAAGTATAGAATATCATTCAGCCGTGATCTGTATCAAATTTGGCGGAGATCGGCAAAACGGATCTGATTATACATATATTCAAGTTTTTGAATTTCAGCCGATTCAAAAATATTAGGCCCGAAGAGATCATGTAAGAATTGTATCCTTACATGCGTTCTCTACAGTATGAAGCACCCCAAGTTGTGAGAGGCATGGGGACTCACGTTAAACAAGCTGCAAGTTGAGACTTGCAATTTGCTTCCTCCGAATCGTAAGTAGTGTCCGAAGTCCCTATGAGGAGTCCCCCTTCCTATATGAGGAAGTCAACAATTAAATTTTGCAATTTGTTTCCTCTGAATCATCGGTAGTAGATGAAGATTCATCGATGAGGAAGCCAGATTAAAAAAAAAAATGAAAATGCTTCCTGATATAGGGACTCCGTACACTAACTACGATTCAAAGGAAGCAAATTGCAAGTTTCAACTTGCAGCTTTTTACTTTCCTGTTCTATTTCCTTTAAAAACTTATACACTGAAAGCCATAAATAAAGTATGAAATTGTTTTTGGAGTGATTTTTTTTTCTAGTAATTATATGAAACTATCTCAGACGAGATTACAATGAGTAATTATTTTATTATACAGGGTGTATCTTAAGCCCCGAGCAAGAGGCATACCGTTAGATCCGGCGTGAAAAAATAAAAATATTGGCGTTACCAAAAATCAAAAATTTTAATTAGTTTATTAATCATTAAAGATTAAAGTAAGCCAATAATAAGCGCGTGAAAACTGGTAACTCCTCTTCAGTCTCCTCCCATTGGGGACAGCCAATCATTTATTTCCCCATAAAAACAGTGACCAGTGGATACGTAAATATAGTAATGTAAATAAACAAAAGAGTAACGGAAATAAACAAAAGAATAATGCAAAATGTTTTTTGTGGGGAAATGAATGATTGGCTGTCCCCAATGGGAGGAGACTGAGGAGGAGTTACCAGTTTTCACGCGCTTATTATTGGCTTACTTTAATCTTTAATGATTAATAAACTAATTAAAATTTTTGTTTTTTGTTAACGCCAATATTTTTATTTTTTCACGCCGGATCTAACGGCATGTCTCTTGTCCGGGGCTTAAGATACACCCTGTATATGTATTGCTCAATCCAATTTTTATGACCAAGGTAAAATGAATGTTGAGGTGCCTTGAAATACACTTATATCGTTTAGAGATAGAATGTCTATCTTTTTGATGGGGATACGTTATAGTGTATGATTCATATCGCATATTGAATTTCAAAAAAATATTGTACAGTAGCAGATAAAAATGATTATGAGAGGCAGATATATCAGTGTAACCAATATTAATGGGTAGGCGTATATTTCTATCTTATCTGTGACAAATGAGCATGTATACTATAATGTAATGATTAGCCCACCTTTCTAGTTTTCTCAATATTCTCTCCTTTTTATAAATCCAAATAAATTATTTATATAAATGAAGATATATATACAGGGTGTTTCTTAAGCCCTGGACAGGAGACATGCCGTTAGATCCGATGTGAAAAAATAAAAATATTGTTGTCAACAATATTCAAAATTTTTAATTAGTTTATTAATTATTACGGATTAAAGTAAGCCAATCATAAGCGCGTGAGAACTGGTAACCCCTCCTCAGTCTCCTCCCATTGGGGACAGCCAATCATGTAATTCCCCACAAAAACAGTGACCGGTGGATATGTAAACGAATATAGTAATGTATACAGGGTGTTCGTTATGAAACGCACTGTAGTAACATCGTTGCATTCCTTGTCAAATTCTAATGAATACGTATATTTTCATTTTTTATTTCATATATCAAAATTTCGAGATAATCAAGGTTGAAGTTGCAGCAATGCGACCAATCAGAGCGCGTTTAAACGGAGCGTAGATGACGTCGCGAGCCAGCCCGCAAGGCTTGCTTATACTAGGCCAATAACACTAAGGCCCGTACTCATACCTCTCTTTTAGCGTTAAGAGACGTCTATTAGTCATTAAAAGACAGCAAATAGCAGTCGATAAAAGACGTCTTTAACGCTAAAAGAGAGGTATGAGTACGGGCCTAAGAGTATTGTCGTAGTGTCCCTGTTTATCTGCATGTAATTGAGTGAGATACAATCGCTCGCTGTAACGTCACTGAATTTCAGAAGGTACCCCTTATTCCTTATAATGTCTATTCCTTTAATGCGACAAGATAGTTGTACCAACGTATTACGTTTCGAGTGGTCCTGAAAAGCACCGATTTTGATCTACGCATGACCGAGCTTGGATCTGGACATGCTAATCTGCACATTTTTATCAGGATGTCGCCGATTAGGATACCTAATTACATATTCTTGCGCTGTTTGTGTTTGGTCCCCATTACGTTGGGCTAACACCCAATACATGTCGCAATATTCTCTCACAGAATAACACTCATAATGCGATCTTGTAGTTGAAACAACATAAATCGAACTGACTGTATCCGCAATATGAAGCGAAATAGATTGTAATTTGTAAACAGTAATAAGTCTACTGCGGTTGAATGACTTGTTTACAAATTACAACTTATTTCACTTCACATTGCGGACACAGTCAGTTCGCATTATGAGTAATTATTCTATGAGAGAATATTGCGACATGTATTGGGTGTTAGCCCAATGTAATGATAGCCAAACACAAGCAGTGCAAGAATATACAATTAGGTATCCTAATCGGCGACATTCTGATAAAAATGTTACGTACTCTACAATATTTACTGTTTCAGAATAATCATTATCATAGAAAATGTATGTAATTGTTGCAGATTAGCATGTCCAGATTCAAGCTCGGTCATGCGTAGATCAAAATCGGTCCTTTTCAGGACCACTCGAAACGTAATACGTTGGTACAACTATCTTGTTGCATTAAAGAAATAGACATTATAAGGAATAAAGGGTACCTTCTGAAATTCAGTGACGTTACAGCGAGCGATTTTATCTCACTCAATTACATGCAGATAAACAGGGACACTACGACAATACTCTTAAGCCCGTATTCAGAACTCGCTTTTAGTGCTAATAGTGTGCTTTTAAATTTTTTCTTAGTGAGTTTTAACTACAAGCGACTCTGTTAGTGACCTTAAGAGCGAGTTGTGAATACGGACTTTAGTGTTATTGGCCTAGTGTAAGCAAGCCTTGCGGGCTGACTCGCGACGTCATCCACGCTCCGTTTAAACGCGCTCTGATTGGTCGCATTGCTGCAACTTCAATCTTGATTATCTCGAAATTTTGATATATGAAATAAAAAATGAAAATATACGTATTCATTAGAATTTGACAAGGAATGCAACGATGTTACTACAGTGCGTTTCATAACGAACACCCTGTATAAACAAAAGAGTAACGGAAATAAACAAAAGAATAATACAAAATGTTTTTTGTGGGGAAATAAATGATTGGCTGTCTCCAATGGGAGGAGTCTGAGGAGGAGTTACCAGTTCTCACGCGCTTATGATTGGCTTACTTTAATCCGTAATAATTAATAAACTAATTAAAAATTTAGAATATTGTTGACGCCAATATTTTTATTTTTTCACGCCGGATCTAACGGTATGTTTCTTGTCCGGGGCTTAAGATACACCCTGTATATGAATCTAGCTGATATTTGTAATTTCTCAAACCATTGTTTCCAGAATGGAGCTCCATTATGGGAAGATTTAATCTCCAAGGCAACAAAGTTACACACGTGTCTCAGGTGAGATAAAATAGGATAAGACTGCAAGATTATACTTAGGGTGTGTTCCGAAATTTACTGACAGTACTGTCAAAGTAATTACATCTCTCTTAGATGCGTACGGATGAATAAGGATACAGCGTTGGTTACAGTACTGGCAGACTGTCAGTACTTTTTGAAACACACCCTTAAGAATATTATCACTGGTAATATTCCGAAACCAGGATTAAAAATTCGGTTATGGAATGCAGTAAAATATTATTAGGGGACCACTGAAATGTCTTATATTTTTAAAAATTATTCTTGTTTAGAAATCGGTATAGAATAGAATTAAAATCGAAGTATTTACGATATTACTGCAATAGTCAATATCATTCTTGCAAAGATACTTTTTTAAAATTATTAACAGCTCTGCATTTGGCGCCATATTCTATGCGTAAATTGTAATCTTATGAATATCAGGATAAACAAAGTTTCCCGCGAGGCACGATGACTCGACTCATTGCATGCATACGTCCTTGAAAAAAAATAATTTTGCGGACAGGGTACCTTTAGACGGCAAGTGCTTGATATTATCTTCCTCATTTTTTCCTCTAAATTTCAACACAATTGGATAAGTGTTTCTGTCAGAGTTCTCAATTTAAACATACGAGACTAAATTTTCGGATTTTCCGCATGCGCCGTCTTGAAATAAGGAATGCTGGAACAATGTTGCAAATTTTACTATAATCTAAATTTGGAACATAATTTTTTGTGGAAATTTGGGCTGTAGTTCCGAAAACCGCATACCTTCGAACAGTATGGTTTTTTGTATTCTGATGTATTTTGACGTGCCGATGACGAATATAATAGTGAAAATACTCGCAAAAGTAATTTTTAAATAATGGCCATTTTTTAAGAAAAAAAAAACATTTTTGATTTTTTTTTTCAATAAATATTGATGTAGAGAACAAATTTTTAAGTGAAAATTGTAGCCTGTAAAAAATTACATCTTTTATGTCCTATGTATTTTTATTATAAAACTGTTATTTTTCGAGAAAAATGAGATAATGTTCAGAGAAACAAACATTTGTAGAAAGAAATTGTAATAAAGAATAATTATGATTGATAGATTTTGTTACTACTATTCCATTAAAGCCATTCTACAATGCAACGGGATCAAGTAGCACGGAACACATAAGCGGCGCGATATTCAATGGTATATTTACCTAATTCCATTGGATCTTCCAATCAAGAAGGAGAAAATCGTTTTTAAAACCGAGCGTTTACTAAGTCCTCTTACTACGATTTTGGTGACGTCTTGGACATAGCAACCATACGGAAGCGGAGTATCGTTGCTATGTATTTTTAACGTAAGCCGTTACAAATTACGGAACGGGGCATGCTCGATGTTACTCATCACGTTTCGTGCTCCGTGAAGTCCTTTAAGACCCTAGCAACCGCTTATGTATCGTTGCTATGTCCAAGACGTCATAAAAATCGTAGAGACTTAAGTCCGTATTCACAACTCGCTCTTAAAGTCACTAACAGAGTCGTTTGTAGTTAAAACTCACTAAGAAAAAATTTAAAAGCGCACTATTAGCACTAAAAGCGAGTTCTGAATACGGGCTTTAGTAAATGTTCGGTTTTAAAAAGGATTTTCTCCTTCTTGATTGGAGGATCCAATGGAATTAGGTAAATATCAATTGAAGATCTTATTGCTTATTTCTTATTGCTTATTTCTTATTATATACCTGTCACCTGTCATTATCTGTCAATATATAAATATTTTTTAAAATATGTATAAGAAGTATACTTCTTAGGCATTTGAATGCATATCTTAGATTCTACCGCGTTAGGCGAGTAGGTAAGGTAGAGTACGGGTACCCTACCTAACATAACATAACCTGTGGTAGGAGAAGGGGAAAAGTAACTTGTAATCTGTGAGAGACAAGACTGTAACCAACGAACATTGAATGTTGTTTCTCATTTATTGCAGGTTTGTAAAGCAATTTAGAAGTAAGTTGTAAATATTGGAAATAGCCTTATAATATAATAAATCTCATTTATTGCAGAGAAACGTTTCAGTTTGTTGGGGACCTAACCTCGTCCCATATTAGCAATAATTAAAACGCTTATTATATATGTATGCGTTTATTCATATAGATAAGTAAATCATTACTTCATTTTTAAAATCACGGTGACTTTTATCGTAGAGAAATTTGATTTCTCTAACGATATTGATAATGATCTCGTGTATAGAGTTGGTAATGACAGGTGACAGGTAATGACATTTCACGTATGGAAATATTGGCGGGGCAATTGTTTTTTTTCACGTAAGCCGTTACAGATTACGGAACGGGGTATGCTCGATGTTAAGGCTTTCACACACAAAACGACGTAACGACGTAAGACGTAACCGTAAGCCGTAATCAGTAGGCACCATCACACACCACACGCGTAAGGAGTAAGCTACGGCTAATCACACTCAAGAAAGAATTGCGCATTTTTATCAAAGTGTCGTTATTGTACATACTATAATTTTATTTTTGTACCTATTTTCATGATTATAACCCTTTGCGGACCGAACGCTCTTCACCGTTTCGTTCCAGCAGGTTCGCGCTGGATTCGCAAGTGCGTACCAGCAGGGCCGCACAGATTTCACCAGTCGCTTATCCGCTTGGTAGCGTTTATTGTGGAAAACATGTATAACCTTACTGACGTAACGTACTTATGAATTAGTGGCTATATACAAAAATTATCTTGTAAAAATGTAGGTTTTGAAAATGTTTTCTTGTGCTACAACTTCGAACCGTACACCTCGGTGTGTTTGAAAAGACTAAAGCCAAGGCCTGAAGTTCAAGAAGCATCGCTTATTTTATATCTGCTCCGGTAGCTCATTCTTATCTTGTCTACAATTGAGACGTAGTGAAACTTGATACAGGAGGCGGTAGAAAACAAAGCGATGTCGAGTCACACTCGACATCGGACGTCCTAGAACGAAAAGCGATGTCGAGCCATACTCGACATCGGACCGCAAAGGGATAAAGGTGTGGATAACCTCTTACATGATGGATGAGCAATTCGTCCGCTGATCTGGTTTCGTTTTCTATCATGATACCCAGTTTTTCGTTATCCGTATTAAAATACATTGTTGAACAATATTGCTTATGATCACTCATTGCTGGTTTTATTCAATATCAAAGTACGTCAAAGCCACTCGTCTCACGTATAAACAATGTTCTTTTAAGCGAGAACGCGAGAAGGTTTGTGATTGGTTGTCCGTAAGAAGTAAGTCGTAACGATTTCATCCTTACGATATTTTTCGCCACTAAGGCTTACGTCTTACGGAGAAAAGTGGAGGGGACAGTACTAGATTCTGATTGGTTGGTTTCTTTATGCTTACGTCTTCCGTCGTTACGTTAGTTTGTGTGTGAAGGCCATTCTACAATGCAACGGGACACGTAACACGGAACACATAAGCCGTAAGATATTCAATTGTTTATTTACCTAATTCCATTGAATCCACCAATCAAGAAGAAGAAAATCGTTTTTAAAACCGAGCGTTTACTAAGTCTCTACGATTTTTATGACGTCTTGGACATAGCAACGATACGTAAGCGGTTGCTAGGGTCTTTAAGGACTTCACGGAGCACGGAACGTGATGTGTAGCATCGGGCATGCCCCGTTCCGTAATTTCTTACGGCTTACGTTCAAAATACATAGCAACGATACGGAAGCGGTTGCTAGGGTCTTTAAGGACTTCACGGAGCACGGAACGTGATGTGTAGCATCGGGCATGCCCCGTTCCGTAATTTCTTACGGCTTACGTTCAAAATACATAGCAACGATACGGAAGCGGTTGCTAGGGTCGCTAAGGATTTGACGGAGCAGGAAACGTCATTGTCAAATGTCAGTACCTGTCACCTGTCATGATCTGTCAATATATAAATATAAAAAAAATGTATATGCGTTTATTCATACAGATAAGCAAACCATTACTTAATTTCTAAAATCACGATGACTTTTATCGTAGAGAAATTTCATTTTCTCTAACGATATTGATAATGACCTCGTCTATAGAGCTGGTAATGATAGGTGACAGGTAATGACATTTGACAATGACGTTACGTGCTCCGTGAAATCCTTAGCGACCCTAGCAACCTCTTCCGTATCGTTGCTATGTATTTTTAACGTAAGCCGTAAGAAATTACGGAACGGGGCATGCTCGATGCTACTCATCACGTTCCGTGCTCCGTGAAATACGTAATATTTCGCCAATATTTCCATGCGTGAAATGTCATTACCTGTCACCTGTCATTACCAGCTCTATAGACGAGGTCATTATCAATATCGTTAGAGAAAATGAAATTTCTCTACGATAAAAGTCATCGTGATTTTAGAAATGAAGTAATGGTTTGCTTATCTGTATGAATAAACGCATATACATTTTTTTTATATTTATATATTGACAGATCATGACAGGTGACAGGTACTGACATTTGACAATGACGTTTCGTGCTCCGTCAAATCCTTAGCGACCCTAGCAACCGCTTCCGTATCGTTGCTATGTATTTTTAACGTAAGCCGTAAGAAATTACGGAACGGGGCATGCCCGATGCTACTCATCACGTTCCGTGCTCCGTGAAGTCCTTAAAGACCCTAGCAACCGCTTACGTATCGTTGCTATGTCCAAGACGTCATAAAAATCGTAGAGACTTAGTAAACGCTCGGTTTTAAAAACGATTTTCTTCTTCTTGATTGGTGGATTCAATGGAATTAGGTAAATAAACAATTGAATATCTTACGGCTTATGTGTTCCGTGTTATGTGTCCCGTTGCATTGTAGAATGGCCTTTAGTTTCAGTACATGATTACTTAATTATGCACTTTACCACGGGAAGTTTGAATTTTGGATTTTAAAGTGCATTTTTTTTCTTTTTCGTATTTAATTTTGCTTTTTGTATTTTTTATTTTAGGTATTTCTTACATGTGTTTTTTAATTAACAAATATGTTTTCTTATCATTCATATATTTTTTGTCGTCACTAATGTTTTTCTCTAATTGTTTTTAGTTTAGGGGAGATATTTGTGAGCGAAGCCCCTGAGAATACAAAAAACCATACTTTTCGGAGGATTGCGGTTTTCGGAACTTTATCCGGAATTTGAATTCTCAACGGCTAAGCGTTTAAATAAAAATGTTGTATAGAGATTTATATAAATTATCAATGTTTTGAATCTTTGTCCATGCATCATTTTGAAACCGGAAGTACTGGACATGTGCAAATGTTCCTGTACCATCCACATTCGGAAATTAGTTTGTCGTAAATTACATTATTTCATGATAACGAATATATCAGATACGACCGCATGGTTCAAGCGGTCGTGCTTTGCAGCAAACCGGTTTACTCCGATATTTTTTTTTTCATTCTGTAAACAACTCTGTTTAAAGGGGGTACAGAACCTTCTTGTAAACATCTGTTAACCATCATATCTAACGTTCCTTGTCTCAACGGTTTTGCGTTTCTTGTTAAAAACGTTATAATATTATAGTCATGTACCTGACTTAATCAGGAGTATGCTGTGAAAAACGGATTAATTTATTTGCAGAGCTGCAATACTGGCGATTTCGGCGTATCTCGAAGCGTTTCAGAAGATTGCCGACGCGGCCACCAATGCTCGAGGTGAGTGAGTTCACCGTATTTTGAAATTTAAGGTAGTCATCTGAAAATTTTCGAAGTCAAATTAACATCTACATATAACTTATTTTAAATCTATAAATAAATAAATAAATTTAGTAAATCATATTTTGAAATTCTGATTTAATAAATGCACAATAATTATGCTCCTATAAGCAATTAATAACGCTTTTGAACTTTTGTTATATGGATGACGTTTGACTAGTATTAATTGTAAATAGTGCCTTCTAATAGCATATGGTTACCAGCAGCCACTAGCCTCAAGTTTATAATCTTGCTAATTAGAAGTTGTTACAAGTGAAACATTGTATAAACTACACACTGATAGACGTCTCGTGAAAAAATCGCGTATAACATAAATAGAAAGTAGTGTCAAGATAGTATGGTAGAATTATGCTAGAAAGATGACCCTACATTTTTAATGCCTAATTGAAAGAGTTCAAACAGCTGTGTCTGCTGGCTAAAAACAAAATTTGTTTACCGTCTAGTTAAAGAGATATTAATTATTAAAGTTGGAAAAAATGAAGTTGGTGGGGGAGAAATGGTTGTATTTAGTCAAATGTCCTTAATTTAAAAAAAAAAAGTTAGCAAGTTAACCTATGTATTAAAATGTATTTCTAGATAACTTGATATCTGAGGCATTTACTGTAAAAAAAATGTATAGTTATTGAGAAGTTATTGTTAAACGAAATGCATGCAGCACCTGTCTCTCTCTTTTGCGTGTTCTTTTCCCCAACTGTAAGCGCTAAGTAAAAAATGACGATGCATATTTGGGCGTTCACTAAACAATATCATTTTTTTACCAGATTAATTATTGTTTGCTAGTATTAAATTCACATTTTTTATATATTTATATTTTTTAAATGAAATTTAACAAATTATATATGGCTATTGATTTGACTTCAGCCAAACTCTACCATAATACCTTAAGGGGACTCCGGGCCTCTCATTATCACACGAGTAAAATGTAAAGGACAATGTTATATATAACAGATTTTTTTATAGAGATTCTTTCCCAAAAGGGAGTTCAGCGCACATTCTTCAAGGGTTAATTTTAACACCAGTTTTGCTATAATTAGCCCAAAACTGAAAAAATAATCTGACCCGGAAATTTCGATGTGAATTTAAAAAATACGAAAAATTTGGGATAGGATTACGCATTCAGTTTTATTCTAATTGTTGCGAAAATTATGTCAAAATTATTATTAACCTTGCAAACTCTACTTTGGGGAAAAATCGATGTCAAAATCCTGTATTTTTTAAAAGATTTTCGTTGGAATTTTACTCGTATGGTAAAAAAAAGGTCCGGAATCCGTTTAAAAATGTTTTAATTGTTTCCCGCAATATTGCGCCACAATGTTTCTCCCTACCGACAACGTATAAAGAGAACATCCGAATGAAGACAGAGACAGATGCCGCCAAATAACTACTCTCGATACGTTATTTCTCAATAATTCCACAGTTAATAATGTTCTATTTTGGTCAGTAAGCGCCATAGATATCAAGCTTTACACTGATAGTTTTTTAATACATAGGCCAAGCTTATAACTTTTACATAACTAAAGATTTCCAGCCCCATTCAGTCACTTTTCTCCCGCTACCTCAATTTTGCTACTTGTAGAACACATTCTCATTTGATATAGCGGTGAAGGAGCCTGAACTTTTTCGATTAAAATTTTAAAAAATGGGGGATCAAGCTTGCGAGAATTTTCTAACGATTTACTTTAACATTTAAAATTTTTACATGGTCCGTGTTTATTTTTTGGAGTGTCCAGCTATTATAGCCGCTGATGTACATAAATGGGAACAACGGCCCTATCCAGCGTTGCACTATATTTCTTGCACTCTCCAGCTGAGCCAGTATTGATCTTAAAGTTCCACTCCCTCCTACGGCTTGGACACTTGCTACCCCCCCCCCCCCCCTTCCCTTCTATCAACCGAAGTACTCTCCCAAAAGTATCCTCACTGGGTCAGATATAAGGTATTTTTACATGGATACCATGGAATCGAGTTTCGAATAGAGCGTTGACAACAATAATAAACATGCTCTGTATTCGTTATTTTTATACATGTAAAAGGCATTACTTATTGTTCTGCTTAATCTTTGATTGATAATAACATTTCTTGTACTTTCGTGCGATATTCTGGGATACAAAGGTACCCCCCCCCCGTTTCGGGGGGGGGGGGCAATTTTCTGTAGAGATAATGAAAATACTTTCGTTCGCTCGACGATGATAATCGTAATGGTAACAGGAAATCACGGGTTAACACTATTCCTACCAAGACCGGTCAAATGACCGTTTTTAAATTTTCAATTGGAATTTCCTACATTCAACGTAAGTGAATCGCCTTTAAACTTTACGACTTTTCCTCATACATATATATATGTATGATACATTTTTCAATATTCACTTATTTTTTTATTATTTATTTTCTGAGAAAAATTTGTAGTCTGTCTTACCTACCACGACCGGCCATTTGACCGGTAGTACGATTTATACATTTTTGTAATAGTTTCTCTCTAAGGCTCAATGCCAAAACTTTAAAGTCGTTACAAACGAAAGGTAATGTAGTTGTGGCACGATTTTATCCGAGAAGTGCTTTCCAGAAAATGGTTTACGGCACTTCCAAGTGAATCTAGAACCACAGAGTCCTCAACGGACGGTGTGATCCAAAAAATGGTTCTCTCTCGGATGAGAGAAGCTGGATATTAGATGCAGGATTCAGGATGCAGGATACAAGATGCAGGATACAAAAGTATATATCGATGGCGAATTCATTATTTACCTGGTCCTACGTTTTTACATGCGAGTTGCCTTGGCTACCTAGTGGCGCGGCAGCGAACTAGTGCTCGCTCGGATACCCCGTGTCTGGTTAGGGACTCTTGTCACAGTATAGACGTCTTCTCACGAATTCAAATCAGTATAGTCTTGCGACACGAAAATGTAGATTATGTACTCTTGAATAAAAGAAAATATATTTTTATACTGGTAAGCTGGCTATTGGTCTGCATTCAATATTGAAAAATATAAGTTGTGAAAGACCGGTCATTTAACCGGCCGCGGTAGAAATAGGTATACGTGAAGTGTCGGTAGGAATAGTGTTAATAACGCAGTAACAAAAAAATTGGTGAAAATTGCATCGGAATCTAAAAGAAATGTTGATAATCAGGCAAAAACTTTCTTTACATAAGAACGTTCATTTTTCTTCTCATTGACTGATCTTTACAACGAAGTTTTAAAGAGGACACATAGGATCATTCAAATATAATAGTCGTTTTTTGAATCTGTAACAAAAGTTTAATTATATTTGAGCATATGAAAATCGATAAATATTAAACATTGAAAAATGGAAAGACATTGAAAAGTGTCTACAAAAATATTTTTACACCTCTGTAAGTATATTTTTTATCGAAACGTATGAACATAGATGCAAATTTGAAATTAAATAAAAAATCGATGATTTAATCATGAGCATAGCAGTTGATGGACTATACGCTGTCCTGTGGTCTTGCTCCGATTCCGAATTTGTTAATTTTTCCAAGCTATCTTCTTCTTCGTCAGAAGCGTTGTTATTTATTTCTTTTTTTTTATCTCGATTGAAACAGTGCGCTCAATGTTGCGATACTTCGGAAATTATATTGCGTCACCATTTTTGACAGTTATTCTTTTCAAAATGGTCTAAGTTTATACACATTTTTCTTTCACAAAGCATACTTAATTCAATATAATTGCATTAAACAAAAATATTACAATAAAAGCAAAATAACTATTCGATTTATTTTATCCACTAAGATGTTTATTTCATTGTGGGTCGTAAAATATGAAAGTCATACCATAAATTAATTTACAAGATACGGAGCCTTTGAATGACGTAATTACACGTAAAATATACTATTTATTTAAAAAAAAAATGAAATTGACTAACCTACATGAAATATTTACACTGACAATACTCTGGGATACAAATGTACGCCAACCGAAATTAAAGTAAGTACTGCTCGGCAGGCGTTCATTTACAGACTCTCCTTCCCACCTGGCCCCACGCCCAAAAACTGAAATTGAATTATGATTAAGGTCTCAAGTCCAAAATATCGTCTGCTGCCTCAGAGTCGTAGTTTGAAATTCCGTTGGGGTACATTTGCAGTCTATATTACCGATTTAGGGTTAAGGATCACGCGTTATCTGTAAAATAATTTTTTGCAAAGTTACTTAAGTACCAAGGATAATCAGAGTTTTATTATACCTAAGGAGCGACAAAGGAAATTGGAACGGCGCTAACAAGGATATGTCTTCGTCATAAGGCAGTGGAGACTCGTATGAAATCTTTTACCAGGTAAGCTTTTAATTATTAATACGCATACTTTTGTTCAAAGACCTTTTTAAACGTATTTTTCATTGATATACTCTTTCTCACTTTTTGTCTTGTTACTAAAAAATTAAATGGCACTTGAAACTGTAACCAGCGCAATTATGGATTGCTTGGTAATGCCACTTCAAGAGAAACTGGAGGATTGGAAGAAGTCGCTTATCAATTTGGACAAAGAGCACGCTAAGGGTTAGTGGCTAAGTTACACTGGCGCCGTTACTATAATTTCCATTCGATCGAGACAAATTTGTATCTCTATTTACATACAATTTTTTGATAATGTCATAGAGTACAAAAAGGCAAGGGTGGAGCTAAAGAAACGTTCTACGGACACTCTACGACTGCAGAAGAAGAAAGCTCGCAAGGGTCAGGCACAGATTTACGGACAGATTCAGGGTCAAGGTCATATAACGTGTACGAGCGATGCTGAGCTCACCAGGCTTTTGGAATCCTCGGCAGCAGTTGTCCAGGAGAAACGTCTCAGCCTGGAGGAGACCGAAAGAAAAGCAGTACGCGCTGCGCTTCTTGAGGAACGTGGAAGATTTTGCTTACTTGCACGATTTCTGAAACCAGTACTTGTTAGTAGAAAGTTCTTGAAATCACTAGTATCATTAACCTGAGTCAAGTAGGATGGAGATGATTTAATGCTCAATGTGAATCAACGCCATTTTAATTTAAACGACATGACGGAATCTGATGCATTGCACTATTATACGCTCGACTTAAAAAACAAACACAGTTTTCATACTGAAATTATATTTAGGATGAAGAGATTGCGATGCTTATGGAATTGACGCATCTCCAAGAAGTTTCTGATCAATTACAAAGACACGCTGCATCACCGAATCATCTGCCACCTGCTTCGGAGCAAGTAATTACTGACATCAAAGGATGCGACGCAGCCCAATGGTCCTTGGCTACACCACCCTCTAGCCCTTCTTTGTCCCTGGGATCACGAAAAAGCTCCATGTGTTCTATTAGCTCTCTTACAAGTAGCAGCAGTGGATCTTGCAAGAGTCATCCAAGTCCATCTGGTCATCCATGGCACAGATCTCTGTCCCAGGTAAAGAAATAGTTATTTTCATCCCTTTAGAAACAGAATATTTAACAAGACAGGGTATTTTATTTACATTTTTCTTTTTAAATCTCTGCATGCATCGTCATTTATCGCTATGCAATTGATACGCATTGAGCTCTGCACTGTCATTGTAGTCGCTGTATGTTAGTTTCTAGTCCTTGGCAAGGATGCTGGACGAATCTTAGCTTAGAGAACGTATGCAGTAGTCGATGTTGTACTCGTTGTAGCCGGTTGGTGTCAGGCCCTCCAGCGTCAGCAGCATGATGACTGTTCGTCATTTAACTGGCAGCAGCTCCCGTGACTCTGGGTTTACTTCTCAGGATACTCTGTACACTCAACCAATTTCTGAGCACCAGGTAAGGTAGTGGCTCTGGTGTTATGATATATTTCTGTTATATGTACAGTAATACTTCTCATAAATATAACGAAATCTTCAACTGCGTAAAATTCACAATAACGTAATGATCCATTGCCAGTTTCTCTATATTTTGCCTCATTTTATACGAAATCACGCTTACTTACTCACGGAGGAGGTCTTGGCACAAACGCAACTTGAAAAAGTATGGAGTTTCGATATTGCCTGATGGCTGGTTTTAAGTATTACATTATTGAGAGGTTTTATTGTACATCCTATTATCTCTTTGACGTTTTTAGCACTGGCTTCTACTGCACGATTTCATAATGTTGTAGGAATATTGCCTCTTTCTAAGTGGGATTTATTTTTCTCCCAGGTATCAAATGCCTCTTCGCACAGCAATCAGAGTACGGGATGCACCATTACTAGACCCATTACTACTTCCACATGGCCTGATCTTCAGGAGACATCGGTTCAGTTTGATAGGAAGAGTCAGAGTACTGTCAATGAACGACCTCACACAATTTCTTCTGGTAAATGAAAATTAATCTGTTCTACAATAGTATAGTGTAGGCTGTGCTACTTTAGATCGTCATGGAAAATTATCATGTGAGATAATCAGTTTAAAATAGCTGTGACAATGTGCTTCTATTTTAAAACTGATTTTAAATAAAGTAGCGATTTTTGGAAGTAGGTTAATAGTTTAATTGGTGTTTTATTCAGATTCTTTTGATTTTAGCATACGAGAAAGGACATCATAGACCAGCACTCAGCGTATATACATTTCAAGCACCTGATAGAGATGTTAGTGGCTGTTGTCATAGTCAACCAGCGTCGCCCGTATCATCATCCTCATCATGTTCCTCGTCAAATCAACAACTGACTCGAATACAGTTACGTAGGAATAACGGTGGCAACAGACCACCTATTCCTAGTCGTTGTTCCAGCTTGGAACGGCCAAACGTTCCAGCAAAGACTGAGATACCTGGAAGTCTTAGGGGAAAACCGAAGCTTCCTTTGCGTGCACATTTAGCAAAAGGTACGAGTTACACTAAAGATAGCACCTTCAATTTATATTTTTATATTATCATTTTTATATCTTTTAGAGTTAGCATCACATCAACATCAGCAACCAATGTACGTGAACATGCACGAATTGGCAAGTTTGGCAGCTAGTCGAGCTGAAGAAATGCAGCTACCACTTCCCCCTCCACCGAGTAACGCACCAGTGCCAACAGCCGACAAGGTAGACAGTTTTAACATTGTTTTAGAGAATTTTTATTTAATCTTTTTCTTTATTAAGTATAATTTTTCCTTATTTAAGACTGACAGTACTGAAAAGGATGGCGGAAGCTTAACATCCGAATCAAGCTTAGAGTCTAGCAGTGGTTATGGAAGTCAGACGACACTTCCACATTCTCATTCTGTACATAATCAAAGTGATGCCAGCTGGAACGCAGGTCCGTCTTCCCTTTTATCGCGTAGAGGATCGATGCAACAGGCAACAAGACCTGCGCCTCCAGTGAGGCGTACTTCAACTATAATCGGGGGCACCTACAATAATGCTTTTCCAAATCCCAATGAGGAACATAGTAGTGAAACTGCTTGCAATGAGGTTGAAAATCTTCCACCACCTCCTGCGTTTTTATTGGAAGGATCTTCCCCCACAGCCAGTCCGACGCCGCAAAGGTAAATTCATTCTAATACTAAGTTCGAATGTGATTGGATAATCAGACATTTAATAGAATGAAAGTTAAGTATGGTCTATGACGTCGCATCCGTTTGATGCATTGCACAATGCTTTTCAAAATTACGTACAAACTTATCTTCTTCGCCAAAAAAAAAGTGCTGCAGCATTTCATCTATCAAATAGAACTGCCCTTTTTCTCACATCTTCTCACTACTTCCTATATACTTAATACAGTCGATCCATGAATAAATTTGAGGACTAAGGGACTCTTATGCGTTGAAAGTCGTAGGGAGAATATATGTTAAAATATATTTTACTAGTAGACGGAATATATATTTAATAAAGCCATATTTAGAGATGGTGAATTGAATAAAATATGATTATTATATATAACCGTTTGAACAATTTCATACTTAAAATGTGTTGAATATTACAGTGTTACGAAATAGCTTATAACTTGATCTGTATTCATTCCGATCAATGAGAGAATTAAGTCATCGCGTAAGAGAATTATTTGTACAGGGTTATGAAATAAACGAGCTTGTCTACCATATGGTTTGCAATATACATATAATCACTTAAATGGATATACATATAGTGCTGTCATTTTTTAAATAGTTATCCATTTATGAAGATACATTTATTAGATGTAGTACGCAAATTATACGTACTGTATATAATTATAGAACAAGAAGGTATAGATGAGGTGTAATCTATTTTTTTTTTGCTCAGCCGTGTACATACATAAACTATTGTCATACATAATGTCATTGACTTCAAAGTACTTTTAAGTGTTAACTGGATACGAAGGACTTCCGAGTTATATTTTGCATAGGTGACAGTATGATTGTTCTGAGAGTCACTCTTAGAAAACTCTTACTTGAAAGTAGAGAGTGTTTGAAATTGATCTAGGATGAAGAGAGACAGGCAGAAAATAAAGGATGATTTTGAATGTGTGAAAAAAAATCGAGGGTCACGCATTTGAGAATAATGTCTCAGTCATTTCCTGTCTCCACTATGTGTTTTGATATCCTGTTGATGTATCTAATTTATGGGAATTTTATAATTACACGATCGCTGTATATTAATAAGCTGCTACAGGGAACTGAAACGAGGAATATTGAATTTTTTTCAGGTCAATATCCGTATCGGAAACTGTGCGAACCTTAACGGAATTACGTCACACTCCGGCGAGTCCGTCTCTTCTACGTAAATGTACAAGTTCCCAGCAATATGGAAATCAAACCAGTATGACCACCCAACACAATACAGTTCTGCAGATAACCCGTTGCACCGTTGAACGCTCTAGTTCATCATCAACACGATCGAATTCTCAGGATCGTATATCTTCTGGTGGTTCTGCGGTGTGTGGTATAAATCAAGGACAAGGTCCGGGTGGTGTTGGCCAAAGTTTCATGGCTGTTCTGAGTGCCAAGTTAATAAGCAGCTCCTCGACCTCTACCACTGCCAATAATCCTGTTGGAAATAGCCCGAAGTGCTCTAGGAAATATTCTGCTGAACAACAACAGCAACAACAACAATCCAACAGGAACTCAAAAACGTCCACTGGATTTTTAGAAACATTGAATGCTAAACTTGCTCATCAACAGCAACAACAACAGCAAAGTAGCAACAATGCAAGTAGATCTGCCAGTGTAAGACGTATCATGGGGAACAGAGTCCCTATAGTAGATCCACTTCAAGTCAGAGATTCTTTAATGGACCAGATACGTCGTGGAACATCTCTTCGTAAAACAACTGGACCCATCAACGATCGTTCCGCGCCTAAGATTTACTGAGCTTCGACGACAAGAGCTACCATATTGAGAGCTTGCAAGTTCTTGGATTATTTACAATGATTCGTGCCAGATTTAAAAAATCCTCATAGAATATGGATAATTATCCTCTGCCCCGATATGCTGATAAATGTGAATTAATTGCATTGACTGAATAAAAACACGTCTCACAATTGGCTTTGAAGAGCGGGACGCTAAAAATGAATCATACAAACGATAACGCATATATTTCCAGTGATTTTTTTATAGTCTCCCTAAAGTATTAGGGGTGTTGCGACAAAGTAAAAATTTCGAAATTATAGGAAGTTATTGTCTCGCGTAATACTGGCGTTTTGTCATTCGCATTCGTTTGTAAAGCGCACAAAACGGATTATGGATGTTTTTTCTGGCGTATTCATCCACCTCTTTACGCACTATTATCTATACAAAGAGTAATCCGTAGAGGCTGATCTAATGAGTCTAAAAATGGACGATAACATTTTTCGTATGGTAACAAAGATAAAATGTTTAGCGTTAACTTTTTTTAAATCGTTGGTAAGACTTTTATAGAAGGCGTGTACGAGGTTTTTCTTCTTTATTTTCTTTGTGTTTCTAAGATAAATAGTAAAAATGTAATGGCGTAACGTTGGTCACATTAAATTGTGGGAGCTATGCTTCTTGTCGTTCAGAGGAATATCAATTTTAAATAATGACTTTTTCTTTTCTATTTTATTAATATTTTACGGTTTTTTCCTCCTACTCTTGGGATAATATTGAATAAAATAATGATGAACCACAAAACGCTTATGCGTCAATAATATCAATTCTGCTTTTTTCTCTGGAAATACAAGTCATTGAGATTCTTATCTTGTACCCGATTATTTCCATAACGATATAATTCTATAATAATTTTTGATAACTCTTGGCCTGGAAATTCTTAAGTATTTATTTGTCTCAAGATAAAACACATTACAGCCGGGACATATGCACACGGCGAACAAAATGTAATAACGAGGAATAATGCCGCTTTTCACCTTGCGTACCTACGTTCCTTTCGATCACGGATGTCCAGGAGCCATAGTTAAAATCTTGCTAAGTATATTGGTGTATAGCCTATACAGCAAGTAATGTCATAATATTTTTTATTTAATATATACTAGCAATTTAACAATATTGAGTGAGGCGAGAGATAGACATGCTCGAACTTTGCGAGAATGATTCCAGATAATAACGATCCACGTGTCTATCGTTGCTGTCATTAATTTGAGGACAGACAACTAAATATACAGCAGAAACGTATACACAATTGTAATTTATAACAGATAAAACTCAATTTCAATAATCGATAGACATTCGATCAAATATTACAATAGCTACTGGTAATAACCCTAATACCACTGTAATAAAACAATATTTAATGTAGTTACCGTCTGAAGATGATTGTTAATTTGTAATAATTATTGCAGTAGCAGTGGAAAAATTTGAAGATAATAAATAACGATACGATATATTAATTCTATTTATCAAAAACATCCAAGTATTTTTTTTATTTACAACCCAGTGCGATTCGTACAAAAAAAATATAATCAATAGAAATCTTTAGCACGGTGAGAATATTATAATATCTGCCATGAAGGGGATTGTTGCGTTTTCATGACTATATAATTATTAAAAAGGACGAACGCTATCATCATTTTGCATATTGAATGGTCAAAATAAAAATATTGATAAGGTTTTGACATAAATGCATATCATAAACTCGAGCAACGGTGGCTGATTATGAAAATAGATATATGAAATATTCACTTGTCTCTTTCTTTAACAAAATATGTTACTAATTTCTTGACCTCTGTTTGGCCGTTGCAAAATGGTTTTGCCGTTAGAGTTCAGTATTCTCTCATGTACTTCTTTCTTAGCTACCCTGCTGTCATTTTTAATTCTCGAGTATCGGTCTGTCTAAAGGCAGACACAGAAGTAGAGTTATTAGAAGGATGTCTACAAGTTAAACGAGCCGCCATTATTTCTGGAGGTGGGCCTTGTGTATTTGGTAATGCATAAATTGATATTAATTTATCAATTCTTTGTTCAGCATGATTTCTGAGGGTTGCTAAATTGCCATTTTCGGAGCTTATCAAAAGACCAAAGCTACCAGCTGAAAATTATCATAAATTATAGTTAAAAATAATTCAAGCGTTTTACTTAACTAATATTAATGCGTACTCACGCTTATCTAATGGCGGACAGGAGCAATCTGGATCCACGTTTAACTCTATGGTAGAACGTAAACGTTTTGGACGAAAAGGTGCCATTAAGTCTAATAATAGCCGAGCTTTACGCCACCTTCTTATGGCCACTTTTACGATACTCTTTGCGTTGCAGTATACATTTTGAATATCTGCTGGTAACGTGTCAGCACATATTGGACAGGAAGGTTTGCGTTCTGGACCGGCTGAATATTTTTAGAGAAATATTTTTCTGTGATGAAACACTTTTCTCAAAAAGATTTTTAAAACTAGGTAAATTATTTACAAAATACATACGTGTTGTATATAGATTTCTATCAAATATAAAGTGCTCTGGTTCTACTACCATATCTTCCTCGGAGTTTTCGGATTCCTAATTATAAAGATTACATGTATACTATATAAGAATTTGCCATCCTTCTTAAAAATGATTAAATATTACCTTTGGACTTGGTGAATAATCTATAATTTTTTTGGAATTTTCTAAGGGTAATAATATTTCTTCATTTATTAAAACTTCTGATTTGCTATTTTGCTCTTTAATAAAATCATCTGAAGGTTTTACGAATACCCCTGAGGGCCCTTCTATTCCTTCGGGCATTTCTAGATCGTGATTTACTTCAACAAAAAGTGGGTTCAGTCTAATATTTGTCTCGTTTGGTACTTCACCACTTCCAGATTCGTGTAATACTAGAGGTAATATGGTATATTGCATTAATGGTATTCATAAAATAATTGTTTGAGAACTTACTTTCAGGTGCTTCAGTCTTAATAGAATTTCTATTGGAATGACGAGATATTTCGCGGTTTTCTAAACCATCAGGATGAATAAAACTATTCGAACTCTTTATAAAAGGCACATTCATCATTTTCGGTTCCAGTCCACTTGATAAAACATCCTCTACAATATCCAGAACCTTGTTATCTGGTTCAACAGATTGACTTTCAGGTTTGTTTGTACTTGATATGCCAAGTTTGTGCTTTGAATTTGCACTATCTTTTCCGACATTTTTTATTATTCTTTCTGTTGTTTTTGAATCTTCTGATGCAAATATATTGGCCTCCAGATTAGAGTGATTAGATTTTGGTTCCACAGGCATGGGGTTTGGTATTGGTTGTATATCATCTTCACCTGCGCTACTGCAGGCTTGAGAAAAACTGTAACTCTAAAATAAAGTAGCAATTATTGAAATTATCTAAATAAAATAATTTTGCTTCGTGTTTTATGTTATATATTTTGTGTGTGTGTGTGCGCGCGCGTGTGTGTGAGAGAGAGTGTGTGTGTGTGCGCGCGCGTGTGTGTGTGCGTGTGTGTATATCTTACGGTTGTCACGAAGAGTTCTAATTGATAGTAATCGTAGAGTTTAACGTTCGCCGGTTCTGGACGGTCGACGATATTTTCTCGACTGACAATAAATGAAATACAGGTTCTCTGACCCGTTAATTTATCAAAATAGATACTAATGACATCGCGCTCTTCCTCGAATCGTTTCACCTCTATTAGAAAAAAAAGATATATTACAAAATAATAAAATTTAATTTAAACCTACTTACGGGTTGATGGTTCTTCAATGAGAGAGAGAAGACTGGTACGATCTGGGATGTAACCACTGATCATACCAATTTCAAGTAGAGCCATGTTACTCTCTTCATCTGCCATTTTATATCTGGCACATGCAGTTATTCTCTGCATGGAGCATTCATCCACAGATGCTATAGATTCAGCAGATACTGATAAATCAAACGCATCAGATCCTGTTGCATGTGGAATGTTGTACTTCAGATTACTCTATAAAGAGAAGATAACACAAATTAAATTATGGAAATTATCCCTTATACCTCATTAATTATATTAATACCTGTACTAAGACACATCCTTCGCCCTCAGCAAATACTTCCACCACTGTTGGCAAGACTGGCAAGAATATTTGTCTGCGGACAAGACGATCTGCATTTTGCATTCTGAAGACATGATCTACTTCATTTCCAGTAACCAAAACAGAGAGATCAGTCGATTTAGTGGACATAGCGATAGCGTATTTGGTAAGAGCTTCTAATCCCAATACAGTATCCTGAGTCGACGTAAAACCACCCTCTGCATTTCTTTGTTTAGATATCCAGCGTACGGCTTTCAAAGCTTCTATCATATTTTCATTACCACCGATTTTTACAAGAGACAAAATAGCATATGCTGTCATTTCAATGCTCAAACCTGTTGATGGTTTTTCTTTATTTTCCCACCAGAGTAAATCCTAATCCAATGGAAATGTATAAATATAAAAATCATTCAGAAATCCATGGAAATAAATGATTCTGTCAACATACGTGCTGACGCGTTGCTCGAGCCATTAGTGATTGCAATGATGCTTGTGCTCTGGGATGTTCCAAAAGCGTGAGAGCATATGTTGACAATGTTGCTGTATAAAGATCGTCATTGTTATGAGCAATTCCTTTTTCTAGACAGTTTAGAGCATTGTTGATAAGCAATGAGGACAATGGAACTCCAGATTCAAGTAAAGAGATTAAAATATAAGCAGTTAAAGATGATGAGCTATCTTCAAGACCACCCTAAAAAATAGGTTGATAAATGATTTAATTAGAACTCACGATAAAGGTGTATTTATATGTACCTTCATACTCTTATGGAACACTCTGCCGATTACAGGGAAACATCCATTTTCAAGTTGACGCCTAACAATCCATTTTACAGATAGTTTTAAATCTCGTTCATCTATATGAATAAGTGATTGGGCTTGTGCGAATGATTTTACTACGAATGCTGTCAGCCATATTGATCCACCACTTTCTGTATTAGCAGCTCCAAAGGCAGAGTAAGAACCATCCGGATGTCTATAGTTTAATTCCCGTTGATATCCTATCGTATATAAGAAAAAATATGTATATTTTATTTCTTAATTTTATTTTGATCTAGGCGAATGTACCTTTTTCCATGTTTTTAATGGCCTTAGCTCGCAATACAGGATTTTGCATCTGTGTAGCCTCCAGATATCTTATAACATGAATATTAGGTACAAAAAGTATCATATTCTGTTCACCGCAACCCATAGGGAGTCGCACCAAATTCTCCAAATTTTCTAACGCCGGTCCCAAGATGTCTCCTATCAAGGACACATATGCTCTAGCGCTATCAGGAACAAGTTCACTAGGTAATTCTAAATTCCAGGCAATCGTTGAATCATCACTAAAATCCTTAGGGCATACAAATGCTGATTTTGTCACTTGTACAACAAAACCTTCTGGTTGTACCATGATAGGCTTGATGATTGTATCTCTACAATTTTCAAGTATTATTTATAAGTATTAATAATAAAATTCACAAAACATACGTATTTCCAATCATTAATAATAGTATCAATTACTTAGTATGAATCAAGATCTCAGGACCACAAGGTTTTGCATAGTCTGGATCAATAGCGGCTGACACTGTTATATTTATTTCACCTAAGAGTCGTGGTTTTAGCATATATTCATGGACTATACTGGCCCTGGGCTCAACGCAGTATGATGCTGTAGGAGATGACATGTACAAATCCAGTCCTTCAGCATTTCCAAATTTAATCTTCACCTATTAAAAGCCAATGATACTTTTTTCTTTTTTCAAGAATCTATAACAATTCAGTATTTTGTGATGATGTATACGCACTTACAGGTAAACTATGCTGCATGTAATTGAAGAGAGAGACTTTCAAACGTAATATTTCGCCCCTCTTTACACTGTATGGTAAACTATAGTCCAGGAAGAATGATTGAAAGGCTGTGATTGTTGCGGGTGGGGCGATACCAAGTCCATGCTTAGGACTTATGCATACAGTATGTCCTATCCAATCCGTAATAGTATGTGGCAACGTACGTTCTATTGTTACTTTGCCTTCCTTTCTATGTAGACAGATATGAAATCAATATTAGGGTCGCTTAAATAAACTTCAAGATTAGTTTTCTATACTAGATTTATAATAATATGTATATCATTATTACCCTGTAGGTATTAATTCCCATAACCATGTTTCTGGGAAGTATGATCTTAATGTGGTTGCCTGATCAGGTTGCTGGTCAACATAAGCCATTCCGGTATTGCTCATAGTTTGATCTTGAAAGTTTAGTAATGGAAAGGCTAATGGTTTAATCATCATCTTATCTAAAATTGTAAATTTGATAAGACTTGATAACAAAGATTGTTTTATAAATTGTTTTTAATATTTTATGCTGTCTAGGTACCTTGTAAAGTAGAACTGCGATGCATCTTTATAACGTGTTGGCTAAATAATCTTCTGAAGTACGATAGTTCCGGACAAGGTCGCGTTTCAAGGGTCAGATCGGTCATTACAATTACGCCAAAATCCTATAAACAATGAATTGATTTATTATAAACTTAACTTAATTGACAATCTACTTGATCATTCGTACATACGTTAAAGGCTTGCATAGCGTCCACATAATTTATTTGTCCAAGTATATTTAGTGCGTGCCTTTTTTTTCGCAGATCCCATTCTGGAGGTTCTTCCACTGCTGGCCTTGGTAAATGATCAATTTCTTCAGCACTTGTTTCAGGTTCAATAGGTCCTGTGGAATTAAAATGATAATTTTATTGAGGTTGAATTACTGAATAGACTGTTGATATCGAGTATCAATACGATACAAATGGTACCTTCGCAATGTGCCCAGGAACGTAATGCAGGGACATTGTTAACATCAAATTTCTTGAGTTTATTAAATGTTTGATCAGTGTCGATTAAATTTGAAGCATGACCAGCCAAGAAGCGAGTGGATTTATCTACAGCAGAAATTCCACAAAGCGACCAGGGTGCTGCTTCTATATGAAATTGTGTGGATGCTCCTGGATTTTGTACGTCTTCATGCCAGGCAGTCTTGACCTTATTTTCAAAACAATTTCCTACTTCAATTGTATAAGTTGTAGCGACGGTTTCTCCATCAGGGCGTACATAATACAGAAGTAATTCAGAAATTGGCGCCATACTCGGTGTCACTTTAACGCTCAATGGAAACCTATAATAAAATTGTACAGAAACAACACGTAATTATATTTTGGAAGAAAAACAAATTTTTAATTTAAATATAGTATGTAATTGTCAACTCTAATTTTACCTATGCACAATATAACTCTGATCTGTTTTATTGGCTGATGATTCAACTGCCCCCAATAAGTTATGAAATTCTGAATAATTCAAAGCAGAATTTTTGTGTGGTTTGTGTTTGACATGACCAAAGATCAGTAAATCTCCTTTGGAATTGATCGAATAATGAAAAGGAATTGACATGTTTTCATCGTGATTTGATGGAACTGTATACATGACGTTAAAAGAATATTTGTCTCCACAAATTATTGGCTGAGATCCTCGTGCCACTGTGAGATAACTGTCCGATGGCGAGTACCAAGGTGTCACTTCAATATATGCTGATGGTTGATCCATAAAGACCTTATAAAAATTCATGAAATATTATTCTGTTTGAATTAACCTTTAAAGGGTAGGGAGATATTTTTCAAAATGTCGCAGTTTTAGCTTCAATTAAATGTTTCTAATCTCAATGCGTACTATGTCTGAAAATAGAACACTATTTTCGAGATGTTGTAACGTCTTCTCGCCTTCGGAAGGCAAACATTTTTCTTAAGTTAATAGATTTTTACGAAATTTAGTAATTATATGTTTTTGATGTTGCTGAATTCAAATATGATTGCAGATTCTCGAAATATAAAATAGCGGTCCAAAGTTTGAAAAAATACATATATTTAAAAAATTTTGATTTTAAGATGTGCGTTTAGGTCAATGAATTCATATTATATATTGAAAATTTTAAGATTCAAAATAGAGGATCCAACATGGCGGCCAAAATGAAAACTTTGAATTTTAAAAAGTACAAGTTTCAGCAACTTCATCAATATCTAACAAAGTTTTATGAAAATCTATAATTTTTTAGTCTGGTCTTCCATATTGAATATTTTAAATCTGAACTGATATTTAAACTCAGCCACTTTAAACATCTATAACTATAAAGTTTCAAAAAAATGGGAAAAGTATAAAGTGAATCATATGGTTAGAGATGTTATAAAGTCTTCCGGCTTTCTATAGGTTAATAGATAGAGTAATATACCTACTCTCCATCTTTTATCAGGCGAGTAATATTTAGTAGCATAATTAACAGCAGTAGCAGCAAAATGGAGCAGTACAATATTTTTATGTTGTGGCGGTACAATAAAGTCTAGGAAACCATCAATGGAGGTGGTGAAATTTCGACATTCAACAACAACACTTATCCAATCCTCTTTGCCTCTCACTCTAAGACATAGTTGAATTTTTTCATTTGGAGTTGGAGTATCGTCTTGGTAGAGGACTCTTAGCTTTAAAGGGGTCAATATTTATTATTATTATTCATTCACTTTATTAGGCTACGCCACTTTCAGAGATTAGAAAATAGTTCAAAATTCGACCATTTTTTATAATTTATCTTTTTTTTTGTATGAAAAGTTTATTTTTTTAGATATATTAAGTACATAGTATGATAATGTTTTCGCAGAAATATTACTGACAAATTTCTGTAAATTTCCGAGTTATATGAACTCTTGGGAAATAATCGGCCGTATTCTGTATTAAAGGTGTGCATGAGTTTCAAATTACGGGTCATCTGAAATCAAAAATTCAGAAATTATTTTGTAGATGAGTAGTATAGCCAGAGATCTACGTACGATTTATCCATTAAATTGACCATTTTTAATTATAAATTTTTTAATTTCGATAGTTATATGAAAAATAGTTTTTATATTTAAATGGCTGCTATTTGCACAATTTTTTGATAAAAAAATCGTACGTAGATATCTAATAATACTATTTATCTGCAAAATAATTTTTGAATTTTTAACTTTAGAAATGCGTATTCTCAAACTCGTATATACCAACAATACGGAATATGACCGACGTATTTTCCGTGAATATGTATAATGCGGATGTTTATATAGATTTTTCAGTAATATTTCCGTGAAAGTTTTTTCAAACCATGTTTTTTTATTCCATATATAAACAAAATTTTATAAAAAATATTTAGTAAAAAAATTATTGAATGTTGACCTATCGCTTGGCCCTTAATGGTGGCTGGCGTAACCCCTCATAGTTTATTTTTTTTTGTATTACCTTTCCATGATATGGTAAACCGGGTTTGAAGTATTTTGATGTATATGGTATGAATTCAAGTTTCAATGCCTGATGTACCACAACAGTTTTGCTACTAGCTGTTTCAGTTACACCTGTACCAGTTTCTGTAAAGTTTGCAGTGAGTATAATATTGTTGGGCGCAACTGTCCAATCTGCATGACCAAGTTCTTCACCAGAAGCACGAAACTCTGTACATCCATCCGGTGAATCGATCTGTATATATATATATATATATATAAATAATAAAACAAATTAAAATGAATATAATTTCTATAAAAAATCTAAAATACTGTAAATCACGATAAATACTGCGGTTCCATATTTTATTTCCGGATGATTATGCTTGCGTCTCCAACTTGCAGTCTGTGGTGTCAATTTTAGTATCAAAGTACCCTTCACGGGTTTTCCATAGCTGTATCTGTGTAAAAGCATAAAGTATGAACTGAAAAATCAATTCTTTTGTAATGCTAATAACATGTGATATTTTTCATTACTTTGCGCATATATTCCAAATTACAATTTCAGTATCTGCAAGAATATATCCTGGGGACTTTATTGTCACTTGAAATCTTGGCAAAATATATTTTTTCACTTCGAAAGTGGCCGTATGTCCAAGATGGGGATAAGCTTTATTCTTCTCAACTTTGATTTTCCATGTGCCCTAAGAAAGCCAAGTTGCAGCTGTTACAATTTTTCACTAAAAGAAAAATCTTCAAATATTACAAGTTTACAATTCTTACCGGACTCGGTTCTGTAGACAGTCCAAAAGTCAATTGAGCCATTCCATGTTCTGTACTCACGTTTGTCCATTGAGCTACTCTTATCTCAGATGGATTTTCTATCCATACTTTTGGAATCTGATACAGTTACGTGAAATAAATGTACACAAGTTAAATAGGATAATTAATTAATACATTAATACATTTAGTACAGAATATATTCATACCGCTTTTCTATGTGGCTTTAAATCATGTTTCAACATAAGAATTCTAATGTTCACAGTTTGCCCTGGTTTATAAACAGGCTTATCTGTCTCCACGAAAGACATTACAGAGTCATGATCTATGAAAACTTCCTTTTGAGCGTTCACTAGGTAATCAGGATGCTTGTTAAATTTCATTTTGACCCTCAGAGTCGCTATCGAATGTTTAGTCATTGGAACTATCAACTCCATACAAGCTTCCATACCTTTAAACCAATATTAATTTTACATGAGTAGATACATTTATCAATTAATTAAATTTTTAATTAAATGATAGATATAGAGAGCAACAAAAATACAGAAAGCAACGGTAGTATCAATTACAACTTCCTATCTAAAATTCCTTCTGAGAGATATAATAATCAGACTACTTGGAAATTCCAAGTCTCTCGACTGTAAATTGGCTAACACGAAAGTCTATATTTGCATCATTATGTACATTTAATTATACACATGATTAACGACGTTAACTACGTCTCAAAAAATTAACTTGAATTGCTGAGTCTCAATAGAATTATACCAAGAAAATAATACTACCCTTCGACCTACGTTAACTTACTCTCTACCTATGTATATACTATACATACAGTTCCAAGTAGCGTAATTAATTTGCATGGCAATCAACAAATCAATTATACGTGATGCATGTGATACGAATAAATATAAACTTCGTAATAAATTTTGTAATAAAGAATAAAAATTCATTTTGATGCAACATAAATTCCTAATTCTTGTATTAAATCAGTATGTAGTAATTTTCAATAAATTTTGAAAGGTCACTTAAACATTTTATAAATTTTAATAATCAGGAACAGTAATTTCAATGTTTTTATTTATTCCAAAATTTTAATATTTTATTTATACGATCAATCAGTGCATACGTTCAGTATAGTTTAAGGTTCGTTTATGGTGTAGGGTGGTGGTGGTGCGACAGAGCAACGTCCGCTCGAATCTACACAGAGTGAATTATCAACGAAAACAAATACACAAATGGTATTTTTCATTAGTATAGGTGTATCAGCAGTTGGATTGTGTTGGCCATATATATACCGGGTGTCCCACGACTTATTCCTCAACGGGCACTGGCATATTCTTCGTTGAAAATAGAACAAAATGCAATTTGTCCGAATGAAATCGGTTGCAGCGTTCTTGAGAAAATGAGTATTAAAAATTTAGAAATAATTATCATGTCTCATGTTCGATAAGTCATAGTCTAATGATAATATTACAGTTTCTACTTGAGTGAATGTGTTCAGAGAATCAAACGCCCGCGAGTTTCCTTTTCTAATGCTATTGTTTTCTTTTGGTGATGATTGGAACTTACTTAAAATGATGATATTTCTAAATTTGTAATATTTATTTTCTCGAGAACGCTGCAACCGATTTCATTCGGACAAATTACATTTTGTTCTATTTTAACGGAGAATATGCCAGTGCCCGTTGGGGAATAAGTCGTGGGACACCCTGTATATATGTATATATATATATGCACGACTGGATGAATAATAATACGATATAGTATGTGGATAGGTTTCCCATGTAAGCACGATGGGTTATTACTCCTTGGTGTGGAGGGAGTCTAACCAATTCAGCTCCCTCGCAGGAAGCGACGACAATTTCAATTTACAATTTGTTTAAACATGCTAGCCTTCTAAGGGACGAGGTGAGGATATGTGATAGCCGCCATTATAAATGATTTATACAGATACTAATCCGACAAAGACGCCTTTCAATGCAAGGTTACGAATCCCTTCTTTACTTAATACGTGTTATTAGAGAACGATGAGTTTTTTTAATCGCAATCTGTGTAAAATTATTTTTTTCATTTATGCATATGCTGCTTTAATTTAGGATGTATAATTTATATTTGTGCAACAGATAATCCTAGACAGGTCTTCCTCGAATTTCCTTATCTTGCACGAAGCGAACGAATGTCCCGCGAATGACGCAGGGCAAAATTCTATAGATTCGTTTTTAACTTTGTACGATTAAGAATATGCGTTGTTGGGAAGATAATTATTTTTCAAAGGTTTTTGTAGCTATTTACAGTGTGTAAGTATAATAAAAATTATTAGGATACTCGATTCATGGAGATAGTGTGCCTTATCCTTATCCTGGATACTCGAGTGAGCTAATTACATTGTCAAAAATTATTTTACTAAAGGGTTTTTCAAACTTGCCAGTCCTCACGACCTCATTCGTTGTTGCCAGAGATTCCTCGTCGGAGCCATTTTCTAGAGTGAATAATTCCACTAGAACATGAGCTGGCAATTCCACATTATGCAAAGATACACATACAGTTTCCGCTTCCCCAGCTAATAGATGTTTTGGTGCAGTGAATATATAACCCCTGGAATTGATATTTACGAATATTTAAATTAAAAAAGGGATAATCTCATTTAAAATTAGCTGATCGCATTGTCTATATATGATTTCTACAATTTATATTATTTTACCTGTTGACAGTGCTGCCATTACTGGAATATAAACTTGCCAAAAGGCAAAGAAGCACAGCACTCCAGCCACTTATCATCTTACTAATTCGGATTTCCATTTTAATTAATTATTCAAAATTCTTTGTTCGCTCTAATGTCCGAAACTAAGTCACGAACATATTACGAACGGCTTTGGCAGGCCTGTTCGCACCTGAATTTTTATTGTATTCTTCTTATAACATATATATATATATATATATATATATATATATATATATATATATAATTTGATCTATTAAATATATAAGAGACTTTACTATGACACAGTGAACACGAAGAGAACTGTTTGCGTACTGAATAACGAGACCGACTAGCAGAGGGAGACTTGTTCAACTCCTCTTATCATTGTCAGTGTCAGTATTGATGTGATGCACGCGTGTATATATTTTCTCCGAACTTAACTACGTTTATTCGTATAATAAGTATATGGCTGTTACGGTCCACATAGAGTATAAAATGCATATATAATTTCAATGCGTATTGAAAAATTGTCGAATTATTGGTAACCACGGGTGAAATTAGGAACTTTATTTCTTGGCAGAGAAACTAAAATATTATCAATTGAGTATACACAATTTGCGTAACACTAAAAGTTTGCATACTTAAATTGTATTATTTGGGACAGTTTTGGTTCACAATTAGTAAAATTTTCTAGGAAATTATGTAATAAAATTTCAGAAAAGTACCGATGTTTTTTAGTTAGTTTTAAAATAAACATTGATAAGATTCCAGAATGTTACCAAAATTGTATAGGATAGCCTGTTAGGAAACGTGACAAATTTAAACTTACAAAATTCAATCTCAGCGAATACGATAGGATCGCAGAAGTTTTTTATTTGTAATAGTAGTATTGTGTGTTAGTTCTCCAAGAGTGGGTTTTCTCGAAACAGTAGAGGAACAAAAAAATGCTGATGTTGTGACCCCAGATGTGACGACAGTTCAGCTTTGTTATCAGTACCATGTTCGCACTAACTACTATTGGTTTTCCCCTTGGCTTGATTAGTCATTCTTTCATTAAATATATCCTTAGCCGGAATCGTAAATAGTTAGGTATTCCCTTTTTAGCGAAGGTATTAGAAGATTGTGTCATATTGATTATTCTAATCGATGCGGATATGTTAATATGTTTTTAATTTTTTTTTTTAATAGGTTTAAAGATTATTAGAATATATTATTTCAAAAATTATCGAACCCTGACGCCTTAGCTCAGATACGAACCTGCTAATCTTACACATAGACCGACTGTAGGTAACAGACAAACTACTCTATTAGAGCAAGTACGATGTATACCGTTTTATCTATCTGCAGGCGCTTTTTCAAAACCATTTGAAGCATGGTGGTAACTCACGTTACCACTTCGACTTCTTTAAATCTGGCACATTTTCTCATTGGAGGAGACAGCCATAAGGAAAGGAAGGAAGGACTTCTTTAAATGTTTGCCATTTTATTTCTAGTTCACACATTTAGGTTGTTTTTTGCATTTTTCAGGTATCTTAGCAAAAAAGAAGAAGGTAAAAAAAGTGGAGTAATCATGAACAGTTATTGTAAAAATGTAATAAATAAACAAATATGAAATAACCGATATTTTTGGTTTTTTAAAATTATTTCTTGAAATTTTGTACAAAAGGGTTTTTGGGGTCGCTGATTACGAATCCGTGGTATAAATTATCTACTCTTCACAAAGTGGAGCTAGAACTTGTCACATCCTCGTCGTTAGGTTTGTGTAGTGCCAAGAATTACTGAATTTCAAATGATCAAATTTCAATTTTACATCCGTAATCAGTGACTCTGAAAACCACCCAAATTTATAATTTCACGAATAACATCGCGGTTTTTTATTTCGGCGGTCGCTATTTTAAATCTGCCATTTTGAATTTCAAATCTGATAATGGACTCATAATCACCAACCCCAAAAACCCGTGTACATAAAACTTCATAAAAATCCAATCATCCGAAAAATGTATACTTTGAAGGGTTAATAGACCAAATACTTGGCAAATCTATGCTAAACCAAGAATAGATATGTTACCCTATAAGATAAAACATGTTAATGTATACAATTTTTATCTTTTCTAGGAACTTTTATGTTTTATGGAAAACTCGACTACAATTCATGACATTATAATTAGTGGAGCTGATGACAAGTATAAAATGATTCATACAATAATTCAACTCATATAATAATTATACAAATTATCATTATAGTAAATATTCATGTATTTTTCATATAAATGATGTATTGATATTTGACATCTTATCAAAATTATGGAGTCAAATGAATGAAATCTTTCAGCTAAGCGACAATTTACGTAACTAATCCCTACTTCTCTCGTATATTCCCACTCCAGCAAAAGTCAGACACCAAATAGATACTATGGTAGTACAATTTAAACGCATAGCACCAGTTCCTTCTGTGAAAGTTGCTCCTCCATTCACGCTCTAATATTGACTACTGTGCGTTACTTGATCTATTATGATTAATAAAAAGAACTAGAAACGAGAAGATCTGTTGTTGTATGATTCAACACAGAAGGGATTATTATTAGGAAAGTTATTCAGTTATTTAGTGTTCTTGTTTACCTGATTAGTGAATCACTTGCAGATTTGTAAGTGCAAATAATATATTGCACATATAAAAAATAAGAAGTATGTATAACGTATGATTTGTCTCTCTAAGTCATAATTAGAAATAATTTATATTTAATTTTCATTAAAACTAATTGATTTTTATTTAGAATTCATATGAATGTGAATAAAATGACGTAATAATCGCAACAACGTAACCATTGTTGTTTTTAGAACAAATAATGGGAAATATACTTAACCATATCCATGCTAGCAATCCTAATGATGATGTTATCAATCCTGATACAGGATTGACAGGAAAACAAAAAAGAATTATACAATCTACTTGGATTCCTATAAGTAAGGATTCTGCCACGTCAGGTGCTGCAATTATGTTGGCGTAAGTTTAGACTTATTGATTTTTTTTTAATATAAGGTTATTCAGGACTATTGAGCCACCTGAAGATGATGATGATTCGATTATACATATATATAATAAACTATAAATGGCATATATGATAGACATAAAAAAATACTAATTCTCTCTTTGATCTAATCCTTTTTTTTGTAAATATTACATATAAAATGAATTTCAAATCCACGGATAAATTAATAAAATACTATTTTTTTCAAATAGTTTTGATTTTAAAGTGCTAGAGAAGTTAAATGCGATCTACCCATGTTGCGTTATTGGATTTGAAAGTTAGTCGATAAGAAAGCGCAAATACACAGTATTTAATTTTACTAATTGTAAGTTTAATTTTAGTGTACTCAACTAAAGATTAGTGGAATATGCTTAATATAATATATATTTTTGTTTTCGTCACTGGACAGCATGTGGTAGAATTCAGAAAATTCTATCCATGTGTCAAAATCCGAGTCCGATATCGCAACTTAACTATACCATTTACGGAATTGTTTTTGAGAATGAAATTTCAGATTATTAAAAAAATATCCTGAGTATCAGAAATTGTTTACCGCATTTTCCAACATTCCAACCGATGATCTTAAAAATAATCCCCAGTTTCGTGCACACGGGTCCGGTATTATCAATGCTTTATCGTCTGCAATTAATTCTTTGGATGATTCTGAATTATTGGCAGCTAAATTGACGATGTTAGGGGAAAGGCATGCTACTCGTGGACAAACAAAGGAACAGTTTAATGTAAGTCGTTGTAACATTATTAATTTAAGATCATTAAATATCATTTTTCATGTCATGCACATACACTTACATATTACAACTATTGGCATTCACCTTTGTAAAGAATAATTGAGAATTAAAGATGTACTGAGATATCTAAAATGTTGGGACAAGCATCTCATACACCGAAAAATTCCATGTACTTCACACCGTCCCTGGTCAATTAGTCCATATAAAAGTATCGTGTAAGGAATAGTGCAGGTTGCAGAAATATGTGGGTCTTTCATTTGCCTGAAAACATAACATTCTGCTAGATTACGAATTTTCATATACGAGACTATGGTATGCTTTCCTGTCCCCTTAATAATTTTGTTTCGTGTTTCAGAACTTGAAACCTATTATTTTGGAGGTACTTAAGGAATCACTAGGCTCGAAATTTACTTCTGAAGTTTCGGAAGCTTGGTCAAAATTAATCGATGGTGCCTATACGTTCATCTTTAAGGGATTTCCCAAGTAAACTTTAAGACGGAATAAACAATGCATTTTAAAGCTACCGTTAGTAGTACGACAGTATATAGGTAAGGTTATGTACTTTACAAACCTTTTTGGTCTTATGATATCAGATAAAATATTTCCGAGATATTGTGTTCCCTGTTTTTCAGAATACGTTCTAAGGCAACAGCCGTATTCCTACCTTTTTATAATATTTTATATTTAAAAAATGTATTTTCTAACAGCGTACGAATAAATCCCTTAAAATATGATAGTTATTTTGTTTGAAAAATTCCGAAAATCACCCATGTCCTCAGGCGTGCTCCTAGCTATTGCCCTTAATAATTAAATAATTCCCTTGGTTTGTAACCTCATCATCCTCTGTACGTATTCAAATATAGAATACCTAACACATCACGAAGTTAAAAGTATAATCTAGTGTCGTGTTGTTCAATGCTTTCAAAATACCTTGACCGTTTTGTCGGACTAGTACTCGTTGAAAAATTCGGAAATCCAAATTCTTAATTGATGCAAACCTTTCGATTTGAAAATTTCGATCTATCAGGGGACTCAAATTTGACCGACTATCTTTTGTATGACTGACTCTGGAAGTTTTTTTAACTCTTGACCGGTGTAGTGAAAATAATTACGTAGAATGTGTGGTGCTCCGCCCACTAAGAAAAAATAAAAAATACCAGAACTATAAGTGATCGAACAATAATTAAAATACACATAGTAGAATTACTACAAATCCTTAAAAACGTGAAATAAGCAGGAGTGAACAGCAGCTGAGGCCAGAAATATATAGAACAATGAAATGATTGCACCAACATTTTTCGTTATTCGAACAAGAAAGTAAATACTGGGATGTCTAATACCCCACCATACATTTTAAGGGTTAAGACTATTATACAATAAATCGTAAGCATAAGTCGCCGTGAGTCGTTTTTACAAGTGAATCGGAACAGTGAAAGAGTAGAGAAAATAATTCTTATTGGCTTGTAGAAAACAGATACGACAAAGACTTACGACTAATTACAGTCTGGTCTCTAACTAGTTATACTATATAATAAGTTATACGCATACCATGTTCCAATAAAAATCCTAAAGGGATAAGCCATATAGTGTCAACAGCTATCTCGTAGCTTCAATCACAACAATCCTAAATTACACATAATTTCTGCATTATCTTTATCGAACTGGAGTGCACACATATATGCCCACAAGTATTGAAATACTATTTTCTTAAGGAGTAATTGCAAAGTAGGAACATAAGATGCAGGCAAAATCATAACACAGGCATCTTACACGTTCAAAATATGCATGCAAGCCACACCTTCGTTTATCAGTCATTACACGTAATTTTGTCATATATAGTAAGTAACAGTCCAGCTTGTAGAATATCGGTGCACTGCAATTGCATCAAAACTTATTATTATATTCTTATACATTACGATACTCTATTTTGAGGTTGTGATGCACTCCCTAGTTCCCCTAACAATTGAATCTGAAGATATAAATCCGATAATTTTTTAAAAAATCATTTTTAATCTTTTCATTTTTCTTATTGTCATATTAATTATTTGTCTATTATTCTAAATTTTTGAATTCTATTTGATCATTTCAAAAAGATAAATTATGATTTACATAAAACATACTGAAGTATCGTCATGATAATGATAAAAGGGCAACAATATAAAGTAATCAATTGCATAATTTACTGTATTGTCACAGTCACTCTGTAACACTGATTGCAATTCGATTGTCATACGTATATCGCAAGGACGTACAATGTTCACCATATAATGATTTCCTTATCAATTGGTATTCAACTAGATATCACGTACTTGTATTTATGAAGGTGAAATCCATGAACGTTTTACTTATTCCGATTGGAAATCACGCATTATTAAAATTACTGTTAAATAATATATTATTTTCTCTGTATTGCAATCACCTAAAACATTAGGTTATTTAGTTAATCTATCACTCAGTTTTGCACATTTATCATGTATCTTCGAGTGGAATTTTAAATTTATCATTAAAGAGCATACATAGTGTAGGTAGAATATATTGTCTACTAATAATAACTTATGCAATTAATACATAACACGAAATTATAAATAATCTTATATCCGCGTGAGAAAACAGATTCGATAATGACCTTCAAAAAATATTCAAAGTGATTCTTAGTTGCATTTCGTTTTCATCACATAGACTTTCATTGGCGCAGCTATCTTGTTTTGCAGCTCGCGACTCTGTGACCTTTCAAAACATCATGCAGATCATTCTAGCAGTTATGACGGACAAGCTAAACGGTTATATGCAACGTATCTGTGTTAGTATCGGCACTGATGTATGTATTGTTGTAATCGAATATATAATTTTTCCTAGCGAATCTTCCTCTACTTGCATTTCGCCACTCATTGTAAGTTAGAGTTGTCCTCGAGTAATTTTTTACTTTGTAGTTTTTATTTATCTTGAACAAGGAAATAAAATCAATAACGGTAAAAGCAGAAAAATTAGACAAAAATTTCATCACCCATATTAGGCCTAATAGGGATGATGGAACTTCATTCCGATTCTCAGTTCATTTTCTATTTGTGATCCGAGCACGCACACAAATACAATAGTATCTTAGGAAGCATATGTGAGGAAGTGTGCGTATACCGCAAAATCTAATATCTAATATAGTTAAATGTTAGTGAGCATGTGTGGGTTTGTATCGTACATATAGAGCAAATATTTATCGAGGGCTTATGACGTGAAATACAGATAGCGCAAGTAGTAACGACACGTGTTCGATAAGATATAGCTATATTTGTATGCACGGAGCGAATGTATAGTGTAAGTAGACTGTATGGACAGTTCCACAGAATTCACTAAGAAATTTGAGAAAGCATAAATCCTCACAAACAATTCTTGATTATCATAGACAAAATTTTTGAGGACCTTCTGTATACAACAGCTCGATTAAAACTAGAACTTACATGCTTCTTGTTAGAAAAAGGTGTACTTACAATTAGTCTAATGAGAAATGGGAATTTTTCGGACAGAAAGGGAGGATTTTCTATATTGTTGGGGAATTTGTATTTAAAAATGCAAGGGATAAGAATTTGTGTATTTTTTAATGGGAATTATGAGAAATACGATAGGAGAGGCATGGGAAAATTTCGGGGTAACAGTTTTTGAATATTATATTTAAATTATATAGGATTGCAATTTAAAAATTAACATGAAATGCATATACATACTTATTTCGCTATATGTGTGTTAGTTCCTTAATAAAATTTTTAGGCTCCGAAGCTTATACGAAAAAACGCTTTTTAATGATAGCATTATTATTGTGATTGTTTATTGTGATTATTTGAAGTCTTTTATATTAAACATAATTTTTTGTGAACAAATCCATTCAGTGTGTTAAAACAGTTTTACATAGATTTATTATTTAATATTGATTATTGAAGGTTTTACATATTGTTAATTTACAAATAAACATAATAACATACCAGCGTTCTGCGCAGCTGTATTGTTCAATAATAATATATTCTCTCTTGAATATTACGCGTTTTGATTGCTAATTTTCATTCTGTGATAGCATGGCGCATAAAATATGACGCCTATTGAATTAAGTGATACTCCGTAATGGTTGGAATCAAGAATTGAACGTGACTTTCATTTGAATTTGTATTATTTCTTAAGGTAGTTCAGTAGGAAATTTCTGATGTTAAATACACATTTGTATTTAATTCTTTTAAATTCTGAAATAAATATAAAAATGTACTGAATAATTTTCATTCATTTTAATATATAGCGGTGTGTAAGAATAATTGTTTCAATCAGCAATTAATAATTCTTTAAAGCATTTATAAAACGATATTTCAGTAGTTATATAAATCATATAATCCTTAACTCTTAAACCTTTAAACCTTATATAATCATTAAATTGAAATTAACAAGTATCATTTATTGCATTTTTATATTTATTTCAGTATTTTTCAAATTATACACACATCTGTATTTGACTTTGTAAATTCTCCAGCAAACTTCTTTAAAAATTGTTGAAATATGAAGGGATTTCAGGTTTTAAAATAATTTTAGGATCATCAATTTTACAGCAATTTTTCCAAATTGTCACCAAGTTTTTTTGTGTTTCGGAAATCCGATTTAGTTAAGTTCCTTTGTTGTTTCGCGATATGAAAATAAACAAGTTTGAACGACATATAAAAAATGGTACTTCCTTATCGATGTGTGCTTACCATCTATAGAACGGTTATCAATAGTAGATAGTGTCTAAATTTAATTAGATTGCCAAGATCGATAATATTAATAAAATTTTGGAGTTCTTAAATAGTAATATTCCTTTATTTCCATTTTTTTGATAATACGAAGTAGTAACAAGTAATAAAACAGGATTGTCATAAGATTTATTTATTAATATTATATATCGATGGGATATACTGTAACATGACAAATCGATAAGACTCTCTGTACTCCTGCACTGACAATGAGAGCGTATTCATTACAAACAAACAATAAGGACGCGCGGCTAGTGTCAACAATATCGGATAGATGAAAAACATCTCCCGAAAGATAATCCGCGGAAAATAATAGAAATTAACTCCAATAGATGATTAGCGCTTCCCGCAAATCAATCTAGCATTCCAATTAGTTATATAATGCATTTCAAATCAAATTCAATATTCTACTTCTAATTATAATTCGAATTCTAAAAAGTCAACATTCTACCAGTACACCGAACGTGAGTAACAATATAGTAAGCGTAATTTAAATCCGAAAGGATATCTCACAGTAAAATCTTTATAAAGTGTTTGAGCTCGATTTATGCTCTCTGGGATAGAGCATAGTAATTGCATAAAATCGTTATTAAGAATTTTGTCGGAGGCTACGGCATATTAGCGCTCGCTATTCCGCCGAGCCCGTCGTGTACTTAGAAAAACATCGTCAAAGTTCTGAGGAGAACACTGCAATCTACCTCAGAAATTGCAGTTGACGCCATATTGATTTCGATCTATTATCTTCGCCGTGATTAGTCAATTTGCACGTAGTGCCATTGCCAATAGATAGGCAGAGCGCCACTAGGGCTACCGTATAAACACTGGCGCATCCTCTGTTTCTCAAAGACAGGTCAGAGAGAGATAGGAATAGACAAATAAATATAGGACGCTTCCCTGACAATCCTTTTCTACCATACCGACACTGATATTGACGATTGTACTTGACGCACATCGAGAAACTGTTGTACCTATCTTCAGTAATTTAATAAATTTTTGTTCTTTTATTTTACCATTTAACGCTGTGCCGCCTAAGTTCTTAAAGACGCCAGCCCCGAGCACTTACCTACATCCCATTTCATACACTCATAAGGAGCGTACGAAATTTCACTATCGATAAGCGTTACAATAGTTATTATATTACTACATTTTTTGTCTAATATTAATGTAACCATTAAATCTCACATGTGATATATTGTGTTTGTTATACATATATCAGTTATATTGAATGCTATATTACGTATAATACAGCTAACCAAAAAATAATAACTTTCTTGCGTATTGCATGCAATATTCACGTTGCATTATACGTATTACACGTTCTCTTGCTTATATATAGTGGGACCACAACGTCAGTTCCACTTTCGGGTGGCTTATTTACGTTTCGTATCGTAAGAAGATGGCTCCTCAAAATATAATTGATGCCACGGTTCGACTTTAAATGCTTCATAATTATTATATTGTTGTGTTTGCTGGGACATAGATGGCGACGTTACTAAACGTTATCATATTTAAAAAAATAAAGTACCTACGTCACTTTAAGATATCTGTAACATAAATATTAGATGTATAAACAAGATGATCTAAAAGGTCAAGATTTTATTTACCATACGTATTGCTGGTCCAGGAGTTTATAGTGTTCTTTTTTTGACAGATCGAGAACAATGAACTCTTTAGCAAGTAACACCTGGCTTTGTATAGAATTTTTCTTACGAAGTAAGCATGTACCTGATTTTGCACTGAATTATATTTTATTTTTCTATCTTAGCATACATTACCATAACTTTATAGAAATTAATGTGTAATTTGTTAACGATTTAAGAACTGTCAAAAAAAACATTGAACACGTCGACTGTGTATATAATATCATTTAATTTCTATTTGTCAATTATGATAATTACTTTTATCTGAAATTTGAAAACTTAAAAAATGTAAGTAATAATAATATATTACAATAATATTTTATGAATTTTTAGTATAATTATGACTTAGCTATATATGCATATAGTTTGATGTAAAAATTTTAAGTGTAATAAATAAAGATGGAGTTGAATTAAGAAAACTGGTTGAACCGGGCCCTAGTATTTCTAAAGACACTGTTGAATCATACAATCCTGAACCCTCAATCTATATTTAAACAGAGTGAGGCCGCCGGCTGTACCAGTCAAACTCTCGACTACAACCCATCGGTGTGTGTCATTTTGAAATTCTTTAAAAGAAGAAAGATAAATCATCTCTTTTCGATATAATCGTTAGATGTAATAATTCTTGAAATATTCCTCGTAATATCTCAAAGGTCATCCTGTATAATTTATTATCCCGAGTGAGTCCAATTAAATTGAACTTGGGATAACGAGGTGGAATTAGCGTTTAATGGGATGATAATTATTCGAAAAGCAAGGTCTTTGAGAACGAAGGAAAAAAAATTAAAAAGCAGGAAAAAGTTCGCAAATAACGCAATATATATGCACATAAGCACACGATGGAATAATATCTATACATCTATACACATGCGCGTATCCTTATTATTCTATCAAACTCGATTCGCATCGCGCATAGAAATTACTTGACAGTTCGTATCGCGCGGTCTATGTCCACTTCCATTATTTATAGTGCTATTTTCTTTATTGTTTAGTGTTAAGTTTTTTGTGCTATAATTCTTCTCAGTATACTGTGACAATTCTTTTTCTTTCTAAGGATGGGCTCCCTAGTGAGTTACTTTTGGGGCAATACGAATGATGCGGTAATCGATTCTGCTACACGATTAAGTGGAAAGGAGAAAAGACTTGTGCAGGAATCTTGGGCAATTATTAGAAAGGATCCTGTTGACGCAGGAGTAGCGATTATGTCAAGGTGAGATATTATGGAATTTTATTTTTATTAATTTATAATTTTTTGTTGTGGATCGATTCCAGCAAACAAATAGTATCAGTTACGTTTCGGCAATATTAAAATGTTTCTACTCGATGGTATAATAATTATTATATGTACATACACAACTATTATATCGTTGAGTGGGAAATTGTAACAAGCTTTGCGTTTACTTTATCATGATTACAGAATATGTTTCGATTGCTTACAGATTTTTTAAAGTTTATCCTCAGTATCAGAAAGTCTTTCCGTCATTTAAAGATTTACCTGTAGAAAGTTTACCTGGAAATAAGAAATTTCAAGCTCACTGTCAGAGTATTGTTACCACTTTGAATAATGCTTTTGATTCTTTGCACGATTCTGGTTTATTAGAAGCTAATCTTCATATTCTTGGAGAGAGGCATGGCAGACGTGGACAAGGGAGACAAGAATTTATAGTAAGTACTTGTAATAATTTTGTTCGTAGCATATTTTGTTCTATATTTTATTTATTCCTGTAAATATATTCTTTTCATAGGACCTCAAGGAAATTATTTTAAATGTTTTAAATGAATCGTTAGGCGGGAAATTTGATCTGGAGACTGCGGCAGCGTGGGACAAAATAATGGATGTTATTAATGTGGAAATTTTTAAAGGAATGGAAAAGTAAATAGATTATGATTAAACTTTTCCTTACTTGGAAACATCACATGTAATATTGAAAGCAATATCATTTAATTTGGAAAGGTTTGGGTAAGTAATTTTAATTGTTAATAAATATTGTTCTTTATTATTCAACATTCTTTTAGGTAAATTGTTTTGTAGGAACAATGAGAAGGGTGCAATTACGTCAACTAATGGATGCTCTTCTTCGAACCCTCCCTAGAGACTGCATCATGATGTTTATATTTGTTTATAATTAATTTTTCGAAATTTGTAATTTTTATAGTACTCAGAGCATTTTAACACTTTTAAAGTAGCACTTCTCAGGAGAAATTATATGTACGACGTACATTAAAAGCTTTGGTATAGTTAAATTAAAAAACTATATTATTACAAGTAAAAGCACATTATTATTCAGATAGATTTCCGATAATGAACTTTCGATGTAATATATTTCCACGGACTTTTCATATTCTCGCAACTATTATATATTTCTAATCGACACAATATAACTAATGCATAAATTATCTTAATTACATTCCATTATATCCCAATATTTGTTTCGACGTTCAAAAAATCAAGGCCATCGTTCTTGATATTCAGGTCCCTTCAATTATTGATTCGAGGTCCATGTGTATAGCTTTTATCGTTGTCTTAATCCAAATGCTTCTGGTTATCATTTCTTATGTTCAGAAATTCATGACTATTTTCCAAATCAATGTTCCGTATGTCTAATTATACCCGTCCTGGTTACTTAAATGTTCCTGATGATCAGTCCCGACTTAGACTCCAAATTGTAATTCCCTATGTCCGGGTACCCTTAATCTGAAAATAATTGTATTATATTTTCTTCTACATTTGAAAAGCAATAAGACCATACATATGTCCAAAAGTCTTCTTTAAAATGTCTTAAAGATAACTTCTATGCCATTAGTGCAGTCAATTTAGGTGTCGCATATGAAGTTGAAGTTCAGAGTATGAAAGTTACACCAATCGATAGCTAAATGTCCTCTTATGAACATATTAATTTTATATGAGCTCAATTTTTAGGGCCAGATTAATAATTAATAAAAAAAAACAATCTAAAACTTGCGCCTAACCGACTTTTATCATCCATTTCTTCACTATTACTCAATCAAAAAAATGAAATTACTAATTTATAGCGGGCAAAATTTACCATCAAATTCAGTCGGAAAACTATGGGAGAAAATGCATGGTTCATTTATTATAATTTTTTTAAGTAATTTGTAAGCATTTTTCGTCAACGCGTTAGCTGACCAGTGTGCTATGTGTCATGGCGTCTGGGCCTGAGTCACGCGATGCGCGCCATACGCAGCTTAAACGTTTGAATAAGCATTGTGTTATAATTTCTCAGACACCCGGCAATACATATACCTATATACGTTCAAATAAATTGTTGTGATCATTGATTCTATAGGGACCATCAACAGTTACTACGTTTTATATGGAATTGTGTTCTTTTCCATAAAGATTCAATTTTAAAGGATATTACAAAAATTTCTCTTCCAATAAATGTAAAACGTAATAAATGCAATATTGAAGGTAGAAGAGTCTTATTTCATTTGTTGTCATACATGCCGGAAGCCGTATGTGCTATTTCATATTATGACGAAATAGCATTGCATTAGTCGTAATGTTGCTCATGATTTCAGTTTCAGGCTAGAAGCGACGTAATCTTGAAAGTCAACGGTGTTTTGCGCCATAAACAAATTCGTCAAAATTTTAGTTGACTCAAGTGGCACATATTTAAATAGTTGACTTAAAGACGTTCTACCTACAGATTAGCCACCTAAGATACTGAAATAATGTTTTAAATAAAATAATTATAATTTACAATATTAGATATTCTGTAAAATTAACTTGCGGATTTCAACGAATTTCCAAATGATTTGGAACAATAATTTCTTAGAATTCAGTCACATGTTACGAATAATTTTATTCAGATCTTGATTTGATTTAAATCAGCGCGTCTAGTAAAAAGTGTATATTCCGCCATTCACTATATAAAGTCGTCCAGAGAGAAAAAAGAAAAAAAGAAAGATCTCCGCAACATGATGCGATAAAAATATGTGGAGCATCTAAAGGTCAAGATAAAGTCATCTGCTGGACAAAAAATGATATTTTCAATTTTGGAACATAAACAGTATTTGCGCGCTTTCTGTTACGAATGTTACAACGTTGCCAACTTTCACAAAGTTACAAACACTAGAGAATCTAAGTTTCTCGACACTTCAACTCTGCTTCAGCAATAAATATGTTTTTCAATTGCTTGATTAAGTACAATACTTCCTGTCTTGTATTGATTGACCACCAAATAGGCTGTGCTAAATATAACAGTTACGTATCGACAATACTTCAATTTCCTACTAGGGACATACTATAGTTGCGTACACGAAATTTCTCATATGTACTGTACAAATTACTCATATGTAATTGTTACTTTGTCTTTGATGGGTTCATGGGAAAAAAACATTGGTAAATCCTAAATCACGCTGAGCCAGATTTCTTGTCGTGTCCCTAAAGTAGGTTGTCAGTTTTTTTGGGATTTAAAATAATGGAAAATACAGAATCGAAAGAATTCCTCATTTCTGACATCCTCACTACACGTACATGTACCATAATTGCATATGTTAAAACTGACTGTGATGTAACATATACATACTATAACATGATGCTAACATGTAAGACACAAGTTAGTTATTAATTCCCACTCATAGTAATATTATTGTAATATAACAAATATGTAACAAGTTATTGCATCGACATGTTAATAAAATGTAACTGTTGTATAATATTTTAATTCGCGTTTTTGCAAGGTAGTTATATTATATTATAACCCAGCTAATACATCTAGTAAGAACTGCATCTAAAGGAATCTAAAGGAATTGACAATTCATATGCATTTCTACTTGTAAGGAATATTTGGGATTGGTCCATTCTTTTAGATCAGTATTCAGAAAACCAGCTTAAGACGGCAATCGTATTTGCTGAGGAATTTACCTCATTTTCTGAGATAAAATTAATTTCAGGTCTTAGGGTGTTCCTATGGACTGTTACGTAGGCCGTAGTGGCCAGCGAGGCCTTTAAATTTGATAACAAAAATTTAGAAGTAACCAAAAGAAAAGGAACGACCGGAGGTAACGTGAATAATATTTGAGTGAATTCCGAGCGGTAAGAATGCACTCAATGGTGGGTTCGCTGCTCGTTTAAGGTGTTGAAACACGCCTTGCTATTCCAACGTGGATAGATATTCTCTGAAATGTTAGAGGATGGGTAATAGATATTTAGAACGCGAGTAAAATATGAATTTGCGATATATTGTTACAATCAATATAGAAGTTTCAATTAAATGTCATGTACAGTGTTTCGATTATGAGAAATACTGGGATAAAAATATTGTGATATTGGATTACAAAACCTGACTGTGTGTGAGGTTAAGGCGAAAAGAAATTTGGTGGAACAGAAATCTATCAAATCTATGCGTTACTTGGAAAGACTAGTCTTTGGAGCTCAATTTTGCCCGGTAACCGATCCAGCTTGTTCCCTAGGGTATGTAATAACGAATCCGTACCTAGGCCAGATTGCGAATATTACACTGAATCTAATACTCTAACGGTTAGAGCCACGAGTGACAACGTGCAGTCCGATGTTTTACGCGTGAAACTGAATGATTTTCTGAGCGTCTCTGCCATGATTTTGGCTGCTTATATAGTCGATTTTTGCTGATGCTCTAGGTACGGTTAGGACGTTAGGAATGCACTCGGTTAACCAGCTGGGTAGGTGGCACGGGCAATGCACTGGGTAACGTGCTGAGTTTACAATTATGCTTTCTGTCGGCTACGTTATTCTTCTGTTCCGGAATGAAGGTCGATATACGTAACATCTCCCCTCTTAGACAAAACATCGTCTATTTGGGCGATGCTTTTGCATAAATTTATGTTTCGTTGTGTTTTCCCGTATTTCTCATTTACTCACTTAGTTATGCATCTTCGGAGATAGTTTTTGAAAATATCTCTTTATCGATGCGCGGCCATGCTGCCCTGATACAATAAGTCTTGGTTTCTTCCTCAGGGATTCCCCTGGTATGAAGTCGCGGATGGTGTTGTCAGTGATGTCCTCTGGTTCCGACACATCCTGTGTGTCATAGGGTTTCCAGGTTTCCTTGGTGTTGCGGGGTTCCTCATCATCGGTGCTCGGATCTCCAAACAGCTGTTGTGTGCGGATGGTGGTGAACAGACACTTTTCAGTCTGGGTGCATCTATTGGCTCTCCGGATTTTGGTGGTTTGAGTTCCTCGTCCCTTACTGGGTGCGTTCGGTAGGTCCCCTTCCAGGACCTAGCTTTCCGTAAGGTTGATGATTCTGGATCGGTTTTTGGACAGAGCTCGCAGGTTTTAATTTGTCGAAATGCTTTACTTTGATTTTTCCCTTGTCGGTTTTTATAACTGCGTTGTTCAATTCTAATAACTGCAAAATCTCGTACGGGCCTTCATAATGTGGGTCGAATTTGTGATGTCTTGGCTCCTTTAAAACGTACACCTTATCTCCTGAATTAAATTTGATTGGTTTTATTTTCTTGTCGTATCGTTCCTTTGTTTTTTCCTTGGTCTGAACTAACGTATTGCGAGAAATGTGTCTGATTTTGTCCAGATGGGTGATTAGTTCTGTTAAGTAGTCGCCGTACGTTTTTAGATCATTTGTGTCCGGATACGATGAAGGTATTCTTGCAGGTTTTCCAAAGATGAGTTCATAGGGAGTGAAATTCGTTGCTTTGTGTACCGAGGTATTATATGAAAACATTGCGAATGGTAGCAGTAATTCCCAGTCGTCATATGCATCCATGTAATGTTTCAGGTATTCCACGAGAACGTGATGGCTTCTTTCTAATGCTCCGTTAGTTTGAGGTCGGTAGCCAGACGTAGTGATTAATTTTATTCGAAATATTTTTGCCAAATTTTTGAAAAGTTCGCTAGTAAAACAGGTTCCTTTGTCCGTTAAGATGGCTTTAGGTGTTCCAAATTGACTTATGAAATGTCGTGCAAATGCATCGGCAATAGTTGTAGCTCGTATGTTGGGAATAGCTACTGCGAGACAATATTTGGTTAAATTATCCTGCAGGGTCAAAATGTACTTGTTCCCGTTAGGGGTTTCTGGTAAAGGACCTACTGTGTCGAGAGAGATTTTATGGAGTGGTTCCGCAGGTGTATCGGTGATGAGCATTGGTTCTCGCGTTTTTATGCGAACTAGCTTTTGCTTCTGACAGCTATCGCAACTCCGGATATATTCTTGAATTTGGTGGTGCATATCAGGCCAGTTAAAACGTTCTCGTATCCTTCGGTATGTCTTAGTGACGCCTTTATGTCCCCCGGTGAGACTTTCGTGATGTTCCTTTATAATTTCTTGGCGGAGATCCGGTGGCGGTGTTTCGATGATTCCTGTGCAAAGAGTGATTTTACTTGCATAACCTTCAAATGCTATCTTTATGCACTGTATTAACGTTCCCATTGGCATTTCGTCGAGTCCGTTCCCTTTTGCGGGGATTCTAACATTGTCGACTTTGGATTTTCTCATAGCGACTTTTAATGCTTCCAGAGCTAATTGAACATCTTCTGTTGTTGGTTTCTCGTAGCAATAGTTCGTGTGTATAAGAGTGTAAATTCGCTTGATCCCTTGTCGGGAGATGAAAACATGTCCCCTTCTGGGTTTTTCTACCGATATTTTGTCCTGATCAAGGTAATTTAATTCCTTGAACGTTCGGTTTACTGGGTTCATTAATTGACCGTCGGCTGGTAGGAAGTGGACCAGGTTACCTTCTTTTCCTGTAAGAGCGGTCTCCGATATAGTGATCTCGCAGTCAATGTCCGAGTCATCGCTTGAGGATGATATGTCAACCAGTGGTAGCATGACTCCTTTTTGTTGTGGTGGTGATCTATGAGTGTTATCTATGCAGGTGTCTATCGCTGTCTCGGGGTTCTGATTTCTAGCTCCTGGTGTTGATTGCGCTGTTGGTTGTAGGCTACGTCGAGGAGTAGGCATGAAGGATACTCTTCGTTGGGTGTGTTGTTTGTTCAATTTTGGCGTGCTGCCTGCAATGATTGTAGGATCCTGTAGGTTTTCGATGTTCTTCTTTGGTGGTGCTATGTTTTCCAAGGAAGGTAAGGTCTGAGATATTTCCTTAATTTTTTGCTTGGCTTCGTGCAGGGTTAAGTCTCCTAGGTCTTCATATATTTGCCTAGCTTCGTTCTCGTCCTGTGCAAAATCTGCCCTTCTTAATTCGTCTTGGGGAGATTCCATAGCCTTCCCGTCCCACCAGAAGGTATCTATTTGGGTTAGGTCCGTGTCTTCGTCGGATGATGTCTCTGATGCTGAGCCTAGTTCTATTATTTTTGGATCTTTAATGAATAGATGTTTCAATCTTCCTACTGTCAATTGTTCCTTCGTAGGTTCTGATTCGTCATCGCTATAGGTCTCTTCAAACAGACTTTGGAGGTCAAAGTTCCGCGAGGGGGATGATTCTTTGTTAGCCTCTTCGGTTTCCTCTTCTTCCAGTATTGCCTCGGCCAGCAGGGAAGGTAACATGCTTCTATTTCCAGTTTCTTCATGACACGTATCGTTGTCTGTATCTAGCGAGCTAGTAGATGACTCGTTGTAATTCACAGTTGGCCGTGATCTTGTTTTTATTCGTTTCCCAATTGTACTGTCTTCCAGGCTGATTTTCCTTTGATGTGGCAATGGCTTATATGGCCGGTCTCCTTCCTTAGGTTTTATTGGATAGGAGAGCACTGTTGGATTGCGGGATAGTGCGTCTGCATTTAGGTTGGTTTTACCCGACTTGTATGTGACCGTGTATTCGTAATCAGCTAGTTTAAGTCTCCATCGCATCAGTCGTGAACTAGGGTCCTTGACGGAGTGTAGCCAGACTAGAGGACGATGATCTGTTACCAAAGTGAATTTGTGACCGTATAGATAGGGTCGGAAGTATGCTACAGCGTAGATGATAGCAAGACACTCCTTTTCAGTTGTCGAGTAGTTGGTTTCTGCAGAGTTCAGAAGTCTTGAGGTGTATGCTATTGGCAGGTCTTGACCAATTTTTCCTTGACTCAGAATAGCTCCGATGGCATAGTCAGAAGCATCGGTTGTTACAATGAAGGGTTCATTGAAATTCGGGTATTGGAGTATGGGTTCTTGGCACAGCATATCTCTCAAGGTTTCAAAACCAGCTTGTTGTTCTGGTCCCCAATGAAAGGTGACTTCTTTCTTCAGTAAGTTTGTCAGAGGTTTAGCTATCTTAGAGAAATTTGCAATGAACCTTCGATAGTATCCTGCTAAACCCAGAAACTGTTTAATGTTCTTCTGATTTTTGGGTATGGGGAAATTTTTTACTGCTATCAGTTTCTTTGGGTCAGGACGAACTCCTTCTTCCGAAAGTATGTGGCCTAAATAAGTGACTTCCTTACGTAGGAACTCGCATTTATCCGGTTGAAGTGTTAATCCATGTTCCTTCAGTCGTTGGAGCATAGCTCGGACCTTCTGTCCATGTTCTTCCAGGGATGATGCGAAGATGACGATATCATCTAGGTACACAAATAGCTCTGTTCCTTGTAGTCCAGTTAGAACTTGGTCCATTAACCTCTGGAATGTTGCTGGTGCGTTTTTGAGGCCAAAGGGCATTCGGATGTATTCGTAGTGCCCATTGGGTGTTGTAAATGCTGTTTTTGTTCTGTCCTTGGGATCCATTCCTATCTGGTGGAATCCACTGGCTAGGTCGAATACAGAGAAATATTTAGCGCTACCGACTTGGTCTAGTATCTCCGTGATGCAAGGTAGGGGATAACTATCTCCAATCGTTTTTTCGTTAAGCGCTCTGAAGTCGATCACCATTCTCCACCTTGGGTTTCCTTGTGAATCGGCCTTTTTGGGGACAATCCACAGAGGTGAATTGTATGGTGATGTGGATGATTGAATGACGTCATTTTCAAGCAAGTTGGTAATTTGACGTTTGATCTCCTTTTGATGAATTGGCGGGTACCGATACTGTTTAGTATGGGTCGGTGTTTCATCTATAGTAGGTATTGTATGAACGACTGTTTTTGAAATTCCTAGTTTGTCACCGGTAAGGTGAAATTGATCCGGAAAGTCGTTGATAATCTCAGCTACGTGTTCTTGTTCTTCCTTATTAAGGTGATCCAACCTTAAAGCCTTCTGAATTTGGTTAAAACGTTCCTCGTGGTCCATGGTTGCTTCGCCATAGAAGTCTCCTGCTTCTGAGAGGAATTCGAAGGGTTCCAGTATCTGAGGATCCAATTCGAGTTCTTGATTTTTGTTGCTGACGTTTGTTGCAATAGTGTAGCAGATTCCTTGGCGATTGGTCACCAGATTTTCTCCGATTATAATATCTCGAGGACTTTTTATTCGAGGCAGGTATCCTTCGGTGATTTCCGTATTCGCTATCCTTATCGCAACTTGTTGTCGCGAGCGAGCCTTTATGACGTGCTTGGTTCTTTGTGCCGAATATGCTGCCGTTTTTGTTTCTCCAGCTTGGGCAAATGGCTTTGGTCGTATCGGGTTGTCGTCTGTCACTATTGTTTTATGGTGGAAAGATATTTCTGCATTATCTTGCGTGAAATATGCGACTCCAAGTATTCCGCTGTATGGCCAAGAAGATCCTTTGACCACATAGAAGAATACTTTTCGATTACCGATGGTTAGTAACACGGCTCCCACAGTGGTGACGAAATGTCCTGATACACCTTCAACATCAATTATTTCCTTGTATTCTAACTTTGCATCATCGTTAAGACTTTCCAGTTGGATTAAGTTGACTGAGGATCCCGAATCGATTAGAAAGGTATTTTCCTTTCCTCTTAGCTCGGGGACTTGGAGGATGATTGTCGGTGGAGGAGCTTCCTTGACGTAGTATTCCGGTCTTCCTTCGGTGTTGTTCTGTCCGTGAACCTCACGGTCTTTCCTTCGTCCTTCGCTTTGGATTTGTTGTCGCTCACCGTGTGTGGAACGCGGTGAGCGCCTTGCGAGTTTAAAGAACCGGTGGATTCGGTAGAGGATGATCTATGGCGATCGGATCTTCGATGATTTCTCTCCCTACTAGGTGATGGGGATTTTGCTCGAGACTTCCGACAAGTCTTTCCGTCGTGACCCTTGCTGTCGCATTTCCAGCAAAATAACTTTTTTCGCTGCTTCCTACGTTCGGGCGTTTTCTCTCTATTCCGATCGCGAGACCTGGATGTGTCGGTGGATGCTGAGGAGGAACGATACCTCCTGACATGCATTCCGTAAGTGCGATGGTGATTGACTCTTTCGTCATCACTGGATTCAGAAGTAGAGCTCGCGCTTGAACTTGAACTAGAGACATCTCGGTAATGTTTTCTATGATACCTATCGTAAGGGCTTGGAGAGTTTGGGTACGAAACTCGTTTGTGTGATCGCCTACTCGAGTAGTTTCTTCTGGACCTCCGATGGTCATCTGGCGAATCACTGTCATAATTATTGCGAGCTCGCTTATGATTTTTTATTTTCCTTTCTAGTTCCATGACTAGGTCGAATCCAGCGTCTAACGATTTTGGATTTTTTATTACAACCTCCTGGCGTATCTCACGGGGTAATCCGTATAGAAAATTTTCGAGAGTGTGTTCTTCTAATTCCGCTTTCCTTTCCTTATCGTTGCGATATTTGTCAAGTTGAGCAGCTCGTGCCCTTTGATATAGTTTCGTTGTTCTATTTATATATTTTCTAAGACTTTCCGTCTTTCCTATTCTCAGTCTTCCTATTTCACTAAGGAAGGAAGATAAATTCCTTCCTGGAGCGTATCGCTTCTTTAGGTGTTCTACTAGATCGTCAAGTGTGGTGAAATTTTTCTCTTCTACGCTAGCTCGCGCGGCTCCACGAAGTTTGTTTAATACTTGGAGCAGGTATCGCGTTTCTTCGCCAGCTACTAACTGTTGTGCTCCGGTTTTTGCAGCGCGTACAAAATTTGTAAGTGAGGTTGTCTCACCGTCGTATTTGGGAATTTCTAATGCTGCGTTTTGTATTCTAGCTTGCGATGTTGTGAAGTTAAATGCTTCTATTAGGGATCTAGATAAATCTGCATCTGCCATGTTGGAGTAACAAGTTTGAGCAGTTCCGAAATGGTTATTTAACAAACGTCCAATATGTATATGTGACTGAACTCGTTCGTGGTACCAACTTGATTAGGATGGTTTGAATTGATAGGATTTCCAAGATGACAATGGGGAAGTTGACCCGAAGTCCAACTTCCTTAGTCACGCTTAGAAAGGATGGGTTACTTCAAAAATAACAATGGGGAAGTTGACCCGAAGTCCAACTTCCTTAGTCGGTTCTTGAAAGACAGGACTTCAAAAATAACAATGGGGAAGTTGACCCGAAGTCCAACTTCCTTAGTCGGTTCTTGAAAGACAGGACTTCAAAAATAACAATGGGGAAGTTGACCCGAAGTCCAACTTCCTTAGTCGGTTTTTGAAGAATGAGGGACTTCGAAATAACAATGGGGAAGCTGACCCGAAGTCCAGCTTCCTTAGTCGGTTTTGAAGTATGGAGATCTTCGAAAATAACAATGGGGAAGTTGACCCGAAGTCCAACTTCCTTAGTCGGTTTTCGAAGTTGGATAAGATAGGTGTTGGTATTTCAGGTTGAGTTAACACTAGTTCGGAGGGTATCCCACCGCTGTCACCAATTCTGTTACGTAGGCCGTAGTGGCCAGCGAGGCCTTTAAATTTGATAACAAAAATTTAGAAGTAACCAAAAGAAAAGGAACGACCGGAGGTAACGTGAATAATATTTGAGTGAATTCCGAGCGGTAAGAATGCACTCAATGGTGGGTTCGCTGCTCGTTTAAGGTGTTGAAACACGCCTTGCTATTCCAACGTGGATAGATATTCTCTGAAATGTTAGAGGATGGGTAATAGATATTTAGAACGCGAGTAAAATATGAATTTGCGATATATTGTTACAATCAATATAGAAGTTTCAATTAAATGTCATGTACAGTGTTTCGATTATGAGAAATACTGGGATAAAAATATTGTGATATTGGATTACAAAACCTGACTGTGTGTGAGGTTAAGGCGAAAAGAAATTTGGTGGAACAGAAATCTATCAAATCTATGCGTTACTTGGAAAGACTAGTCTTTGGAGCTCAATTTTGCCCGGTAACCGATCCAGCTTGTTCCCTAGGGTATGTAATAACGAATCCGTACCTAGGCCAGATTGCGAATATTACACTGAATCTAATACTCTAACGGTTAGAGCCACGAGTGACAACGTGCAGTCCGATGTTTTACGCGTGAAACTGAATGATTTTCTGAGCGTCTCTGCCATGATTTTGGCTGCTTATATAGTCGATTTTTGCTGATGCTCTAGGTACGGTTAGGACGTTAGGAATGCACTCGGTTAACCAGCTGGGTAGGTGGCACGGGCAATGCACTGGGTAACGTGCTGAGTTTACAATTATGCTTTCTGTCGGCTACGTTATTCTTCTGTTCCGGAATGAAGGTCGATATACGTAACAGGACAATGACATGAAATGTCATAAATTTCAAATTTTTACAGTATATTTGTCAACACACTGTGCAAGCTCCTACGAAATTTTAAAATAATCGCCTACCTGGTTATTTAGATATTCGAAGTCAAAAGTGACCGTTTTATTCAGCTTTACGCATAGGCGCGCATGGTTTTTTTTATTGCATTTGACTCGTCCGCGTAATTCCGATGAAAAACTAGTATGTGGCAAAGGAAAAAATGAGGAATTTTTTAGATTTTTAGTCAGAACTTTTTACTCGTAGGATTTATTGATAGACATGAAAGAAGTCGATATTTATTACGAAATCTCTCGTACGACGGCTAGACAAAAGAGCGTTACGGCAACATTGCGTTTGAGACTGTATTCGGTGTATATACGAATACACTACTACATCCAATGTACATTAGTGTGCGCCCATCGATGCAGGGATGGGTGTGTGTGAGTAAACTGTACCAGTTCAAAAGTTGACGCTGGATTGTTCAAATCTTACATTGAAACTTTTGTTACTTTTCGGTTCGTAATAATACCTTAATGTCAAAGAATTGTGGTGAATTGACAACACTGTATTTGAGACAGGGGGGGGGGGGGTCTAATGATATATGTAACGCACACACTCGTATTTTTGTGACACATATACACCTGTTGTTCGCATGCAATTTTATAAATATAAGAATTACTCGAGCCAGCTGTTGCAATCTATCAATCATATTATCAGAGCTGCTGCGCGAAGCGCGCCGCTCGGAGTCGGCAACCAAAAACAATGAACGCGTTATTGCCAAGCTATCTCAATAATTACGAGTGATTGAAACTCGCATATTTAGGTATATAGTCAAATGCAAATAATATCTCAAATCTTTAATAATCTAAATTATCGTTTTTTAAAAGATTTTATCGCTATCTAGCGATTTATTTATATTTCTAAAATTGCTATAAAATATTGCCTGTACGTTGGCAGTAGCCAGACGGCACGGTGTTTTATCAAAGGAAACGTCCGAAACCTCCTCGGACCCTGAACGCCGCAAGCTGCCCATAAGAACACCTTAAGTAATTTTAAATTCAAGGTGTTCAAAAAGCTTAGTGTAGCTGGTACATTACGCTGATGCACTTTTGATAAAGTTTATTTGTCTAAATGTATTACTCTGATATATACATGTATTTGAAAGATAAATTTTAGTTGCGGCTTTGTTGTTTCATGCCTGGCCACCTAGCGGACATACTTTCAAGAGCACAATTCACATTTTGTTAAATGTAGCATGAATTAAATTAAATTAGGTTACAGTTAACAGTTTTTGTTATGTTTAAGTCTCATACCTATTAAACTTAGGTTTTTATAAAACAAGCACAATATATCTAATATATATCAGCAACATTTCATTCCCAGATAGCACATGATGTCCTCAGGATATTACAATTGTATCCCGAAAGTCCCAAAACTGTCCTGACAACCTTAGGATAACCTTGGAATGTCCGACAGGATGTCTTGTGTGACATCCAATTAACGATTATAAACGGTCAGTGTAGTGATGGAGGATGGTCACAATGGCCTTTTTAGGGTCTAACCTTTCGAAAATTTACCGGGGATCGGCCAGTTACTTGCACCCTATGTCGTTGACGGTCATGAGACTGTTCGTACAAATCGAATTATTATTGACTGCAGATAGAAATTTAAATCCACAATATGAAACCTTTAAGAAAGCTGATAAAACTGAACTTCTACTTACGAAGTACTGCATTTGACCATGGATTAAGAAATTTCGTGATGGTTGAACAGGAATAGGGGTTGGTTTAACGATCGAAGGAAGATTGTTAATAGAAAATTTTGCAATAAAGTTGCGTACGGGTAATTAGAATTTCAACACAATATTTTAATTGGAAGGTAAAATAAGATAACTTACGTTATTAAAATAGATTGTCAATACGATGTTTAACTGTTGAATTCAAATTCGGAATTGGCGATGAAAGACTTAGAAAGATTTATAGAATTAGAACTTAGATCTTTTCTTGAGTTGAATTTTTTTAGAGAACGATTTACTTTGTCATCTGACTGAACCTTTTTGACTTCCAAGTGCTGACTGGACTCTATGACTGCTGACCCGAAACTGATTCTGGATCGAACTGATCTTCCTTTTGTTAGACGATTTCGTGAAGACGTAATAACTTTTAATTGACCTGTGACTAACTGTTAAGCCTTGAGAAGTAGGTGGGGTTTACCGTCTATTTCTTGAACTTCCGGTTTTCGGTTCACAGGCATAGCGCGTGACCACTGTTTTGTTTATATTATAATTTCTATAAGACGCATATATCTTAGTTGTCACAGAGGTGCGAAGGCTAACTGTCGATGTATTTTCATTAGGTGAGTGACGGATTAGAATTATTCTTCGAAAATTAATATTTAGATTATCGTTTGTTATGAGTACATAGGATGACAATAGCATAATGCGTCGCACCAGACGAAATACAAGTTAAAAGCATGAAATGTGACTGAAGGTTCTCATCCAGACGTGACACCTGTAAAAGAAATCTGTCTTAGGATGTCCTCAAGATCGACAGGTTGTCCTGTAAAAATTATATAAGTTTATTTTTATATATTTATTAGATTCTTTTTACATAATATACCTAAATAAATTTCCATAAAGGTCTGAATATAAATGAGGGTACATTCCGTCACCGAACTACGATTACGGTCATTAAATTTTAGCCAATTGGGTCGACTGATTCCGACTGTTAACAAAATCAGTCGTCGATGTTATTGTACTAAATTTAATAACCGCGTCATGATTCAATTACGGAATATAAATTAAATTAGAGTTTAACAAAACTCATCCTGTATACTTAAAGTCTTCTAACTCAACTTGGAGTTTGTACGTGATACATCCCTAATATACAACTCAACGTGTTAAAGAAATGTTTCTCTAGGGTAGTTAGAAAAACCTGTAAAAAATCGATAAAATGCCTAAACACATTCAGTGAGGTTTCCCCATCATGTCCGAAGGATGAATGTCCCATGATGAATATGTGAACATTTACACCTTCTCAGGAAATCCAGAGGAAGGCGCGAGACCTTATTAGGACGTCCATAGGACTTCCGGAATATCCATTTAAGATATCCATGGGATTTCCTCAGGACGTCCTTGTGCTGTTTGGGTAAAGGTATTGCAAGCATTCATACATTGTTTGGTACCATACATGCTATATTAAACATATTTTAGAATCTTGTTACTCGCGTGTTATAGTATGACTGTGCCGTTATGTGTTAACTAAGTATTGACGAAAGTTAAGAAACATTAACAATGATTGAAGTGTAACTTATCTTAAGTTGTTGCATAGAATTGTTACGTAGTTCACAACAGGCGGAAATATTGGGGAGCAACCTTTCAATGTATGTACACTCTGCGTGACATATATGTTACATGAGTGTAACATAAGGGCCATTTATAAATTGTGCCACGACAGCGCCCTAATATTCCAGTAAATTAATATAGAATATAATATGGAAACTTATAGTTTATATAATATATCATATAATACTATACTATTTAAAAATAAAGCAAATATAGCGTTCGCTAACCATAATCGATATCTGTACAATATTTATCAATGTTTCTTTTTAGTACATAGATAAATATTAAAATACCCTGACTGTTGTCATTGTTTTGCTGATTGCATTGAATAAGAGCGGAAGAGGGTCAGAATGTAAATCAGTTACAACAATAAATATGATACTGCTATTATCATCATATGAATTTAAACACGAGCATGACTTCAATATGAACTCAAATTGAGTTCATTACGTGACGATGTATGATTGGCTAATCGGAGGAAAGCCATTTTTTTCAAAAAAATGATGGAATACCATAATCCCAATCATCAGTATTTTCTGCATTACTTTGTTGTTAATCTTTATAAACTTTTGTATTGCTTGGTATTATGACTTCTTTTTGGAGCCTGGTTCAAGAGTGCTACCACATACTATTCCATTAGTAACCTAAAAATTGAAAATTGGTATAATTCAGGTTGCACAAATATATTTATATTGATAGAAATTAGTATAATTACTTGAAATTTTTGTCTCGCCTATGTATCTTAATTTGGTGAAGAATAATGGCGACTATCAACGTTAACAAGCTGGCCAATAAAGCAATCATAAGTGCCATAAGAATAGTGTCAATTGGCAACCAAGGATTTTCCTCTTCAGAGTCATCAAGAGACTCCATTGTAATTGGATAACTGGAATACCAAAGAGAAATCAAGATGAAGACTATAGAACGATGATTTCCTATATTACTAGTCTAACATAAACGGATTAAGACTCACGTAGTCTCTGATTCTTGTTCTCCAAGCTTTCCAAAGACACAATCTATTGATCTTTGTAAATCTGTTCCAAGTTGTTTGAACGCAATTTTCCCAAGCCAATCAGCCAAGTCGTTGCGATTTAACTGACGGAGACGACGCTCCAAGTCTTCATGAGTTTTACCCTTTCCTTCCTGGGGCGAACTGTTCCAGTGTAATAATTGTCTAATACACGGTATTTCTTCATCGACTTTCCGTTCTAAATATTTATCGATAATATCTTTCATTACTGAATTATCGAAACAACATCCTTATCGTGTGAATATATGGCAATTGTATGACTCACCAGCTGCTTCCATACTTTGTGGTAATTCGTAGGTTGTGTAATGCAGCGCAGCTATTAAACGTCGACATTCATTAGAATCAAGACGAGCAGCTAAATATTCCAATTCTGATAAATTAATATCAATCGTGCATAAAACAAGATGGAATTCATTTTGTGGTACAAAAAGAAAAATTATAATACCAATTAGGATATTCATTTCAGAATTAACAAAATACTTTCTGACGAATAATTAGATTGACCATTAAATACAAGAAATATTAAACAAAGGAATGTGATGTATTGCAATACGATCCACGTAAATCATATGTCCAATGGGATAGTTTAGTTGATTTTGACCATCCTGATCCTTGGACCATGGTGGTCCTTTTACAGGACCTTCTGAAATGACAATTCATCAGATAATTGAAAGTGAAGATATTGCAACATCCATATATAAAAAATGTCTGTACATCCAAGCATAAGTTAATCATATCCATAGCCAATTGCCATTTTGACGATTTCACCATATACGATTGGATCCATAACTTATTAGTTCAATTATCAAAATATTCCATAACCCCTTCTTTTCGAGGTGTTTACGAAATCGGGAAATTTCCGGGAAAGATTTAAGATATAGGTTATGTATACATCTATTCGGTAAATTTATTACTCATTGAAAGCGCAGCCATGACGAATTTCTGATAAGACACTACGTTAAAACTCTTGATTTTTAACATCATTTATTTTTTATCGAGTACTCGTAACCTCAGCTACTTTTTAGTACACATGCCTCTTATTACTGTATATTCAACACTTATCAAATTTAAATATCTATCTAATACTCATTCTCAAGAAAAAATTACCTTAAGAAATTTGTATTCTTTGAATTCATATGAAAAGTAATTATAATGATGCTACCATATTCGCTATTATAAAGGTATATCATTAAATTTGACGACACCAGAAATAGTAAAATCATTATTGTAATATATGAAATTGTTAAGAAACTGAAGAATCAGAATTTTCATCAGATTTGGTAATTAAATTACTGGTTTTGGTCATCCGATGTTCCTCTCATAGGGCCATATACAGTAACGCCCAATTGAAGTGCAACACTTGAATTTTTTTTTAAATTTCTGTGAAAGTATGACAGATTTCGAAAAACGAAAGACACATTTTTTAGGAAATTTCCTTCCCGTTCGAATGGTAAAGGTTTTATCCCGGTCGCATACAAAATGGCCGAATGGCAGGGGTTGGAGTGAAAAAGTGCATTTTGGGACTTTTTGAAAAATTCGAGATCTAGTAGTTCCGGGAGGAAATTCATATTTCTAATTAAGACACGAGAGAGAGAATTTTTCGGCATTTAAAAAACACCCCCATTGAACTCCTGTAGGATCACTCTAGGGGGAGTTACACCCACTTGAAGTGAAAACACTTAAATAGCCATAACTTCCGAACGCGCCGGCTAATCTGGTCCAGTTTCTCCATGATATCATCTTTAATGATACTGCAGATTCTCACAAAATTATTGTTCTCGGAGATGATCCCGTGACGGAGATCTCGAGATTTCGCAAGCGCACTCGAAGCTTCCCGCCATTTTTCATTAGGAAAGCGATGAAATAGAAGTTTCATATTTACCTACGTTGTAGCTGAGATTTCAACGATTAAAACGCGCTTTTAAACATCCAAAAACGAGTTTGCTAAAGGGGTTAAATTATCCGTTTGAAAAAACGCCTAAATTTTGCGAGTTCCGCTCGAGGCGCTCGGAGGACAATTGCTTGGCGCACGTGGTAGGCTAGTAGTTCCCCGAGCGCCTCGAGCGAAACTCGCAAAATTTAGGGGTTTTTTCAAATGGATAATTTAACCCCTTAGCAAACTCGTTTTTGGATGTTTAAAAGCGCGTTTTAATCGTTGAAATCTCAGCTACAACGTGGGTAAATATGAAACTTCTATTTCATCGCATTCCTAATGAAAAATGGCGGGGAAGCTTCGAGTGCGCTTGCGAAATCTCGAGATCTCCGTCACGGGATCATCTCCGAGAACAAAAATTTTGTGAGAATCGGCAGTATCATTAAAGATGATATCATGCAGAAACTGGACCAGATTGGCCGGCGCGTTCGGAAGTTATGGCCATTTAAGTGTTTTCACTTCAAGGAGGTGTAACTCCCCCTAGAGTGATCCTACAGGGGTTCAATGGGGGTGTTTTTTTAATGCCGACGGATGCTCTCTCTCGTGCCCTAATTAGAAATATGAATTTCCTTCCGGAACTACTAGATCTCGAATTTTTCAAAAAGTCCCAAAATGCACTTTTTCACTCCAACCCCTGGCATTCGGCCATGTTGTATGCGACCGGGATAAAACCTTTACCATTCGAACGGGAAGGAAATTTTTACTAAAAAATGTGTCTTTGGTTTTTCGAAATCTGTCATACTGTCACAGAAATGTAAAAAAAATCAAGTGTTGCACTTCAATTGGACGTTACTGTATAACATTAACAAATTAACCGCAGCTATTTTGAATGAGTAAACTATATTAATATTTTAACATCACTTTCATACATTTTTTATTCTTGAGCTTAAAACTTAGTTAAATCAGTAACAACGTCCATATTTTTCATTCTCTTTTGGCAGTACTTTTTCTGAAGAAATGATTTAAAAAAAAAAGTCATTCATTAATATAAAATTGTGTGATAACATAAATGCACAAATTATACCTCAAATTCGTAACTGCAATAATTTCAGTTATTGAAATGAATAGATTAATTTACTGTTTCGGATGTAGCCATAGCGAATAATACGAAAATTATTAGTTATATAAATCTGAAACTCTACGGAGTATTTCATTTAAACCATTTAAATATACATCTGTTCATTTTCTTCAGTAATAACTTAATCAGGTCTAATGTATAAGTAATTATAATATTAATTAAAATACTAACCTTACTTCTTACAATTTTTGTTAAGAGCATTCACTTTTTTTCAACAACCATGACGCTCTAAGAGTTTACTCAAAATTTCTTTCCATACCATGAGTAGAACCATACAATTTGTATATCCAATGTCGCCATTAGAGCCAAGGATATACAAGAAATACACATATTCTTATTAGATGTCTTCATAAAATTAAAATAAAAAAAATACGAAATTAAATTACGAACATACTACGCACAAAGACAAAAAGTTGTCTCGAATATATTTTTATTGTACATATACGTTAAAGAAAATATATACATGGTAGACTGCAGCTTGTTGAAGCAACGTAGTATTGATGGAATCGTTTCGATATTCACGCGCAATTGGCTAGCGTATTGTTATGAATTTCATAACAACTTTGTAAAGGCTTCTAGGCCGAAATTGTTAATCCTGCCGATAACGAGTAAATAAAAGTCCTTCAGAATGAAAAAAATAAAATAAAAACTATCTTCATTCATATCTCTTTAGCTTTTTGAAAACTGTAGACAGGAGACATTAAATCATTAATACGCGAATACCGAAACCAATTCGCTTAACGTATGTATCTTTCACTATTCTATTGCACAGCCAAACACTTGCTCGATCACTCGGTTTCAACGTTTCTCATTTATTGTAATACGATTTAATATCAATAGTAATTACCCATGACAGTAATTACGATACAAAAAATCATAGTCATAGAAGATACGGAATCCATCCTTCAGTGACACAGTTTTCATAGGTAATACTGGATTCGTCAAATAACGCTTTTACCTTTGTTCCGTAAGAACTCATTAAAAAGGAAATGATAACTGAGCTCTTTTACATTTCACATAGAATAATTCAATGATATTGGATTGAATTAAAATGCCGTATCGGTTCGAATCCAACGGGGACGATAGCTCGAATAATCACACGAAAAAAATCTTATCGCTTGGCAATTTTGACATTTCTTTGATGTATGACGATATTATATGTATATTAGATTATAAAAAAAAAAACAGTGAGCTAAGAAAAACAAAAAAAGACAACGTGGTGCTATACAGCTCGGTCTAAGTAAAGAATATCTAAGAATTTGTGAAAGGTTAGTAACCCTTACGAGTGGGTCCTATGCTATTATGTTCCATTTTTGTGGTATGTTTATGCTTCTTTTATATCATAGACGTAACGAACATCGCTTAAAACTATTTGACTTCGAAACGATACGTTACAATGATCATGTTATTTTTATTGGGATGACATGCAGCGTATAAAACATATCTTATTTATATGTATAGTGTCGTAATTCTAGTCTCGTTCGTCCGTTTCTCTCCGTACCGAGTAGTTAATATTAAGAAAAGAATGTAACATTAAAAAATATGACGTAATTATGCTATTACAATGTATATATATCTATATACCTAACACTTAGATGGAAATTGGGAGATGAAAAGTGATTACAAAATTTTATCCAAAGAAGACTGAATCTTCTTAATCTTAGCTACTCGGTGTTATCTGTTACGGCCTAGTATTAGATATACGGCGCTACGTTACATTCTTAACTCTATCAAGAATTAGCAATCGATATCGGTCTGTAAAGATAGCATGCGTGACGTCATCGCATTTGTACGTACACGAGTTTATCGAATCAAAGGCAGAAAGTGGAACGAAGATGTGTCCTCGTCGAGTATTGTACTCGATTTACATGGCGATGGCATGCGATCTTATTAAATATCACTCGTATCCACATATGTCAATGATTTTTTAAAATAATAAATTACGTGGAAGCACAAAAGAAATGCAGTCTCTTTCCAACAGTGAGTTACAATCCTTTACTTTCGCGTGGACACCTCTTTCTCGTGGATTTGATAATATCGAATATCCTTTTAAAGATATTTGGGAAAAAATGGCGGGGTCAGCTTCACGGTACGTCCACGAAATTACTGCCACCTTCTTTAGATATCCTATGTCTTAAAAAGTAAAAATGCCAGATGCTCCCTCGCCAAACAGTAGGGCCAAACACATTAACGCTTTGATTTGTTTGTCAGTCTGTACTCTCCTAGTCCGGAATTACGTCGAATGTGTTTCTGTGTAATCTGCGTATATCGAATATACGTCTGGTGTAACCGGACGGCCGAGGAGATGCGGTACATTATGGGATTCAAAATACAGGCAGTGAGAACATGAATATTAATAGTTCTCGTGGCCATTTGTAAAAATGCATCTTAAATTATCACTCATAGACGCCATTATAAATATATCTGGATATGACGGAACATTGACATCTGATAGGATGTAAGAATAACTTTGTGCATTAAGTTTACACAAAAGGTTTTACCTGAAGAGTTCAAATATCCAGAGTACCTCTAAAGTATGGCGGAAACAGTGATAACATACTATTGATAATGGAGCACAAGTAAAGATAATAATAAAATAGTATTAATAGCGATAGTAAGTAGTAATAGTAGCAATAATAGTAGTGGTAGTAGTGTAATAGTAGTAATAGCGGTGGTGGTGGTACTGGTTGTCTGGTAATATGCTGTTAATCGTGTTGTTGTGTTATTGGTACGTACTGTCGACGTTGCTTCATGAAGTGTCAAATGGATTTAAGGATTGGCCATGAGAACCAAGAGCGATGATAAAATTGCTCCCACTCAATGATTAAGAGTCAATGGCAGAATGCCAAAGTTTACTATCTGGTAACCAGAAAAAGAAACGCTACAATTTATTGTAGACTTATTTCACTATCTTAGCCATCTTACAAATGGCTCCGGATAGTAGCATTCGGACGATTCACCTCAGGGTACACAGGGTGCGAAATCACAGAATAACGCAGCAACGACAATATCGTTGTCGCGACGCCCCGGCACTTGGCGGTGGTGTCACCGGTGCGAAGTACGCATGCACCTTTATATTAGGTAAATGCGTCTGAAACATAAATAGGAATAATATATAATAAACATAAAATAAACTTGTCAATTGTACACGAGACAAAGTAAGTTGGAGGAAGCCGTGGTGAGTTTATGGACAGGGTGCGTACTTTTATTTTTTGATTTATTACGAGTCTTGTTCACCTATTATGAAGATGTGCCAGGGTGACAACGTAGAAAGTAGAAAAAAAGATACTTTACTCTGAGTCTACGTATGCCAGCACGGGTGATCAATTGGCAGTCGTACAGTTCTATGCGTTGAAGATTGTGACAAGCCTGTAGAAGGTGATCGAGACTAGCGTCCGTAATCAGCGGACAGTTGTCCAGCTCCAGTACGGCGAGGTGTTCTGCTGCACAAGGTGAAAGGGCTAGTTGCCGAATTCCCTCATCCGTTATCAGCTCGCAATGTGACAAACTCTATAATGAAACACCATGGATTAATATAGTAAAAGTTTTCATATTGTTATGAGGAAGAATGATTTCTTACTAGCTTCTCAAGTCTAGGACAACCCATAGCTAAGTGTATAAGTGTAGCATCTGTAATCAAGACACATTCCTCCAGGTCCATCTTCTCTAGGAGTCTACAATTCTGTAATTATTACGTCAAGAATTTTGTTACAAACATTTTCATATACTCAGTAACTCTTGATGAACTTACTCTAGCTAGAGCCTGGAAGCCAGCATCAGTGAAATGGGTACAGGCCACACACTCGAGGATACCGAGAAGTGGACAGTGTTGCGCCAAGGTGACCAATGATGCATCCGTCAAGTTGGGACAATTTGAGAGGCAGACGTAGTGAAGTCGTGGACACTGTTCACTAAGTTCCCTGACGGCATCATCTGTGATATTCTGAAAGAAGTAGCACGGTCTGGTCTCATCCGTGCTACGGAGCACGGTGAAACTAGTTTCTAATTAAATTAAGACTAGTACCCTGCATTCGTGAAGGTTGATTGCTTCCAGATTGGGACAGTAACGAGCCAGAAACTTGACAGCTCTGTCAGTGAGTTGCCGGCAACCTTTACTCAGAAAACTGCGGAGCTCAGGACACCCTCTAGCCAAAGCTTCGACGCCGTTGTCGGTGAGGAGCTCACACCAGGATAGATTGATATGAGTTAGGAGGGGACATCCGTCCGAAAGATCTTTCAAGGATAGGTCAGTCACTTCGGGACACGAATCCAGGTTAAGTCGTTGTAGCTTCGGACAGTGACTACTTAGCGCTGCACATGTTCCATCAGAGATCTTTTTACATTGACTTAAGTTTAATTCCTCGATATTAGGACACAGTTGAGCCAACGTGCGCATAGAATTGTTGCCGATACTCTGGCAGCCTCTTAAAGATAGTTGCCTTAGAAATCCACCGCAGCGCCTTGAGATATTTTCTATAACTGGTCCCTACAGTGGAGTATTCTTATAAATATTAATTTATTACAAAAGAATTCTACTGTATTACTGTATTGATAAATGTACTTGTTACCTCGACGTCGCGTTGGAAATCGAAGAGGTCGATCCTCTGCCAATTGGACCCATCTAAAGCTAAGACATTCCAAGCTTTGCTTACTTGAGCACAGCGACATAGTGATACCACATCCAAATAAGAGAGAATTCTGTGAAATGTTGCAGGATATTTCAGCTGACTGGCTCATGTTTTAGTTCCATTCATTATACTAATTAGATCGTTATGTTACCTAAGTAATAATTCCTTTGGCAATTTTTTGTTTATCTGGGCCTCATCATCATGAAACACCCATGTCAGCTGAAATAAAAGTAAATAACATTAATTAGAAACTATACAAATTTACTTCATTAAATTTTGTCCTATCTGATAGACATAACCAAGATTATGTAAAGAAACGTTTAAATGGATAAGACAGTTAATCAAAGTGATGCAGAAAGCAGTGAAATGAAAGCAGCATTAAAGTGTATTAAAGGAGTGATAGACACCAACCTGCATGTAGGATTGCTTCATGGTGGTGACAGGATTGTTGTGAGAGTGTGATTGCGACGTGTAGTAACCTGCTTGTTGGTGGCGGTGATGATGATAATGATGGTGGTGAGAATGATGATGCGAGGGATGTTGTTGCCTCCACCAGTGACCACCGGTTGAAGCCTCGTCAGCTTGCTGAGCTCCTTGACAGACCTGGCCCCCTGCACCCACTCCTACTCGACTTACTTTTTTCTAAAACACATCCCAATGTTTTATTGCTCGCTATTTTCCAAAAATTTCTTTGAGCAGAACCTGGACACTTAAAGTATTATGTTGTACCTTAGCTATACTTTCACAGCTCCCAGCAACAATTTTGACATCACAAATAGACTCGAATCTCTCTTAACTCTTCTTTATTTCATTCCACAGTACATCCAAAAGCCTTTCTAAGTAACTGAGAAATTAAAACTCTCCCATAACATTTTCCTTTTATTTTATTTAACTCTTTATAGTCCATCTTACGTTTTTATATGTACCCTGAAAGCGCTGAACGTTAAGCAAGGATCTAACATTACATCTTTAAATATTTACAATGGTAAAAACAATTTAATATTCTTCATAAACTCACAAACCCACTTTAAATACTATGCTAAAGCACGTCTAATTATTTAAACTTTCCACGTAAATGTGCGACGCATCTCGTGGACCAATAGACGCAAAATTAATTTATGCGCGCGTAAACGTAACATGCAGTATCTCTCTATCGCTGTCTCAATTTGGTGCCCTCATTTTATCTCTTTTTATTCGTATCATTTCTCAACAACCCCTAATTTTCAAATAACTCTCTAACCTTTCACACTCACCCTCGTCTTAACCATAAGATATATACGAATTCTATGAGGATTCCAAAAATACTCTTCCACCTATACATTACAATATAATTGCACTAGTTACATTAGGAACGTATCAATGATATATGCACTGATAAATATACATATATAACATCAATCAAAGAATAAAGGGAATTCCAATATTTATGATAACACGTTATGAATACAAAATATATAACCATGAACCATACACTTTGTAGTATATTATTGACGAAGGAAACAAAGAAAATGGTTGTATGAAGGGGGAAATGTCTGGGTCTGTAGAATTTAAAGCGATGCAGAAGCCAAGGAACTCATAAGCGAGAACGAAGAAGAACAAAGGATAGTCTACTCAATGGTCAATGGGAAAATGTAAGGAGGTTGAAAAGTGAAAAAAAGCTGTAAAAAATGAACTATGCAACATGCTCCAAATAATGTCGATTATAAACTGTTGCGTTTTTCATCCATAAACAGCAAGGATTTAACCGCCGTGCGTACTTACACAGAGGAAACGGATCAGCTGTTCGCCTCGCAATGACAACATTGAACATACGACCCTCTGCGTTTCGTGCTAAATACGTATAATCACATGAAATGCAATAGAGGCGGTGCATGACCTACCTCGAGCCTGGTGCGCCCGGAGTGTATCATCCTTTTGCGTCGCGTTATTTTGTACAACTTTCGGGAATACCCGCACAATATTATAAAATTCTTTAACGGAGTAAGTCGCTATGAATCGCACGAGAAATGGCCGAATCTACTGAACGTATACATTGGAGAGCAGGACGAATGGATTCTTTTAGATCCAAACTCGGCACTCTGATTAGTTGGAATCACTTGACTTGGCGACAGTACTGCCAATCAGCATTCGCATGTTCATTGTTTACACCATTTTCATCCAGGCTTTACTGTTAAGAAATTCCATTGGTCAAATCTACTAGAAAACACGTTCTTTGTCTCTTTCACTGTTGAGAACCCCCATCGTTCCTTCTGTTATTTTCTATCTTTCTTTAAGACCCAGTTCCACAACTCAAGTTTAAGTCGGTAAACCGGGTTTAATATAAAACGCGCGTTCCACAACTTCTTAAACCACGGTTAAGCTGAGGATTCGTCGGTTAAATATAACCGGCCAAATTTGGGCGTTTAACGGGCTTAATAGCCGTATTCATAGTCGTTCCTTGAGGAATAAGGATCCCTTGTTCCTCGTTTCGCGTTTCATAGACCTTCCTTTACAGAAAAAGGAGCCTTATTGGCCTCCTTATTTCAAGGGAGGTCTCGAGCTTCCTTGAGGAAACCTTCTGCTCTGTGATTGGCTGTTTCGTTTCATATGTCTAGCGCCACAAGTGGCCCGAGTTACCAACTACCCCAGCTCAGGCAGCAAAGATGTATCTTATCAGTTATTGAAATTGTCGGCTGGTTTTAATCATCAATTTTCTTTCCAGGTGTTGACCTTAAGGCCTTCACACACAAAACGACGTAACGACTTAAGACGTAAGCGTAAGGAAACCAACCAATCAGAATTGGATACTGTCCCCTTGGAGGAGGATGTACTAGATTCTGATTGGTTGGTTTCCTTACGCTTACGTCTTAAGTCGTTACGTCGTTTTGTGTGTGAAGGCCTTTACGCAGTCCACGTAAAATTATGAAAAAAAGACAGTGCATATTTCTTTTACGTTTCGACCCTCATTGGGGTCATATTCAGAAATGTTTTATTACTAGATAAACATGTATGAACTGTTGAACAATCATAGGTTAGATTGTGTAAAAAATAGTAGGCCAAACTTAAAGCCATAATTAATAGATCAGCTATAGCTTTTTTTACTTTTGACTAATTCTGCCTTTACATGTAACCAGAGTTGGGAAAATGCATTATTTTTTAAATGCATTATCGTTTTTTTACGCATTATTTAAAAAATGGGAGATATAAATCGAATCCATTACACATTACTTTATAAATGAGTAATGGAACTCAGATCCATTATCCATTACTTTTATAATGAATAATGGAACTCAGATCGGTAACCCATTACTTTATTAATGAGTAATGGAACTCAGATCCATTATCCATTACTTTTTTAATGAATACTGGAACTCAGATCGGTCGCCCATTACTTTATTAATGAGTAATGGAACTCGGATCCATTATCCATTACTTTTTTAATGAATAATGGAACTCAGATCGGTTACCCATTACTTTATTAATGAGTAATGGAACTCAGATCCATTATCCATTACTTTTTTAATGAATAATGGAACTCAGATCGGTCGCCCATTACTTTATTAATGAGTAATGGAACTCAGATCCATTATCCATTACTTTTTTAATGAATACTGGAACTCAGATCGGTCGCCCATTACTTTATTAATGAGTAATGGAACTCGGATCCATTATCCATTACTTTTTTAATGAATAATGGAACTCAGATCGGTTACCCATTACTTTATTAATGAGTAATGGAACTCAGATCCATTATCCATTACTTTTTTAATGAATAATGGAACTCAGATCGGTCGCCCATTACTTTATTAATGAGTAATGGAACTCAGATCCATTATCCATTACTTTTTTAATGAATAATGGAACTCAGATCGGTCGCCCATTACTTTATTAATGAGTAATGGAACTCAGATCCATTATCCATTACTTTTTTAATGAATAATGGAACTCGGATCGGTCGCCCATTACTTTATTAATGAGTAATGGAACTCAGATCCATTATCCATTACTTTTTTAATGAATAATGGAACTCAGATCGGTCGCCCATTACTTTATTAATGAGTAATGGAACTCAGATCCATTATCCATTACTTTTTTAATGAATAATGGAACTCAGATCAGTCACCCATTACTTTAGTAATAAGTAATGGAACTCAGATCCATTATCCATTACTTTTTTAATGAATAATGGAACCCAGATCAGTCACCCATTACTTTATTAATGAGTAATGGAACTCAGATCCATTATCCATTACTTTTTTAATGAATAATGGAACTCAGATCGGTAACCCATTACATTATTAATGAGTAATGGAACTCAGATCCATTATCCATTACTTTTTTAATGAATAATGGAACTCAGATCGGTTACCCATTACTTTATTAATGAGTAATGGAACTCAGATCCATTATCCATTACTTTTTTAATGAGTAATGGAACTCAGATCCATTATCCATTACTTTTTTAATGAATAATGGAACTCAGATCGGTTACCCATTACTTTATTAATGAGTAATGGAACTCAGATCGGTCACCCATTACTTTTTTAATGAATAATAGATCTTACATACATCACCCATTTTTTTTAGTGGTTAACTATACTCAGATCCATCACCGATTTTTAAATCGGGAATGGATAATGTTTATGATAAAGAAATGGGTAATATCACATTACCTCCGAAAATTCTGCTAAATAAATAAATAAATTGAAAAATCGTGCGAAAAATAAATAAATAAATAGATTAATTGAAAAATCGTTCAAAAAATAAATAAATAAATAGATAAATCGAAAAATCGTTCAAAAAATGAATAAATAAATAAATGACAAAATCGAAAAATCGTTCGTAAAATAAATAAATAAAATATCGAAGTCTGCGGTTCTGTGCATATGCGTAATTGTCAGGATGTGGATCACAGAAAATAGGTTTCAAACCATTAATATCTTTAATAATAACATTTTAATATCACAGTTTATAATTTCCATTAATTTATATATTAATGTAAATATCCATAGTCTGTTAAATTTGGTATTTTTCACGAGAAGTGAAATCACTTTTCACAAAACGTCAAAACACAAAACGAAAGCAATGAAGAAAAAAATAATTGTAACAGATAAGTAGCGATATCAAATATATATATGTATAATGTATATATATTTTTTTTTGCATTTCACTTTTTTCTTATTTCCTTATTTTTTAAATTTTTGTCGACCAGAGGACAAAACGAATAACCCCACAGACTCTGGATGTCTTCTGCCAGCATTCACAGTCCATGTCATTCATGACTAACAAAATTTATGGCCACAGTGACGACTTTGTACTTGAAACATGATAGTTGCAAGCAAAAAAAATAATTGGTAAATTTTGTCGACAACGATTAATAATAAATCAAACGATGAAAGTGCAACATATTTTAAGCATAATTTTCAGCAACATATATTTTCATACTGAAAATCTGAACCGGATTGAAAAAAAATACGAAATCCAACGTACGCCCCATCCCGCCTCCCTCCATCGAAATTTCAAGACAATAGATATAATTGACAGTGGTGAAAAATACAAAATTTAACAGATTATGGATATTTACATTAATATAAAAATTAATGGAAATTATAAACTGCGATATTAAACTGTTATTATTAAAGATATTAATGGTTTGAAATCTATTTTCCGTGGTCCCCATCCTGACAATTACGCATATGCATAGGACCGCAGACTTCGATATTTTATTTATTTATTTTTTGAACGATTTTTCGATTTATCTATTTATTTATTTATTTTTTGAACGATTTTTCAATTAATCTATTTATTTATTTATTTAGCAGAATTTTCGGAAGTAATGTGATATTACCCATTTCTTTATCATAGACATTATAGATCTGAGTGTAGTTAACCACTAAAAAAAATGGGTGATGTATGTGAGGTCTATTATTCATTAAAAAAGTAATGGGTGACCGATCTGAGTTCCATTATTCATTAAAAAAGTAATGGATAATGGATCTGAGTTCCATTACTCATTAATAAAGTAATGGGCGACCGATCTGAGTTCCATTATTCATTAAAAAAGTAATGGATAATGGATCTGAGTTCCATTACTCATTAATAAAGTAATGGGCCACCGATCTGAGTTCCATTATTCATTAAAAAAGTAATGGATAATGGATTTGAGTTCCATTACTCATTAATAAAGTAATGGGTGACCGATCTGAGTTACATTATTCATTAAAAAAGTAATGGATAATGGATCTGAGTTCCATTACTCATTAATAAAGTAATGGATAATGGATCTGAGTTCCATTACTCATTAATAAAGTAATGGGTGACTGATCTGAGTTCCATTATTCATTAAAAAAGTAATGGATAATGGATCTGAGTTCCATTACTCATTAATAAAGTAATGGGTGACCGATCTGAGTTCCATTACTCATTAATAAAGTAATGGATAATGGATCTGAGTTCCATTACTCATTAATAAAGTAATGGGTGACTGATCTGAGTTCCATTATTCATTAAAAAAGTAATGGATAATGGATCTGAGTTCCATTACTCATTAATAAAGTAATGGGTAACCGATCTGAGTTCCATTATTCATTAAAAAAGTAATGGATAATGGATCCGAGTTCCATTACTCATTAATAAAGTAATGGGCGACCGATCTGAGTTCCAGTATTCATTAAAAAAGTAATGGATAATGGATCTGAGTTCCATTACTCATTAATAAAGTAATGGGCGACCGATCTGAGTTCCATTATTCATTAAAAAAGTAATGGATAATGGATCTGAGTTCCATTACTCATTAATAAAGTAATGGGCCACCGATCTGAGTTCCATTATTCATTAAAAAAGTAATGGATAATGGATTTGAGTTCCATTACTCATTAATAAAGTAATGGGTGACCGATCTGAGTTACATTATTCATTAAAAAAGTAATGGATAATGGATCTGAGTTCCATTACTCATTAATAAAGTAATGGATAATGGATCTGAGTTCCATTACTCATTAATAAAGTAATGGGTGACTGATCTGAGTTCCATTATTCATTAAAAAAGTAATGGATAATGGATCTGAGTTCCATTACTCATTAATAAAGTAATGGGTGACCGATCTGAGTTCCATTACTCATTAATAAAGTAATGGATAATGGATCTGAGTTCCATTACTCATTAATAAAGTAATGGGTGACTGATCTGAGTTCCATTACTCATTAATAAAGTAATGGGCGACCGATCTGAGTTCCATTGTTCATTAAAAAAGTAATGGATAATGGATCTGAGTTCCATTACTCATTAATAAAGTAATGGGCGACCGATCTGAGTTCCATTATTCATTAAAAAAGTAATGGATAATGGATCTGAGTTCCATTACTCATTAATAAAGTAATGGGCGACCGATCTGAGTTCCATTATTCATTAAAAAAGTAATGGATAATGGATCTGAGTTCCATTACTCATTAATAAAGTAATGGGTGACCGATCTGAGTTCCATTATTCATTAATAAAGTAATGGGCGACCGATCTGAGTTCCATTATTCATTAAAAATTAATGGATAATGGATCTGAGTTCCATTACTCATTAATAAAGTAATGGGCGACCGATCTGAGTTCCATTACTCATTAATAAAGTAATGGGTAATGGGAACTGAATTCTATTATTGATTTTTTTCGTAATAAATAATGCATTATTTTCACATTACAATTTTCACAACTCTGCATGTAACAGACAAACTCTTGTTGGTTTGGCCTAATATTTTTTACACAATCTAACCAATGACTGTTCAACAGTTCATACATGTTTACCTACTAATAAAACCTTTCTGAAGATGATCCCGATGAGGGTCGAAACGTAAAAGAAATAAGCATTGTTGTTTTTTCTTAATTTTACCTGGGCTGCGTAAAGTCAACACTTGGAAAGAAAATTTAAGGTGTATCTTGGCTTGGCTTATAGTATAGACTACGCTATCCTTATTTCAAACTCTTTGAAAAAATGCCGCTCGAATAGACAAAGAGGGACTGAGGTGGCGGCCAGTCCTGCCACCATAGGCAATTGTATGTCTCTAAATATACCGTTGTTATGTCGCGGCCTAGTGATAAATAATCTCACTAGAATTGAGCGGCGAATTCAAATGAGGGATTAAAATGGAATCACGATTTCTGTCTCCAAATCAGAATTCAATGCTTTCAAATACTCAATCTGCCGTTAACGCATAAATAAGGTATATTCTAAACAATTCGGAGAAAGCTTTCTAGCCGCTACACGTGCATAAACATATGGGCTACAAAGAATGCAGGCATGGGCCATTTGTTTATTGCTATCCTAACCGAGTGAGTTTCTCAAGAACTTTCACTCTTGACAGTAAATCAGGTCACTTGAGACGATCGACGGGCTAGCGGAATGTTCGGTTAAGGGATGACGCTGTCCATGTGCTTCTCCAAATAAACTAAGGATAGGGTGTGCATGAGCCCTTTGTGCGTAACACAGACCACTCATGGGAGACACGGCACTCCCGTGCTTTCGACTGTTAGCACAAGCAGCAGCGCCACCTTATCGGTAGGTTATATCACTAATCCTATGTTTCACTATAGCCCATTTGGTGTGTCACCCCCCTGGTGCGTAAGACAAGGCCCTCGATCTTGGGCCCGGACAGCAAGGCGCCACACGCTGGCCCTCCACAAAGGGTGTACATACACATGAATGTGTATGGGTGCGGATGCATGCATGAGAAGTATGAAGGACTGTATCCCTTGGGATCCAGGGGATCGATTGTGTAACTCAAATGTAGTGAAAATACGAAAAGTGACTAGCTGTTAGCCAATCGCGTATTAGGTTCAAAAGAAGACAAGCACAATGATTGGTTAACAGCTATTCACTTTTCGTATTTTCACTACATTTGAGTTACACAATCGACCTTCAGAAGGTCAGTTCGATTTCTGGTCTTGAAGGGTGTACTTCGAGTCTATATCGTAGAGTCAATTAGCTAGATTCAGTTAAGATAGATTGATTTAGACTAAATCACATTATAATTAAAGTAAATAAAGTTAGTAATAGTGCTCTCCAAAAGCACCTGCATTTTTATTTCTAAAGCCTTTATTCAGTTGAAATCCCATAACATTATCGTACCAGAAATCAACATATCTACAGAGGATTGAACACCGTTGGAGTGCTCATCAGAGCTTCGGTGGCTAACGAACCCACCTCGCCAGATTCACGCAGACGAATCTGCCGCGAAAACTACAGTGGCGACGATCAGGACGTCACACCGTCCTTCTGGAAGGAAGAGCCGTGGTGTGACTGTGAAACATAGACGCCTTGGAGATTGAAGGAAGCCTTCATCAAGGCGTCCTTCATCCTTAAGATAAGCACGGGCTATGAATACGGCTGTAAATCTCGGTTATGTGTATCAGAGGCTCCACCAGGGGGGGGGGGGGGGGGCGACACTCCAAATGGGCTATAGTAAAGCATAGAATACTTATACAACCTACCGATCAGATGGCATTGCTGCTCGTGCTAACAGTCTAAAGCACGGGAGTGCCGTGTCTCTAGTAAGTGGTCTGTGGCACGGTCTTACATACAGGTCTTGAAACGAACGTGGTGGGGGTAGGTCGCTTAGTGAAGCAATTCCGAATAGCCGCATAGAGCCGCTGTGATCGGATAACCCGTATGGACGAGGGCCGCGGGGGGCCGGGAGGATCACTCCATCTCTGTTCTATTCACGGTCTTACATACAGGTCTTGCAACTCTTCATTTCGCCTCATGACCACAAGAGGCGTTGCGATCATCGTTTCTCTCTCCCACAGCCACTGATATATATATACTAACTGGATAAGAGCTGGCCGCCACAATGATGTACCCATTAGAAGCAGCTGTATAAAGTTAGCCACCCAACATTAATTCAAATGTTTTTTATTAACTTTATCCGATTGGTGGTCGTTTGGTGGTCAATGGTAGTGTAATAAAATCGTTTGGTGGTCAGTCGTTTAATTACAAAAACTAATTCAAAAAATAAGGCCCAAAGTTAGCCCAACAATTTTTTTCTTCTTCAAAATCACTTCAATGAGGGCTTAATCGATGCAGAATCGTTTGTTGGTCAAGAATAATATAAGAAAATCGTTTGGTGGTCAGTCGTTTCGCCAATAAATACAAAAAACCGAAACAGAGATCCCAGTCAAATTGCGCATAATGGCGCATACGCAATTGGGCATTGGTGGTGCTGCTCATGTCCTTGCGGTGGCATAATGAAACCTCAGATTTACTTCATATAGAGCTGATTCAATGTAGAATCGTTTGGTGGTCAGTCACGAACAGTGTGATTAATGAAATTTGTCGCCAGTTAAGCGGAGCAGATTTTGAAGAATGTTACAGTCAGGACAGGCATGTCACTTTTGAATGTTGCTGGAGACGAAAATGTTGGTAACTGTAATTATATCAATGGATAACTTTTAATTGCTAATCTTAACAAAAAATCTGCTCCGCTTAACTGGCGAGAAATTTCATTAATCACACTGTTTGTGACTGACGACCAAACGATTCTACATTGAATCAGCTGTATATGAAGTAAATCTGAGGTTTCATGATGCCACCGCAAGGACATGAGCAGCACCACCAATGCCCAATTGCGTATGCGCAATTTCACTGGGATCTCGGTTTCGGTTTTTTGTATTTATTGGCGAAACGACTGACCACCAAACGATTTTCTTATATTAATCTTGACCACCAAACGATTCTGCATCGATTAAGCCCTCATTGAAGTGATTTTGAAGAAGAAAAAAATTGTTGGGCTAACTTTGGGCCTTATTTTTTGAATTAGTTTTTGTAATTAAACGACTGACCACCAAACGATTTTCTTATATTATTCTTGACCACCAAACGATTCTGCATCGATTAAGCCCTCATTGAAGTGATTTTGAAGAAGAAAACATGGTTGGGCTAACTTTGGGCCTTATTTTTTGAATTAGTTTTTGTAATTAAACGACTGACCTATTGCGTGCGTATGCGCAATTGCACTGGGATCCCGGTTTCGGTTTGTTGTATTTATTGGCGAAACGACTGACCACCAAACGATTTTCTTATATTATTCTTGACCGCCAAACGATTCTGCATCGATTAAGCCCTCATTGAAGTGATTTTGAAGAAGAAAAAAATTGTTGGGCTAACTTTGGGCCTTATTTTTTGAATTAGTTTTTGTAATTAAACGACTGACCACCAAACGATTTTCTTATATTATTCTTGACCACCAAACGATTCTGCATCGATTAAGCCCTCATTGAAGTGATTTTGAAGAAGAAAAAATGGTTGGGCTAACTTTGGGCCTTATTTTTTGAATTAGTTTTTGTAATTAAACGACTGACCACCAAACGATTTTCTTATATTATTCTTGACCACCAAACGATTCTGCATCGATTAAGCCCTCATTGAAGTGATTTTGAAGAAGAAAAAATGGTTGGGCTAACTTTGGGCCTTATTTTTTGAATTAGTTTTTGTAATTAAACGACTGACCAATTGCGTGCGTATGCGCAATTGCACTGGGATCCCGGTTTCGGTTTTTTGTATTTATTGGCGAAACGACTGACCACCAAACGATTTTCTTATATTATTCTTGACCGCCAAACGATTCTGCATCGATTAAGCCCTCATTGAAGTGATTTTGAAGAAGAAAAAAATTGTTGGGCTAACTTTGGGCCTTATTTTTTGAATTAGTTTTTGTAATTAAACGACTGACCACCAAACGATTTTATTACACTACCATTGACCACCAACCGACCACCAATCGGATAAAGTTAATAAAAAACATTTTAATTAATGTTGGGTGGCTAACTTTATACAGCTGTCTCCCATGAGTGGTCTGTGCATGGGCACAGTCCACTTATTGGAGACACGGCACTCCCGTGCTTTCGACCAGAGATGAGTGGGGAGATGCACAACGCTCCGGTTTTAGGCGATACCAAAAGCATGGCGCTAAATCGTAGCGGCGAGTCCGGGAGTAGGATTTCGTGTTCATCGCCTCTGTCGATGTTACACATTTCGCGTAGCCGCGCGGGCCATGATCATCGTTCCAGCCGATATTGCAGTCAGCGAAATGAATGGATTGCTCGGTGGTGGGGAGAAAGTTGCCGCCCCTCAGAAATCGTTCTTGAGAAACACGCGGGGCAGCAAGGTCTTCCGTCCAACCGAACGCTGCTGGTTACGGGTTCGATCCCCCATGAAGAACTCTTTTTTCATCTTTTTTTTTTCATTTTACTACAAACATTGTTCAAGGTTCCTCTCTTTTAACCTTTCTAGGTTGCCCAAACTTTTTTTTAAGTTTATATATATATATATTTTTTTAATTTTATCTATGACAGAATCTACTAATATTTTAAGGGGTCTACCCTAATTAGACGGGCAAAAAGAAGGCTATTTTCACGCATTTTTTTGACCGGTATAAATTAGAAATATGGATATAAAAAGTGTTAGGCCTAAAAAATACAATCTTAAAATACACAAAAAAAATTTTTTTATATTCATTTTACTCCGTTTTCGTACAGAAAAATGGGGCAGAAGACAGGTCCAAAAAAAAAGATGGGTGTGCGCTGTTGATGAGTTCTCTGGAATGGATGATCCGGAAAAAAAAAAAAAATGGTTTTAGATTCAGTAGGTAAATGGCTATAGCGCATATCATCCGATTTTTGATTTTTTAAAAAATGACAAAATGGCGGCCTTTTTACTAAAAACAACGAAATAACACGTTTTTTTCCTTCGTTTTTTACAAAAAAAAAATAGTTATACTAAAAATTTCAAAATTCGTATGATATGCGCTATAGCTATAGTCATAAAGAACATGTGGTAAAATTTTGGTAAGGATCGGTTGAATAGTTTCGGAGATTTTATCAACAAGCCGTCCAAAAATGTCATTTCGAGAAAAACGCGTTTAAAGTTTTCTTTAAAATCGAGAAAAAATCTTACTTACGTCTAATCAGCGATGCCTGAACCATACAGTATGCCTTCAGTTTCTTCATACCGCTCATTTTCATCCAAAATAACCTGCCTTCGTATATATTTACAAAAAGTAGCAGCTCCTCATGTATACAAAGGCAGGTAGGTAGTATTGCTCCGAGCGGTGCGTATATTAGCGCGCTCAGGTAACTAAGTAAACGTCGCTCAAAAGTACAGTTAGACTGCTCGGATCTTTATAAAATTTTAATATGATACTTTTAAATGTGTATACTTTCGAAAAATGCAATAAAAGAAAATTCGATTTTTTGAAAATTCTAATTAGGGTAGACCCCTTAAACGCCCGCTCGTGCCGCGCGACCGGCGACTTGAGCGATTGCGGGTCCTCTCTCCCTGAGGGGTCTGCTATTGCTGTTACTGCTGCCGCTGGTTCTTATAATCTTGTAAATACTTTTTTATTTGCAATCTTCAGTTCCAGCCCCCAGTGTAAACTCAATAAGATTTACTATGAGAAAATAATTAACTCACTTCATTACCTAGAATCAATAATCTTGAGAAGCAAATATGGAAATGAGCATTATCTCTGTCTGTAATTGTTCGTCCACGTGGAGAAGGGTGTCTTATATGTAAAGTAAGCGAAACGACAATAGTAAGCAGTTGAATAAACGATCAAACTCTAGAAATACAACTTCCGAAATAAGTAAAACAAATAGATGTTTCTGGCGTCTGGCTAGTGCACCCGGTTACGAATCGGGAGATCTACGGTTCGAACCCCTTCTATGGAGAGCATTTTTTTACAAAAAAGAAAAAATGTGCTTTTGCTAATTGGATTAACAGATTAAAATTATATCCAATTAATTTATTTATCTTATTACAATAAAGGCATAAACAACGACAACCTGCGGGCTTCCACATCACCCAAGAGGTGCCCCAGTCGATGCGTTCCCATTATTTAACGTAGCGGGTCCCCAGTAGGCCTATACTACGATCGGCGATATCAACATTACACAAACGATCTATTTCAGTAATTAAAGTATAAACGAATGGCAATAGGAGTTCTGCACTCAAATATAAAGTTTCTTCATTGAAGATAATTACGACAATTCTTTTACATTACATTTCACACAAACATGACGCGTGTAAATATCTAAAAGTAAGAGAAATTGAGAAAAGGACAATTGGGAAGAATAGTATATCGGTCTATTGAGATCACGTACTGGCGACTCCAACACAACAGTCTAGGAATTTCACGGATCGAATCTGAGCGGGCGTCTGCAACAATGTTGCTAACTATCGCGCGACTAGCAATACACATTGGGGCCTGCAGCGTCAGGTCGTTCACAGTCGTACAGGCAGCAGAGAGAGAATATTGTGAGTTAATAGAAAATGATTTTCGATCCCGATGACAACCTTTTTTTTTAAATATTTTATATAAGCTTAAAATAAGGTTTGGGCAACCGAGAAAGTTTGAAAGAGAGGAACCTTGAAAAATAGTATAGGCCGATCGTAGTATAGGCCTACTGGGGACCCGCTACGTTAAATAATGGGAACGCATCGACTGCGGCACCTCTTGGGTGATGTGGAAGCCCGCAGGTTGTCGTTGTTCATGCCTTTATTGTAATAAGATAAATAAATTAATTGGATATATTCTTTAATCTGTTAATCCCATTTGCAAAAGTACATTTTTTTTTGTAAAAAGAAAATGCTCTTCATAGAGGGGTCTCGAACCACAGACCTCCAGATTCGTAACCGGGTGCACTAGCCAGACGCCAGAAACATCTATTTGTTTTAGTTATTTCGGAAGTTGTATTTCTAGAGTTTGATCGTTTATTCAACTGCTTACTATTGTCGTTTCGCTTACTTTACATATAAGATACCCTTCTCCACGTGGACGAACAATTACAGACAGAGATAATGCTCATTTCCATATTTGCTTCTCAAGATTATTGATTCCAGGTAATGAAGTGAGCTAATTATTTTCTCATAGTAAATCTTATTGAGTTTACACTGGGGGCTGGAACTGAAGATTGCAAATAAAAAAGTATTTACAAGATTATAAGAACCAGCGGCAGCAGTAACAGCAATAGCAGACCCCTCAAGGAGAGAGGACCCGCAATCGCTCAAGTCGCCGGTCCCGTGGCACGAGCGGGCGTTTAAAATATTAGTCGATTCTGTCATAGATAAAATTAAAAAAAAATATATATATAAACTTAAAAAAAAGTTTGGGTAACCTAAAAAGGTTAAAAGAGAGGAACCTTGAACAATGTTTGTAGTAAAATGAAAAAAAAAAGATGAAAAAAGAGTTCTTCATGGGGGATCGAACCCGTAACCAGCAGCGTTCGGTTGGACGGAAGACCTTGCTGCCCCGCGTGTTTTTCCAGAACGGTTTGCGAGAGGCGGCAACTTTTAGTATGAGGTGTGTGGTTGGGGGAACGCTCGCGACGTGGCAACAGCGTAGCTGGGTCGGCGGAGGGGACAGCGCGTTACTTGTACATATACATATATGTCTGTTGGCCGCTGAGCGCAATGGGGCAGTCCGATGTTGCCAGCTCGTTTACCGTATTAGTGTGTGCTTGTCGGTGCACACCATTTAAGCGTGTGCGTAGACCAATCCGAAACAAAAGTTTGTACTGTTCGTCGTACTACGCGCAATGGCATTCATGCTAGCGGTACGGTATAACTTTTTGGTGAGATTGTCACCGAACAACGTCCTTAAAAGAGAGGAACCTTGAACAATGTTTGTAGTAAAATGAAAAAAAAAAGATGAAAAAAGAGTTCTTCATGGGGGATCGAACCCGTAACCAGCAGCGTTCGGTTGGACGGAAGACCTTGCTGCCCCGCGTGTTTCTCAAGAACGATTTCTGAGGGGCGGCAACTTTCTCCCCACCACCGAGCAATCCATTCATTTTCGCTGACTGCAATACCGGCTGGAACGATGATCATGGCCCGCACGGCTACGTGAAATCTGTAACATCGACAGAGGCGATGAACACGAAATCCTACTCCCGGACTCGCCGCTACGATTTAGCGCCATGCTTTTGGTATCGCCTAAAACCGGAGCGTTGTGCATCTCCCCACTCATCTCTGTTTCGACTGTTAGCACAAGCAGCAGCGCCACCTTATCGGTGGGTCGTATAAGTAACGCGATATATATAGGTATACAGGGGTATATATAGGTATACTGGGATATATATATAGGTATACACGTATCTATAGGTATACACGTATCTATAGGTATACACGTGTATATATAGATATACACGTGTATTTATACTCACCGTTCTATACGCATCGCCCTGAAAGTTTTATAAGGTATTTTTAAAAGTACCTGCAATTATGAAAAACAAGTATGACTCTCGTGAAACATCCTAAAACGTTAATATGTGGTGCGAAAGAAAATATGCATAATTAATATGGTCAAACGATTGGTCTCATTTTACCATAATTGCAAGTACCTGAAATAAAATAAATGCATAGTTATTTATGGTATAAAAAGTTGTTTATTGGATAAAAATAAGATCTATTACTACAGTCACACTTATAGTAACACTTGCATTAAAATCATTAGCAGACGCAATGATGGTACTACATTTTTCCTTAGTATTGCCTTCGCAGTATGAGGTACATAGACTTTCAAGGAAAAATGTAGTTTACACAAATGATCATTTTTATTTAAAAGCTATGAATCGATGTGCCTCAGCATGGGGTTGCACATTGCTTCTACCCAGGCCTTCGATAGCTCCAAGTCTTTTGCGAAGCAATGTGATCCCACTTGTAGGCACACCGATGTACAACCAGGAACACATCTAAAAGAGGAAATGTCTTTCTTCAAAGGAGACATTATGAAGGACTAAGATATGAAAATAGAAGAGAAATTAGAGAAAAGAAAACAGAGTAGACAAATAAGAATAGAAAAGTAAGAAAGTATGAAATAAGGTTAGCCTGGAAAAATGAGTGGCGTAGCCTTCGTCTCGTTGTCGTAATTCTTGTAAATCGTCGTCCACAAAAGTTCCACCAAGTAAATAGTCTGGATGTTGAACACAATCACACTCTAAGAAAAACCTCTGCACTGCAATTGCACTGAACATACTTTAAAATTCACCAGCGTAAATTTGTAGATGCGAAGCCGTCGCCGAATCGGAAGACAGTGACGCACAGGGACTTGTTTATACAACAAACTTATTTTTTCCAAGATGGCGACGACGCATTGTTGCGCATGCGCACGTTACCGCCGCGCCATCTTATCGGTAGGTCGTATAAGTTCTCTATGTTTTACTATAGCCCATTTGGAGTGTCATCCCCTGTGCATGGGAGTGTCGAGTCTCTAATAAGTGGTCTGTGAGTTGACATCCCCTGGAGCAACGAATTCAGACGTACATAGAAATGTATTTCTTATGGCCCTCTTGAAGCTCGATTTTGTTGGGGATAGGGGTTAGTTCCTATCCCCAATGGGTAGAGGCGCTGGCAGCACCGCTGGCTCTGTGTGGTACATCAATATATCACCGACGCGCGTACACTACTCTAGAACCAGAAAAAGAACAGGCTCCGCCTTTTATTCTATCCTATCTCTCGTTCTCCTACAGCTGTAATGCCTTGGGGATATGATGCGGTCTCACTCTTGCGCTCCGCCTCCTCTAATCCGTGGTGGCGATTTCACTCTCGCTCCGTCTCTCGTACTCTCGTACTCTTAATACATTGGGGATATGATGCGGTCTCACTCTCGCTCCATCTCTCGTACTCTCATAGTCTTAATACAGTGGCACATGGTAGAAGTATAGAAGGTATGTTCTGACGCATCTCCGTCGTAGAGGACCAATAAGCTGCTGCCCGAAAATTCCGCCATTGTTGCCGCGTAAATTGTCTAGCCAATGAGGCTCCCAGCCTTGGCGTCTCGTTTCCATGGACACCTTCGTCTTCAGTGTAGTAGTGTTATAAAAAATGGCGGAATCTTCGGGCTGCGCAGAAGTGGTCGAAAATGTGTCCATGAACTGAACATACCTGGTATACTTCTACCATGCAGTGGCAGAGATGAGTAGGGAGATTGCCAATGAGCCTGTTTTTGGTGGTCGCAATTTTTCTCTGGTTTCGGCGCGCCACCTTAGCGGAGGGCCCTCAAAGAAGTTCCACGTTTTTGATTGGTCGTATATATATAGTAATACTACGCGTGTTAATCTGGAGCTGTGTTTTGGCGCGTCGACGCGCCACCTGAACGAGACTCTCGAACTAGTTCCACGTTTTTGATTGGTCGAATGAATTCGTGTGTTCCTCGAGATCCACGATTTTAAACCGCGTGAACACTCAAATAGGGAGACTTGTATCTACTTTTTTTTTTACAGGATATTGCATAAACCGTAGTAATAAGGTAGTCAATACCCTTAATATCCATATGAAGGTTTGGAAATAATTAGAGTAAGCAAATCAAACTTTAAAAGAAAACCTCGAACGTGGGTAACTACAGAAATATAAGTTTGCTAAAAGGATGTTGTTCGGTAAAATAAAAGATCCAACAGAGGATTGAAACTTTCACCAAATATTCTTCGAATTATTAAAAAAATATTTCTCCTCAGGCAAAAATCGTTTTGCCGTCCGGAATTGGTAAAAAATGTCATTGAAATTGATGATTTTAACACGCAAAGCATATCCGCATGGCCTATATTAATTTTTTGACATCGATGGAGGTCTAACACATGCATGAAACTTTGCTAACAGTTAAAAGACTCTAAAAGATATATTCTCAAAAAAATGAAATTTTTTGACCGTCTCGATCCATGTTTATTTTGACGAAAACTGTAAAATTTTCGAAAGTATGAGGTGTGTGGTGGGGGGAACGCTCGCGACGTGGCAACAGCGTAGCTGGTTCGGCGGAGGGGACAGCGCGTTACTTGCACATTTACATATGTCTGTTTGGCCGCTGAGCGTAATGGGGCAGTCCGATGTTGCCAGCTCGTTTACCGTATTAGTGTGTGCTTGTCGGTGCACACCATTTGTGCGTATGCGTAGACCAATCCGAAACAAAAGTTTGTACTGTTCGTCGTACTACGCGCAATGGCATTCATGCTAGCGGTACGGTATAACTTTACGTCCGAGAGTCTCGGGTTCGAAACTCACGTCTTACCTCTTTTTTTTGTTTAATTATCAACTATGCTTATTGGTTTACCTATATAACTGAAGTTTCATGAAATACATGAAAATATTAATCTACAAATATTGTATTACATTACATCGTATACATGCAATAAATTAGTACATCAAACAGCGAACGTTTCTTATTCCCGAGAGCCTACCTGTGACAAACACCTATGTTACGCTGTTTCATGTTTTAATAGCATAAATAATATTTAGACGGATAAAGAAGGCATTACGGAAAATTACCAAAAACAAAAATGCACTTATAAATCTCGGGCATAAAAATAATGATGAGCATATAAAAATGAACCAATTATTTTCTATAGTGAGATGAAACGGCTAATGTATCTGGTTAGGGATTTTTTTTTTAATTAATTTTTACCATTCAAGGCTATGTAAAGGTAACATTTTTAATACATCGAATTATCAGAAAATTATATCGAGGTATAATTTTAATTCTGAATTATTTTTTACATCAGAACATACTGATAATTCGAGATATTAAAAATACAATTATCTTTCCGTAGGCTTGAATAAAAAAAATTTACTAAATTGAATCAGGCTACTCAAAAATGTATGTAACTAACAATTTCTAAGCAGATACACTATTTGTCTCATCTCACCATACATATGTATAAAATAATTGTGTGGGTTTTTTACGCTTTTCATTTTTTTTACCCGATATTAATAAGTGCAATTTTTTGGCACATTTTTTACTACTTTTCTATTCGGCTGAATAATATATAAACTATCAAAAAGTGAAACAGCCTGCCATACGTGCGAGTGTTATCAACATTTGTTTTTAATCAGACCACGCTGCGACCACGGCACATTAAAACAAAAAATGAAATGGAGAATTGTATCTATGTTAGAAATGCACAAGCGTTAAGCGTTAAGCGAATGAAACGAGATTTTTCTCCATTGTTGTTAATTTTTCTCTTACGTCTTCATGAGAGTCCGTATCGCAACAAGTGAGGCTGCGCAGTTACACCAGCTATGGATGGTCACGTACGAAGAACATGCATTGGGCGCGTTGGCAACGATTCAGCTTCGTAATCGTAAGGTGCCGCGTTCGTGTCTAGAAACGAAAACTTTTTTTTTTCTTCATTTCTTTTTTGTTTAATTTTTTTTAACCGGTGTTGCTTGGCTCGCATGGGAGGGCGAAATCCAAAAATAATGCAGTCCTAAGCAAACCACACGCAAAATAAAATATTTGGAGTTCAAAACATTGCATATACAGTTTTATAACAAATACTTTATGCCATGACATGTGCGCCTTGCTAGAGACTTCATTGTTTTCCATTTGTCAAAGAACACATGCAACTCGGGGATGAACTATAGCAATCGTAGAAAACTAATAGTGAGCGGAACCTTTTCAAGAATATGCCGCGAACCCATGAAGGCATACAATGTTGCAAGCAAACTGAAAACATTCCCGCGGCTTCTGCTAGCCTTTTTCAGTTCTTTCTTCTAGTTTGAGAGTGTCAGTTCGCTCTGCGTTTTCAAATATACAGTAAATGAATAAAAGCATGTCAAGTATGGAACACAAAAATAAGAAAAAGGAAAGGCAGTATGATTTTAAGAGTATAAACAAATTTTTTGTTTAATTTTTTTTCGAAATGGTGGCGTACCCAATAAACCTTCTTGTTCAGAACAGTGTTCTCTGACCAGACAAATTACTCCTTGGAAGTTTAACCCGAAACAAAAAAAAACAAACATTTTTCAGAAATTAATTCAAACAGAAATTAAAAAATGACATGTTTTGTAAAAATGGCGCACGTCTAAAATCAAAGTTCTGATTAGACCTTCTGCAGCTATTCTTACATAGAATTGAAAATTATTTGGATTTTTCTTACAGGTCAAACCTCCAAAAAGTAATTCGTCCAGCCGCAGAACACGGTTATGAACAAGAGGTTTTATTGAATAAGCTGCGAAGTCACCATTTTGAAAAAAATATTGTAGTATACTCTTAAAATCATGTACACTGAGCGTCATTAATAGGTCCACCTTGTAGTGCAGTGAGGTAAGAGAGGAGACTGGGCGGTGCCTGCTCACGTACCTCTGCCTGTGCGTGTAACGCAGAGAGCACTACGGTGCGAGCGAGACGCCAGAGCGTCGCTCGGTGCATCCTTGTTGCACAGCACGAGTGTAAGCGAGACGGCAATGCGGCCCCTCACTCGCAATAGGGAGCTTGGTGGGGCATCTTCTCCTACGTTGTCGACCAGGCTAGCTAGCGCCAATGTCCCACCAAGCTCCCAGGTACAATTCAGTGGGACTCATGGATTGCCGTCTCACTCCCACTCATGTGTACGAAAAGGACGCACCGTACGACGCTTTCGCGTCTCGCTCGCACCATAGTGCTAGCTGTGTTTCACGCACCTCTCCTGGTACATACGTCCGTAAAACAGTCACTGTCCACTCTTTTCTCTTACCTCACCGCACTGCATCAACAAGCTGGATAACATTAATGACGTTTAATGTACAATAAATTCATCTAAATAGACTTTATTACATATGCTATTTTTTAATAATAATTGACCAAAATTTTTAGTTTTTTTGAGCCGTTAGAGTGGCATTCCCTCTTAAAAAAATTAAACAAAAAAGAAATGAAGAAAAAAAAATTTTTCGTGTCTAGGCGCGAACGCGGCACTTTACGATTACGAAGCTGAATCGTTGTCAACGCGCCCAATGCATGTTCTTCATACATGATCATCCATAGCTGGTGGAAATGCGCATCCTCACTTGTTGCGATACGGACTCTCATGAAGACGTAAGAGAAAAATTGACAGCAATGGAAAAAAATCTCGTTTCATTCGCTTAACGCTTAACGCTTTTGCATTTCTAACATAGATAAATTTCTCCATTTCATTTTTTGTTTTAATGTGCCATGGTCGCAGCGTGGTCTGATTAAAAAAAAAAGTTGATAACACTCGCACGTATGGCAAACTGTTTCACTTTTTGATAGTTTAAATATTATTCAGCCGAATAGAAAAGTAGTAAAAAATGTGCCAAAAAATTGCACTTATTAATATCGGGTAAAAAAAATGAAAAGCGTAAAAAACCCACACAATTATTTTATGCATATGTATGGTGAGATGAGACAAATAGTGTATCTGCTTAGAAATTGTTAGTTTCATACATTTTTGAGTAGCCTGATTCAATTTAGTAAATTTTTTTTATTCAAGCCTACGGAAAGATATTATAATTGTATTTTTAATATCTCGAATTATCAGAATGTTCTGATGTAAAAAAAAATTCAGAATTAAAATTATACCTCGACATAATTTTCTGATAATTCGATGTATTAAAAATGTTACCTTTACATAGCCTTGAATGGTAAAAATTAAATGAAAGAAATCACTAACCAGATACATTATTCGATCATCTCACTATAGAAAATAATTGGTTCATTTTTATATGCTCATAATTATTTTTATTCCCGAGATTTATAAGTGCATTTTTGTTTTTGGTAATTTTCCGTAATGCCTTCTTTATCCATCTAAATATTATTTATGCTATTAAAACATGAAACAGCATAACATAGGTGTTTGTCACAGGTAGGCTCTCGGGAATAAGAAACGTTCGCTGTTTGATGTACCAATTTATTGCATGTATACGATGTAATGTAATACAATATTTGTAGACTAATATAATCATATATTTAATGTATCTTCAGTTAACTAGGTGAACCAATAAGCATAGTTGATAATTAAGAAGAAAAAAAAGGGATGAGACGTGAGTTCCGAACTCGAGACTCTCGGAAGTTAATCCAGCACCAAGAACGTGTGCTATCGAGCCACCGTACTGTACAATTTGGAAAATTTATATTTCTGTAGTTACCCATTTTCAAGAGTTTGTTTAAAGTTTTATTTGCTCAGTCTATTATTTACAAAGCTTCATATGGATATTAAGGGAATTAACATCGGCAAAATTTACTACCTCATTACTACGGTTTATGTAATATGCAGTAAGAAAGGGTGGATTCAAGTCTCCCTATTTGAGTGTTCACCCGGTTTAAAATCGTGGATCTCGAGAAACACACGAATTCATTCAACCAATCAAAAACGTGGAACTGCTTCGAGAGTCTCGTTCAGGTGGCGCGTCGACGCGCCAAAACACAGCTCCAGATTAACACGCGTAGTATTACTATATATATACGACCAATCAAAAACGTGGAACTGCTTCGAGGGCCCTCCGCTAAGGTGGCGCGCCGAAACCAGAGAAAAATTGCGACCACCAAAAACAGGCTCATTGGCAATCTCCCTACTCATCTCTGACAGTGGGGATATGATGCGATTTCACTCTCCCTTTTTCAGACCGCCCACTGGCGTGGCCTGGCGTGTTCGAGTTCTGACTGACGTCACAGCGCGATCGTCGCGCCATCGAGTGGATATTTAAGTCGGAGAATACTTGTCTTCAAGCTAAGCATAGGAAATACACTTCTATCAGAGATGAATAGGGAGATTGCCAATGGGCCGATATTCATGAAACCAATTTTATTTGAGTGTAAACGCGCCACCTGAGCGGGGGGCCGTCGAACCGTACCCACGTTTTTGATTGGTCGAGTATATATAGATATACTACGCGTGATATTCGTGAGCTCCGTGAGACGCATGGACTATAACGGGTGGCACTTTAAAGCGTATGTTTTCTATTGTCGACGCGTCACCTAGACGGAGAAGCTTCGAACCATACCCACGTTTTTGATTGGTCAAGCGTATGTATCAGAGTACTCTAGCAAACTCGAAACGTGTATAACAACTGAAATACAGTTTTCCCAATCTGTACGTCACGGTAATTAAATATCATACGTCCATGGTAACGAGTCAACGTGCAAGAGTCTCGGGTTCGAGACCCGATTATTATTACTTTTTTTTTATTCATGAACAATGCTTATTGAATCTATTAATTAACTTGGAATGTAGCAAATGCATGATTATATTATACTATATACATTTTATTATATTATACAGTCGTGTCTATTTTTATGCCGTTGATACGTTCCACAGAAAACAGCATATAAAAAATATAAGTAAAGTAGAAGGAGGAACCCGGAACTTTCATGAACCTTTAAAACCGCATTAAAAAGCCACCTGCAAATGGATTTTACCTATTGAAATGCTATATTTACATATATTCCGCATATAAAGATCGCGAGGTACATAATGCATGGGTATGTCCAGTCTATTGACGTATAGTGTGGACTACGCGATCCCTACCTTAGATCCTTTGAAAAAGTGTCCGCTCAAATAAACAAAGAGGAAAATGAGGTGGCGGCCAATTGTTCTCCTTTTCTAATGTTCCCATTGCCTATGTTTTCTATACTCTCGTACTACGGCTGCTGGTTAGAAGAAGATAGGGCTTGGCCGCCACCAGTCGTTATCTTTTTCTTTCAGCCGACCATTTTTTCTGTCTATGCGTAGTCCATACTATATGTCGATGGACCAGTCTATTTGTACTGATAAGGGGAGGAAACGGTATGAGAAATGAAGTTCCGAATGAGACTTCGTAATGATGAAACCTCATACCATGCTCAAGTTCTACAGACCAATGGGCAGCCAATTTTGAGAAAAAGAGCCCTAAAGTTTGTATGGGAACTTATATATCTAAAGGTGTAACTTTAGCTATAAGTGGGTTGGCGGGCCAAGCGGTAGCGTGTCAACTTGATAAGCCAAGGGTTCCCTGCTCGAATTTCTGTGCTCGAGATTTTTAATTTCACGAATTTTTTTGCATGTTACTTATGAGTTTGTTTAATATTATAATAATAATCATGCAAATATGTGTTGTCATTACAATTCTATTATTTTTGCTTCTTGTAAATAATACAAATTTAGAAATAAAATGCAAAAAAATTTATGAAAAAAAGAAGTTTACAAGCAGAGACTCGAACACGAAAACTTAAAAATTCACAAGCCTGTATGTTCAATTTTTTTTACATCCAATTTTTTTTAATTGTTATGAGTAGCTATTGAACTTTATAAATAAATTTTCCAAAAATGATCAACAAATAAGTAATTTAAATAACTTTTTCAATGTAAAATTCCTTTCACTCTAGAAATGGACTTTGTTGTTGAAAACGATGTGCCATTGAAAACTAATATCAGAAGACATTAAAAAATTAATGATTGTTAGTAAAACTAGGACTTTCTTAAAAGTTGATAAATGTGAGGAAAATGGAATTTCACATTGAAAAAATGATTTAAGTTACTCATTTTTTTATTATTTTTGTAAAATTTATTAAGGTGTTTCTATGGACAGCAATTTTAGAAATATAAATAAATCGCTAGATAGCGATAAAATCTTTTAAAAAACGATAATTTAGATTATTAAAGATTGGAGATATTATTTGCATTCGACTATATACCTAAATATACGAGTTTCAATTACTCGTAATTATTGAGATAGCTTGACAATGGCGTGTTAATTTTTTTTGGTTGCCGACTATGAGCGGCGCGCTTCGCGTAGCAGCTCTGATAATATGATTGACAGATTGCAACAGCTTGCTCGAGTAATTCTTATATTTATAAAATTGCATGCGAACTATAGGTTATATATGTAACAAAAATACGAGTGTGTGCGTTACACATACCATTAGACCCTCCTATCTCAAATACAGTGTTGTCAATTCACCACAATTTTTTGGCATTAGACACATTTTCAATCAAAATTCATTTACGCTGACCGATATTAATTTTTTAGAACGTAGGCGATCTCAGTAAAACTTTCTGTAAACCTTCCTTATATTGTTCACTACTTATTATCAATTTTATATATGGCTCGAATTTGTTTGGAAAAAGATGTGGGACGATATATCGATGTGTGGGCCTATAACGTTATAAGGCCTATGCATAAAGCTGAATAGAACGGTCACTTTTGACTTCAAATATTTAAGTAACGAGGTAAGCGATTACTTTAAGGGGTTATACAGGGTGTATCTTAAGCCCCGGACAAGAGACATACCGTTAGATCCGGCGTGAAAAAATAAAAATATTGGCGTTAACAAAAATCAAAAATTTTAATTAGTTTAATAATTATTAAAGATTAAAGTAAGCGAATGATAAGCGCGTGAAAACTGGTAACTCCTCCTCAGTCTCCTCCCATTGGGGACAGCCAATCATTACACGCACATTTGTAATGACGTGGCAAGTATATGTAAAGTGCTTTTGAAAATTTAAACGCGTTTTTCTCAAAGCTGCGTTTTTAAAGTCGGTGAGCAAGATTTCTCGGAAACGGCTTAACCGATCAGTCTGAAATTTTAACACAAGCTTTTTAAGTATATTTTTTAGTAATTAATCGAAGGTTTTTTCTCACCGATAAATATTTTTCATTTTATAAACAATTTAAGGCCTAAACTTTTGTCAAAAACCGATTTTTTTTTTGAGAAGCCCCCATTTTGTGAAAAATTATTATTTTGCTTATTCCTTCGATCAATTACAAGATAATACATTATATTAACGAAATATTTTTGGTTTTTTCATTTTAAATGATCCAGTCCAGAGATATCGTGCTCACCGCAAGACGCCTTTTTTAGAGGTGCTCCCGGAGATCAGCTATAACAGCTTTCAAAATAATTATTTTTACAAATAAAAAATGTTAAAATACAGTTAAAAGTTACCATAATATGTGTACAAAATTTTACTTTAATACATTAAAAGGTCTTCTTAAGAAAAATTCTTGAAAAATGAATTTTTCTGGGCCTCCTGACTGACCCCTTAAAACTTCGTAAGAGCTTGCACCGTGTATTGACAAATATACTGAAAAATTCAGAATTTATGGCATTTCATGCGATTGCCCATAGGAGCAACCTAATTAAGCTACCCAAAAATATATGAAACAAAATATGTCTAAACAGATATATTTTGCGTTTTATATCACGATATAAAATAATTGTTTTTTTTTTAATATGCTCTTTATTTTAATACATATTATTTATGATATGAAAAATTCAGATAGAGTGCCATCCTTCTCCGCTTTGTTTTTTCCAAAAAGTCCGGTGAATGTGCCTCCCGTGCGTTTTCATCATTTGTTTCTTGCGTCTCGAAAGTGGCAGTTCGCTTTACATTTCGAAGCAAACAGCGAATAAATATAAACGTATCAGGTATGATACGTATGACATGTATGACATACAGACATGTATGGCAATACATATTTGCTTGATTATTATTATATTATTAAACAAATTTAGAAATAAAATTAAAAAAATTCATGAAAAAAAAAGTTTACGAGCAGGGACTCGGATACAAAAACTTAAAAAAAAGTCACAAGGTTCAATTCTTTTTGTATGAAATTTTTTAAAATTTTTATGAGTAATGATTGAACTTTATTAATAAATTTTACAAAAATAATAAAAAAATAAGTAACAAATCATTTATTCAATGTGAAATTCCATTTTTCAAAAAAAATTGAACATACAGGCTTGTGACTTTTTAAGTTTTCGTGTTCGAGTCTCTGCTTGTAAACTTCTTTTTTTCATAAATTTTTTTGCATTTTATTTCTAAATTTTTATTATTTACAAGAAGCAAAAATAATAGAATTGTAATGACAACACATATTTGCATGATTATTATTATAATATTAAACAAACTCATAAGTAACATGCAAAAAAATTCGTGAAATTAAAAATCTCGAGCACAGAAATTCGAGCAGGGAACCCTTGGCTTATCCAGTTGACACGCTACCGCTTCGCCCGCCAACCCACTTATAGCTAAAGTTACACCTTTAGATATATAAGTTCCCATACAAACTTTAGGGCTCTTTTTCTCAAAATTGGCTGCCCATTGGTCTGTAGAACTTGAGCATGGTATGAGGTTTCATCATTACGAAGTCTCATTCGGAACTTCATTTCTCATACCGTTTCCTCCCCTTATCAGTACAAATAGACTGGTCCATCGACATATAGTATGGACTACGCATAGACAGAAAAAATGGTCGGCTGAAAGAAAAAGATAACGACTGGTGGCGGCCAAGCCCTATCTTCTTCTAACCAGCAGCCGTAGTACGAGAGTATAGAAAACATAGGCAATGGGAACATTAGAAAAGGAGAACAATTGGCCGCCACCTCATTTTCCTCTTTGTTTATTTGAGCGGACACTTTTTCAAAGGATCTAAGGTAGGGATCGCGTAGTCCACACTATACGTCAATAGACTGGACATACCCATGCATTATGTACCTCGCGATCTTTATATGCGGAATATATGTAAATATAGCATTTCAATAGGTAAAATCCATTTGCAGGTGGCTTTTTAATGCGGTTTTAAAGGTTCATGAAAGTTCCGGGTTCCTCCTTCTACTTTACTTATATTTTTTATATGCTGTTTTCTGTGGAACGTATCAACGGCATAAAAATAGACACGACTGTATAATATAATAAAATGTATATAGTATAATATAATCATGCATTTGCTACATTCCAAGTTAATTAATAGATTCAATAAGCATTGTTCATGAATAAAAAAAAAGTAATAATAATCGGGTCTCGAACCCGAGACTCTTGCACGTTGACTCGTTACCATGGACGTATGATATTTAATTACCGTGACGTACAGATTGGGAAAACTGTATTTCAGTTGTTATACACGTTTCGAGTTTGCTAGAGTACTCTGATACATACGCTTGACCAATCAAAAACGTGGGTATGGTTCGAAGCTTCTCCGTCTAGGTGACGCGTCGACAATAGAAAACATACGCTTTAAAGTGCCACCCGTTATAGTCCATGCGTCTCACGGAGCTCACGAATATCACGCGTAGTATATCTATATATACTCGACCAATCAAAAACGTGGGTACGGTTCGACGGCCCCCCGCTCAGGTGGCGCGTTTACACTCAAATAAAATTGGTTTCAAGAATATCGGCCCATTGGCAATGGTTGCGTTCAGCAGAAACACCGCTGAGGGAGCAAGTACATTTGATTGGTCATTAGATCGTTAATCTTGAAACAGTTGTGAGATTTGACCAATCAAATGTACTTGCTCCCTCAGCGGTGTTTCTGCTGAACGCAACCATTCTCCCTATTCATCTCTGCTTCTATGTACGTCTGAATTCGTTGCATGGAGTTAATACAGAGAAGGTTTTAATGTGGAGTAACTGGAATTTTACGCTTTTTCTTTGTACTATAATAATATTATTGATAAGTGATATAGTGATGAAAAGTAGTCATGTTTTGAATTTCTAAACTATTCTAGGTCAACAAAATTAATTGTATTTGTGATATATTTTACGTCAAAATCTGGTTAAGTCGGATGCAAAATGTCTAAAGAAATTAAGGCCACTTTGAAAGAGGCCCGGGAGCTGCTAAAACAAAAGGAGTATAAGGAAACAGTAAAGAAATGTAAAAAAGTCTTAAAAGAGGACAAGAGCAATTACGTTGCCCTTGTTCTGCTTGGTGCAGCTATGCAGGAAATAGATGAAGTTAGATCACAAGCTCCACTAGCTATGAAAAAGGCTATTGATAATCAACCAAATAACCCTTTAGCTTGGCAAGGGTTAATTGCATTTTATGAAAGAGAACCAGACATTGAAACAACATGGATTGAATTGATTCCAGCTTATTGTAAACTTTTACAAATTGACAGGTAGATTACCATTAACTGATTAATTGAAGGACTCAGTTATACTCTAATAGAGATTTTATTATTTTTCCAGTGATCCAACTAAATTTTCTTATTTTCTAAATCATATATCAATATTTTCACTTAAACTGAAAGATCATTGTGTAATCAAAGAAGTCATTGAAACATTATGCAAAATAATAGAAATTTCAAGTGAAGAAAGAGTAAAGCTTATAAATGCTGCATTGGCTTCCATTTTAATGCAATATCCAAATATTCAAGAAAGATACAACAACTTACTACAGAGTACACTTGCTGTAGTCACTAAGGATTTAAATATAAAGAATAGACAAAATTACTACAGAAGATATTTGAAAATGTTATACAAGTCTGAAAACTTTACTTTGCTGCTCTCAGAGGCGGCACTTATGCATGAGCAATTCAATAATGATCCGTATCCTTTAGGTAAGTAATATATATATATGTGTGTGTGTATATATAGTTGTTCCACCAGTTCGAGGTTTTTTTTATATTGCAAATCAAAAACAATAAAGTCTCTATGAAGGTACATGTGTTACTACATAAAATGTTTGTTAAAAAGTATCCATATGCATGGTTTTGCACAGAATATATTTTATTCTTCTATTGTAGCATATATTTACGTTATTTTATGGAATACCATGTGTGATTACTTAGGATTACATTGCTCGCAAACTGTCACTGAGCTCATGGACCAACTATAAATAGAGTTACTCAGTACAATAATCAAATTTAACACAAATATCTATAAGATAATATTTTCATAACAGAATGGATTTGTCGTGTATACTCAGAGCAAAATATTCGACACAGCCAGTGTCATGGAATTGAAATATCGCAATTCTATGACGCTTTATTGACTATAGATGCAACTTCTAATTATGCGCTCTTTGCTAAAGCTGTTCATCTATACCAAACAAATAGTTTTCTAGAAGCACGAAACAATCTGAACCAACTTGTTATCTCTGGTTCCCAATGGTTGTATGTCTGGATTTTATTAGCAGAGGTTAATGCAAAACTCTCCTGCTGGGAGAATGCAGAAAATGATGCCACACGTGCTTTGCATTTCATAAAAACCAACACAGAAAATGAATTATTAAACCGTATTCAACTTGTTCTAATTGAAGCTCTAGCTAAGGGAACGAATAAGCAAAAATGGGAACTTGTTGAACAAAAATTTAAAAAGGTAACGATTATTATAAAGTATAGTTGAAAAGTATTTATTAAAACTTTATATTTAGATTTCTGAGGCTCCATCGAACAAGCTACTTGTTTTACTGGCACGAGCTTATATTCTCCTGCGAGATTCTCGTGGTTTGGCATTATTAGATCATCTAGAGTCAGAGCCTGACACAAAAGTAGAGGCAACAATCTTACGTGCCATTCATTTGAAAAATAGTAAGAACCTGGAAGAGGCTGCAGATGTTCTTGGCTCGGTATTGGAAACTTCTGAAACCTGGCTCATGCTGGGAAAAATATATTGGGACATGTTCAACTACAGACACAGCCTGATGGCTTTTTTGAAGGGTATTCATGCTGATCCTTACAATTGGGAATGTCTAATTTACCTAGGCCACTATTATAGAGAGCATGGCAATGACCTTGAGCGGTCTAGACGATGCTACCAGAAGGCTCTAATGATTAATCCCAGTTCTGAACAGGCTGGCATTGGTCTAAGTACAGCTTACAGACTTTTAAAGAACACTGTAATTATAAAGAATTAAAAGAACTACAACATTAAAAAAACATTATTTATCTAATTATAATACAATGTAGCATTAATTCATTATATCATTTATAGGAAGCAAATATGCAATTATTGCAACAAGTGACGACTGCTCATGGCAGTGGTCCAAAATGGGCATGGCTTCAATTAGGTTTACAATACTTGGAGCAGGATTATCCAACACAGGCCATTAACGCATTAAGAACTGTTATTCGAGCTGATCCAATTGATAAGTAATAGGCGCTGTTTTTAATTCGCGTGAAGAAATAACAAATATCAATGGCAGTATTATTTATAATATCTTTACAGTTATTCCTGGGAATGCCTAGCTGATGCATACTGGGCACGAGGTGCTCACATATCTGCTTTGAAATCATACCAGAGAGCTTTGGATTTAAGTCCAGGATCCTTTTATCCAATGATGCAACTAGCTAATATAAAACTGGTGAGTTTTATGTTTTGCAGGTAGAAATGTTGAAATTATTAATCGGTGTTATGCGGGTATTAAATTATTTCCCAGATGTTGAGTCAACATATAGAAGCTAAACAAGACTTTGAACACGTACTGCAACAGGAACCTAGTTACATTCCAGCACTAAAAGGTTTAGCTGAAACTTGTTTAGGCCTTGCAAAAGAGTATATGCAGCAACGACTCTTAGGAAGAGTCAGGGATAATATACAACAAGCTACCGATTACTTAACTGAAGTTATCATTGAACGTAGTGATTTATCTTGCATTTGGAAATTGCTTGGAGATAGCTGTTATAGAATGGCGACATTGCCAAAGAAATATTGCACACTCAGTGTTGTACCAGATCTAGTGATGTCAAAAAGCCAGGGAACACGTATTAGCATTGGTAGAAGTGATATATTTTTGTTATCATCCAGGTAACTAAAAAAATATATTTAATATGATTTGTATTATATACTAATAAATTAATTAATTTGGTAATATAGATGCTATTGCCGTGCTTTGAGTCTTACTGCAGACTCTGCATTATTATGGTACGATTTAGCACAGTGCTACCTTAGTCAACGAAAACTAGATCCCATTGTAAACCCGAAGGAAATAATGCAAAAGAGTTTAGCAGCTGCTAAACAAGCTGTCAAACTTTCTCCAACAAACTGGTTTCATTGGAATATTCTTGGTGTTATTTGCATGTCAAAGGAAATAAAAAACTATGCTCTGGCTCAGCACTGCTACGTGATGGCAATCGACAGGGAATCTAATAATGCCATTACCTGGACCAATCTTGGAACACTTTATTTATACCTAGGTATATGGTAATTTTATTTGTCTTAAATCCTCAAAATAATTTGAAATACTTAATATTTGGATATATATATGATAATATATAGGAGATCCCTACCGAGCAAATGAGGCATTCTCACGAGCTCAAAGCGCAGATCCTGCTTATCTTAACAGCTGGATAGGTCAAGCTTTGATAGCAGAGAAAATGTCTAGAAAAGAAGCTATGGATTTGTTCAGACACGCTACGCAACTTGGTTATCATAAGCAGGCTACTCTTGGATATACCCATTGGGTTTTAATAACACTTTTAGATTCTGAAGCTAAAAAGGATCCAATGTATACTTATACTATTGAAAATATGCACGCTGTGACAGTAGCAACTGATGCTGTTACATGGTATTTGGGTACATACCGTACTAACTTTGTTATTCCAATAATTGAAAAATAGAATTATTGTATTGTTTGTTTATATTTGTAGAAGATGTACCTGGCGATCTCTGTGCTTTGAATGCTTATGGTCTTTTACTTGAACGACAAAAATTATACAAGCCTGCAGCTGCAGAGTTCTTAATAGCATTGAAAAGTGCTAATACAGATACACAAAAAGATGCAATAAGGGTGAACCTTTCTAGAATTCAATTACATCTTGGAAAGTACGATGAAGCTGTTGAATTATGTCGTGGAGTAAGAAATGCAAATTTTAATTCGCATTGTCAATTAGCTCTATCATTATTTAAAGGTTAGTATACTGTTTAATATAATATTTTTAATGTAACTGAATAAAATTAGCATTAATATCAATTCTAAACTTGTATTTGTTATATTGTTATTAGCTGAAAAATATGAGGAGTCTTATGAGGCCTACTCAGCTGCTTTACACTGGTTAGCCGGTGCAGGATCCGACAAGGCTCATGTACTTTGTGCCATGGCTACTATAGCTTATATGTTCCAAGGACTTGATGATGTGAAAACGTTGCTCTTCCAGTCCATTCAAATTCAACCACCGACAGTAGCTGGTCTGTTAGCAGCAGCAGCTCTAGGAATTCTTCATGGGGACTCTAATTTAACATCATTAGTTTTTAAGGAATTGGAACCCTTCTGGGATAATCCAGATCACAGAAACGATATCGTGTTACTTTCTGCATATTCACGTGTGGTTCAAACCAATATTCAGGGTGCTATTCGCATCTTATCCAAAGCTGCGCACAAGTATCCATGTGAATAGAATTTCCATATTTTTTTCATATTGATATTCATGTTTTTACTGCATATTTTTATTAATTTTCAGCGGACATAGGCCCATGGGTAGGCCTAGTGAGACTTTTGATGGAGACGGATGTAAAAACCTTTGGCACATGTGCTCAGAAGGCTTTATTTTTAGGAAGAAAAACCTCTACTATAAGCATTGCCCAAGTGGCTTGTATAGCTTCGCTAAGCCAATTGATGACTGGGGATACAGAGGAAGGTATTAGAGCAGTACAAAAGACTCTTTATGCTTTTCCCGGTGTTGTAGAAAGCTGGGCGAACCTTATCGTTGGACTGTTGCCCAGGTATGCTGGATAGAGAAATGCTGTACCTAGTTAGTTATCTAGTTTTGTTAACCTTCCGAGGATCAAGCGTCCTGAAATTAAATAAGGCTACCAGCTGGCAAATTGCGACACGTTGTATTAGACTTAGTGCCTTGCGCTGCCTGACTCGCATTGGCTTAGAAAGCATATAACGATGGCACAGTTTTTATACATATTTGTCCGCGCAACCAGGAGTCGATTCCTCCCATTGACATATAGTATAGACTACGCGATCCTTACTTCAAATTCTTTCAAAAAATAACCATTCAAATAAACAAAGAGGAAATGAATTAGCGGTCAATCGCTCTTCTCTTCTAATCCTCCTATTGACTACTTTATATTTTCGTACTGCAGCTGCTGATTAGAAAGAGACGGGGCTTGGCCGCCACCAATCGCTATCTTTTTCTATCAGCCGATCATTTTTCCTATGTCCTATGTGTAGTGTATACTGTACGTCAATGATACCTCTAAAGACTACTACGATACTATACGTGCGTTCCGACTCTCCTCGTTCTCAGCGCGAGAAGAGATTACGAACGACTGCCAAACTAAACAGTGGGAATGCCGGTTGATCCTCAGAAAGTTAAAGACATTTATTAAATTTGATCGGTATGTTTAGCTAATGAACATAACAAATCTTTTGTATAAGAGTATTTGTTGACAAAAAATATTAATTTTTATAGATGCAGTAAAAAGGGTTCAATACCAAGTGCTCACTGGTTAACAGTATTCATATCAATTGTGAGAAAAAAAGCACAAAGTTCGAGGACAATGACACAGTGGTTGACGAATAATGAGAGAAAAGCCAGTCTTATCGCTGATCAGCTAACTTCTGATTAGTAACTATTATTTAAACATGTTTTTAGATAATAATAAAAATAAGCGATATTCGTGTAATAACTTATACATTTTTCCGTAGTTAAATTAGATGAAATAAAAACTTGGATTATATTTTTTAAAATTTTATTTGGATTTGTACTCATATTTGTATTTGATTAGTATTATCCTTTAATGCAATACATTTCATATCTACTATTCAATTTTACGGTATGAAATTATACAAGACCTGTTAAACCTGACCTATGCTGCTGTGTAGGACGTCTGTTAAACTGAAATTGGTGTTGACCTCGATCATTGAAAGCAGAATGATATCGATTCATTGTTTCACGTTGCTTCGAATCTATCTCTTGTGAGAGATGTTCATCCATTGGCTACATTAAGAGGCAGAAAAATGAATTATAATTTATAGATACTATAACCCCGTGGATGGATTATTTTCAAGGGACGATCCGGAAAAAATGCGGGTCGTCTGGGCCTAGATTCGAACCCGGGACCTTTCGATTACCGGTCGATTGCTCTGACCACTGAGCTTCGCCAACCGCTAACCACACTTTCCCCGAATCGTCCTTACTAACGAAAATTCATTATCGTTACAGTACTTATAATATCTAGATGTTACACTGGTATTATGAGAAAAGAGTAACAGAATGAAAATATAAAGAATTAGAAAAACTTACAGATTGCTGTACATGTCCATTATCCTTCAATTGTCTCAACAATTTAACTATTTCTGATGATTCATCAAAATTTACTCTTTGAACAGCACCCTCAACTTGCTCAATCTGTTATAAGATGCAAATTTAATATTAAAATATTTGATTAATTTGTAAGATTAACAATAAGTAGAATATGTATAAGTCAATGTTTCAGATGTACATGTACCGTACCGTATCAATGAAATAACTCTCCTTTCGCACATTAGGATTATCGTTTGAAAGTGATGCTCTGAAATATGGAATAATGTCGTTGACTCTATCGAGGTTGGCAAGAGCAGCAATTTTAATACATCTTATAGTGATGTACCCAGGCCTTCGGATTGTAGAGGTAATTTCAAGTGCAGCGTGTGGAGCATTTTGCTTGAGAGCTAAAGCTCCTAAAAAGGCAACTGCTTTTCGTAATGCCACAGTACCCCTATCAGTTAATTCTTTCCACAGTTTTATAGCATATTTATAACTTTCTTGTGTATTCTATATGACACAACAAATTGATTAAATCGCTAATATAAACACAACCTTTAATAAGTTTATGGAATTATTATTACCTGTTTATAGCAGGCTGCTAAAACCAGAACAACTGGATATTTTGGATGTTTCAAACCATTTATACCTTTAGTTCTAATAATATCATATACTTTCTTAACGTCATCATATTTCTTATGATTGTAAAGAAGATCCATTAAAATTTGGTATGTTACAATTTGATCAAAGAAACCATCCAGTGATGGATTGAAGAATAGATTACATGCTGTATCTGGTTCATCAAGATAGTGCAATGTTCGCATGACAACAGGTCCAAAATGATAAGTTCCAAATCTCAGCTCTTTATTTTGAGTATTGAACTTTATCATCATCCGCGTAATTAAGTCAATATCCTCAGTATTTTTTCCTGCCAGGTGCAGCATGGCTTTTAAATCCTCAGTAAATATCATATTAGTTTCTACATCAACAAACTCTCTCATCTTCTTGCGGAAGTTATCCTCGACATTAAAAAATTGCCTTTTAACATTCTCTCTAGTATTGATGTATCCATCAAGACCTAAACTGGCTTGAGTGAATAAAGAACGACTACCTAAATCAAAAGAGGTATTGAAATCATTAAAAAAAATAAAAGGAAAATCTAATAACACGATTATATAAACTCATGTAAGTTAAAAAATGTTAAATATTCGTTTACAAGCCCATATTTCAGTCACGGAAGTCATTCAATTTTTAACTTGTTTATCTATGGCTTATATAGTGCATTATTCAACATAGTTTAATATAAAATTGAAAACTGATAGGTTATGTTAACTTTCTCATACCGTCATTGAATATTTTCTTAGTAATAGCATCTTTCAGCAAACTTGAATTAACACGACAAAATGCCCTTAAACTTGCAGCCATTTTTAGATACAATATATAAGAAAATTATTTGAAACGGGTACAAAATTTGCCGAACACAACGTTCACGACGAGACCAGGAATACAAGGGCTTTCCATAAAGCGGAAAGTGATAACCTTATGGAAAGTACTGAATATGACTTCCGTTTCGTTAAAGGCCTTCAAGGCCTTCACACACAAAACGACGTAACGACTTAAGACGTAAGCGTAAGGAAACCAACCAATCAGAATCTAGTACTGTCCCCTCCACTTTCCTCCGTAAGACGTAAGCCGTAGTGGCGAAAAATATCGTAAGGATGAAATCGTTACGGCTTACTTCTTACGGACAACCAATCACAAACCTTCTCGCGTGATGTGCTTTCCTGTAAAAGTGCATATCATGCATTTCAATATAGTTCCAATTTATAAAATATACAATCCTTAATTATAAGTACATAATTGTTATTGTGTACTTACTTTTTACAACAGAAAATAGCTAAAAAAGAAAGTTATAGTACTTATGTACAATGAAGACACTTTAAAAAAATGTGCAATTCTTTCTTCAGTGTGATTGGCCGTAGCTTACTCCTTACGCGTGTGGTGTGCGATGGTGCTTACTGATTACGGCTTACGCTTACGTCTTAAGTCGTTACGTCGTTTTGTGTGTGAAGGCCTTAAGTCTAGGCAAAATGAATGTTTAGTCTAACAATTAATTTGTCATTTGCATACTACATACAAGTACACTTGGATACTGTCTTTGCATAGTACATATATACATATGTGTAGTGTAGCCATTGCAGGGTTTAAAATTGAATAATTTTATTAAATGAGAAGCCGCTCTATCTAATTTATTTGTTTAAAGATAGTACTTCGTGTGGTGTGTGACGAAACAATTTTACTGGCACATGTCCCCCACTGGGGATACAGCCGTAAGGAAAGGAAGGAAGGACGAAACAATTTTGCGTAAGTTTCGTTAAATATATTTGCGATTGATAACAGTTAAGACCATTGAGGTTATGGATTAATTAAGGATGTTGTTCGGTAAAATGAAAGATCCAACAGAGGATTGAAACTTTCACCAAATATTCTTCGAATTATTAAAAAAATATTTCTCCTCAGGCAAAAATCGTTTTGCCGTCCGGAATATTGGTAAAAAATGTCATTGAAATTGATGATTTTAATACGCAAAGCATAGACGCATGGCCTATATTAATTTTTTGACATCGATGGAGGTCTAACACATGCATGAAACTTTGCTAACAGTTAAAAGACTCTAAAAGACATATTCTAAAAAAAAATGAAATTTTTTGACCGTCTCGATCCATGTTTATTTTGACGAAAACTGTAAAATTTTCGATAGTATGAGGTGTGTGGTGGGGGGAACGCTCGCGACGTGGCAACAGCGTAGCTGGGTCGGCGGAGGGGACAGCGCGTTACTTGACATACATATACATATGTCTGTTTGGCCGCTGAGCGTAATGGGGCAGTCCGATGTTGCCAGCTCGTTTACCGTATTAGTGTGCGCTTGTCGGTGCACACCATTTGTGCGTGTGCGTAGACCAATCCGAAACAAAAGTTTGTGCCGTTCGTCGTACTACGCGCAATGGCATTCATGCTAGCGGTACGGTATAACTTTTTGGTGAGATTGTCACCGAACAACGTCCTTAAGTTTAATTTTCAATAGCACCGAATTTTGGTTCGAGTTCCAGTTTATACTTGGAACATTATTTTTATTATTGTTATTATTGTGAGGGGTAAAACGTATATTATTTTTTATATTATATCTATAACATGGTATATTTATGGCCTGTTTATAATCACAGTTTTGATTATTGAATATGACACTTATAAATATTAATTCAACGAATGAACAACAAGTTTATATATGATTTAGGGTGATCATAAGTCATGCAGAAAGCATCCAGGATAAAGAAAGAACTTGCCCGACTTGTGGAAGATCCACCAGAAGGAATTTCCTGTTATGCGAAAGCTGACAAAATGGATGTTTTATTTGCCAGTATCATGGGTCCAAATAATAGTCCATACAATGGCGGATTATTTCAACTTGAAGTTGAAATCCCTGACAATTATCCATTTGAGCCTCCAAGAATGAAATTCTTGACACCAGTATATCATCCCAATATAGATAACAGTGGACGGATTTGTATGGATCTTCTAAAAATGCCTCCAAAAGGTGGTTGGAAGCCTACAATCAATTTGGAGAATCTCTTAACAGCAGTACAACATTTACTTGGCAATCCAAATCCTGATGATCCCCTCATGACTGAGATTGCTGAAGAATATTGCATAAATAAAGCTGAGTTTGAAAGAAAAGCCAAACAATCTACACATGAAAATGCAAAGAAGAAACGAAAAAATGATTTTGAATAGTCTCTAAAAACCACTTAAAACCTAGAATATTACTACATAAATATTTTATAGTTTTATATACTTTGTACATTGATCAATAAATATGCTGTATACATAAATATTGAAATTTTTTGTCATTAAAATATAAAACTAAATTATTTGACATTATTATTTTTATTGTTAATAACAATTAGAATATAATGTAATATCAAGGTTTATAATACATAATGGTATAATTAAAAATAAGTTATGACTGTAGGGGATAAAATTAAATAACAAATTTTTCTAGAAAGTCAAGTCAACGTCAAAGATAACTACAATATTTTATGTATTTTGCCATCATGTACCAAGTATTATGCTTGATTGCAATATTAAATTTACTACATTTCATTTATAAGCAATACAGAGTCAACATAGATCGAGTATTCGTCATGCGCTACACAAATCCAAAGCAACATTTATAGCGTTTCTTTTTATCTTAAAATTATGTCATATCGTCATAATATATTCTATCGCAATCCGTTGTTACTACACTGAGTGAAAGTCCGAAAAAAGCTGTCTTACACATTGAAAAAGGAAAACGAAAATACAGATTTCTCAAACCATCAAAATTAATTAAAGGCCCTCTTAGTCACGTTTTCCTATAATCTTTCAAACTTACAAACAATCTGCCCATAATCAATTCATACCAGCACGCAACATCGAATTCACCATTGAGATTCTCAACAAATGCCAAACTTTTATATACGTATAGTGCCAACAAACCGATTTCCATTTTATCGAAAAGCTGCACAATTTTGCAAACAATATGCAACAGAATAATAACCGTGTGAAGCTTAACAAGGTTTCTTTAACAACGTTTCCTTAACAACGTTTACAGTATATAACGCGTATCGAGGCACATAGCAAAAGGCAGTAGTAATAAATAGTATTGCGATTATGACGCTTCTCTTGATAAGTAACAAGTCTCAAATTACGTTAGAAAACTATAAAACACTATATGATATTTTGTACGCGGTGGTGTATCAGTTCATTTCTGAAAGTTTCATAGAAAATTTGTATAAAAGTCGTAGAAATTTACGTCCATATTAATTACTGTTATCTATTTTAACACATTCACATATCCAGACTATTATAATGTTTACAACTATTTCGTCAAACACTTAACGTCGAGATTTTAACCAGTCATTCACTGATTAAGATCGGTAATACACGCATCACAGTGCAATTTATATGATTACGAACTTATTGAAGTTATCTTATACTTCAATAAATTCATTTTATTTATCGTAAGCTGTAATCAAGCTCAAGTACCCCAGTCTGTCTGCCTTATAGATCTTACAGCGGGGCATTTGAAATTTATAAAATGGACTACTAGCTTATTCTTTTTTACAAACGCAACTTGAAAGGTCTTGAATTAATCCATATAATATTTATCAGGTGCAGTTCGTGTTGTATGCCTCCTGACGCGTTACTGCACACTCATATTGATACAACTGACTAAATATTTTTACATATAAGTTATTTCATATACTAAATTATTATCTACCGCATCACCATGTAGAATTCTTCCTGTGGAGGTTTCTTGTAATTACGTTGAGCGATGTCTTTTAATCGTGGTGACATTGGAACGTAGTCCGAGTTGTCTATTGACGTGAGATTCATGGTATTCGTCTTTTCCTCTGGCGTTGGAGTTGCCTCATCTTGAGTATTCGGTGTAGCTGATCGAGTACCTCCTTCGGAATCCAGTCCGTCATCACTAATACTACAATAAAAAAAAATACGTTAGCTTAGAATGAAAAATGTTAGTTAATGTTTGAGATGGCGCCTAAAGCTTTTTTAAATGATTTACGGACGTGTAACAATGACGGTATACTCAAATAACCAAGTGGCATTTTGCTTGACTTACCTTCCATTTCGTGTTGAACCAGATCCACATATTTGTCTGGGAGGCAGTGGTGGTGGCTGCTGTTTTGGACAACAACATCCAAAAAATAGATCCTCTGGGTCTTCATACAAGTTAGAAGGTAATCTGACAGCTTTAAAACTATCAACATTCTCAGGGATTTCTTCATAAATTCCTGAAGCCACTGATATATTTGATACTCTTCTTGGAGATGGTTCTTCTAGTTCTTCTAAATTGGAGTTAATGTTTGGAATGCTTGCAGGCTCCAGTTGGTAGATATTATCTACTGCTCTTTGCGTGTGGATGGACAACTTGGTGCTTGTTATTTTTTCAAGCATTGTACTTTGTTTTATTTCATTAAGAAGCTTTATTTCGCTACCTGATCGAGAGGACATCATTAATCCGAGACCCGCATTGATGAGGTTCGAGGCTACTTTGCTTTTGAGTACTGGAAAATTTTCGGAATCGCTGTCATTATATATAGACAACCTAAGGTCGCCTTCGCTAAGACTTAAAGGTCTTTGATTCAGGTGCTTTTGTCGTGGACCACGGCCCTGAGTCACAAGATCTTGAAGTAATTTTCCAGCCTCCAAACAAAATATATAAAGCTCTCCAATACCACCACGAAACGCTTTTGTTGTGTGGATTACACAGATTCTCTTTACATCCTCCGGACGGCCAGTCGTAGATAAATGAAATTGATTTAGTTCCTTCCATTCTAGATTCTCTATTATTTCACCCGAATGTACATCTTTAATAAATAGTCCAAGACGACTGGTTACCATATCACCATGCATCCCTTTAGAAAATTAAAAAATGATGTTTAAAAGTTTGCAATATGTTTTCTACAAATGCAGACAAAGATTATCTTTAAAAAAAATTACCTATTAGACCAGCAGCTCGAGAATATGTGTTATCAACAATAGATATGTAGTAAGTTCCATCCATAAAACGATGCCTTCTTGGTTTTAAGAACTGTCTAAGATTTGCCATCCAACGCTGAGTTTCTGTCTCAGAGTTACCAGAAAGATACAGCAAAGGCTTTCTCTCCTTTGCAGGAAAAATGCCAAAAGCAAATTGTTTTGATCTAGACTCTGTTCGACACATGACTGCATCAAAGGGTATTTTTATAGAATTATCTCTCTCATTTGGTACAGTTGCACCGCCACTACTAATACCACAATCTAATTGAACTTCAAATCCCAAGCCAGGACCTAGTTTCTTTACAGAACACCAATGTCTTTTCCAAACTTTCCAAGATGCTAAGGACCTTTTTCGAACCCTGTGGGACACTCCTTTATTTCCTGGCAATTTTGCATCCAGAAACCCACATAGTTCAGTGTCACCTCCCGCCATTATATTTATTAGCCACCCTGTAAATAATTGATGATTATAATTTCATTGATATTCAATCTGCATTATTCAAAACTATATACACGATATCAAAATACATACAAAAACATATTTAAAATCATAAATATTAATAAATATCTAAATAAAACAAGCAGCTGTCTTATTCTGCATACAAATAAAACAAAAAATCAGTCTAACGCAACTAAAGAAAACAGTATCCTTCTTAAAATATCATATTTACTGTCTTTCTTTCTTATTTTACTTAATGTCCTACTTCGGCCTCTGGGATCAGTAAAGATCAATTTGTCAGTAGCCATCTGCATGTTTGACCCTTCCAGTAAGAAACATCATGTCCAAATTCTTTCAATATAAAACGGCTCAAAAATTTTTATAAATTCGATATCTCATTACATAACAAGACCCACACTCCAAAATCATTCATATTATCGAATCGCACAAAATGTCAAGATGCATCAAGAAACCAAAAGAGAAACAAGTTTAAAAGTGAAACAAGTTTAAAAGTTAACAGCCAAAGTGAGCGGAAGATGAAATGAATCGGTAATAAATATCATTTAAGTTCCTACCTGATTCTTTCGTATCCAGAAAAATAGATCACAAAATATTAACATACAGGGTTAGTCAGTAGAACGCACCAGCAGAAGTTGGCCGCAAGTGGCCGACCCGGCAGTGTGGCCTCTTCAAAAAATAACATGTGACTGAGATCGATTCTGTGACGTCCTGATCGTCGCCACTGTCGTTTTCGCAGCAGATTCGACTGCGTGAATCTGGCGAGGTGGGTTCGTTAAGCTGTATAAAGTTAGCCACCCAACATTAATTAAAATGTTTTTTATTAACTTTATCCGATTGGTGGTCGTTTGGTGGTCAATGGTAGTGTAATAAAATCGTTTGGTGGTCAGTCGTTTAATTACAAAAACTAATTAAAAAAATAAGGCCCAAAGTTAGCCCAACAATTTTTTTCTTCTTCAAAATCACTTCAATGAGGGCTTAATCGATGCAGAATCGTTTGGCGGTCAAGAATAATATAAGAAAATCGTTTGGTGGTCAGTCGTTTCGCCAATAAATACAAAAAACCGAAACCGGGATCCCAGTGCAATTGCGCATACGCACGCAATTGTTCAGTCGTTTAATTACAAAAACTAATTCAAAAAATAAGGCCCAAAGTTAGCCCAACCATTTTTTCTTCTTCAAAATCACTTCAATGAGGGCTTAATCGATGCAGAATCGTTTGGTGGTCAAGAATAATATAAGAAACTCGTTTGGTGGTCAGTCGTTTAATTACAAAAACTAATTCAAAAAATAAGGCCCAAAGTTAGCCCAACAATTTTTTTCTTCTTCAAAATCACTTCAATGAGGGCTTAATCGATGCAGAATCGTTTGGTGGTCAAGGTTAATCGAAAATCGTTTGGTGGTCAGTCGTTTCGCCAATAAATACAAAAAACCGAAACCGAGATCCCAGTGAAGTTGCGCATACGCAATTGGGCATTGGTGGTGCTGCTCATGTCCTTGCGGTGGCATCATGAAACCTCAGATTTACTTCATATACAGCTGATTCAATGTAGAATCGTTTGGTCGTCAGTCACGAACAGTGTGATTAATGAAACTTCTCGCCAGTTAAGCGTAGCAGATTTTTTGTTAAGATTAGCAATTAAAAGTTATTCATTGATATAATTACAGTTACCAACATTTTCGTCTCCAGCAACATTCAAAAGTGACATGCCTGTCCTGACTGTAACATTCTTCAAAATCTGCTCCGCTTAACTGGCGACAAATTTCATTAATCACACTGTTCGTGACTGACCACCAAACGATTCTACATTGAATTAGCTCTATATGAAGTAAATCTGAGGTTTCATTATGCCACCGCAAGGACATGAGCAGCACCACCAATGCCCAATTGCGTATGCGCCATTATGCGCAATTTGACTGGGATCTCTGTTTCGGTTTTTTGTATTTATTGGCGAAACGACTGACCACCAAACCATTTTCTTATATTATTCTTGACCACCAAACGATTCTGCATCGATTAAGCCCTCATTGAAGTGATTTTGAAGAAGAAAAAAATTGTTGGGCTAACTTTGGGCCTTATTTTTTGAATTAGTTTTTGTAATTAAACGACTGACCACCAAACGATTTTATTACACTACCATTGACCACCAAACGACCACCAATCGGATAAAGTTAATAAAAAACATTTTAATTATTGTTGGGTGGCTAACTTTATATAGCTCTGGGCGGTGCCTACTCCCGTACCTCTGCCTGTGACGTGCGTGAAGTTAGCACTGTGACTTTTACTATTTGAATTTTTTCTTTTGCTAAAAAATTGTTGGTTTTTTGTTGGTTTTTGTTGGAACAATTACAAAATTTGTTGGTTGCTCATTTGTTTGGAAAATGGAAAATAAAATTTGGAATGTGAAGTTAGCCCCAAAAGACTTATTTTTCATAAAAATAACTTTCTATTGTGTGTAATCGATGCCAAATTTTTTGTTGGTCACGAATTACCTAATTAAAAAATTTGTTGGTAAGCGGTTTCGTTGAAAACAAAAGAAAACCATTCCTCAACAACGGGGGCAGCCATATTGCGTGGCTGTGAATTGGGCTCCATACGTCTAATTCGTATTTTTCAATTAAAATCATCTGCAGAAGTCGACAAGGGCTTAATCGATGCCAAATTTTTTGTTGGTCACAAATTACCTAATTAAAAAATTTGTTGGTAAGCGGTTTCGTTGAAAACAAGAAAACCATTCCTGGACAACGGCGGCAGCCGTGTTGCGTAGCTGTGAATTGGGCTCCATACGTCTAATTTGTATTTTTCAATTAAAATCATCTGCAGAAGTCGACAAGGGCTTAATCGATGCCAAATTTTTTGTTGGTCACGAATTACCTAATTAAAAAATTTGTTGGTAAGCGGTTTCGTTGAAAACATAAGCCGTACGTGCATCTGTGGAGTGTGAAGTTAGTCCCAATTGCATCCTCGATATCTCAAGAAAGCCGCACGATTGGTTGAAAAGCCCTTTGTATAAAGCAACAAAAAATTTGGCATCGATTAAGCCCTTGTCGACTTTTGCAGATGATTTTAATTGAAAAATACGAATTAGACGTATGGAGCCCAATTCACAGCTACGCAACACGGCTGCCGCCGTTCTCCAGGAATGGTTTTCTTGTTTTCAACGAAACCGCTTACCAACAAATTTTTAAATTTGGTAATTCGTGACCAACAAAAAATTTAACATCGATTAAGCCCTTGTCGACTTCTGCAGATGATTTTAATTGAAAAATACGAATTAGACGTATGGAGCCCAATTCACAGCTACGCAACACGGCTGCCGCCGTTGTCCAGGAATGGTTTTCTTGTTTTCAACGAAACCGCTTACCAACAAATTTTTTAATTAGGTAATTCGGGACCAACAAAAAATTTGGCATCGATTAAGCTCTTGTCGACTTCTGCAGATGATTTTAATTGAAAAATACGAATTAGACGTATGGAGCCCAATTCACAGCTACGCAACACGGCTGCCGCCGTTGTCCAGGAATGGTTTTCTTGTTTTCAACGAAACCGCTTACCAACAAATTTTTAAATTTGGTAATTCGTGACCAACAAAAAATTTGGCATCGATTAAGCCCTTGTCGACTTCTGCAGATGATTTTAATTGAAAAATACGAATTAGACGTATGGAGCCCAATTCACAGCTACGCAACACGGCTGCCGCCGTTGTCCAGGAATGGTTTTCTTGTTTTCAACGAAACCGCTTACCAACAAATTTTTAAATTTGGTAATTCGTGACCAACAAAAAATTTGGCATCGATTAAGCCCTTGTCGACTTCTGCAGATGATTTTAATTGAAAAATACGAATTAGACGTATGGAGCCCAATTCACAGCTACGCAACACGGCTGCCGCCGTTGTCCAGGAATGGTTTTCTTGTTTTCAACGAAACCGCTTACCAACAAATTTTTTAATTAGGTAATTCGTGACCAACAAAAAATTTGGCATCGATTAAGCCCTTGTCGACTTCTGCAGATGATTTTAATTGAAAAATACGAATTAGACGTATGGAGCCCAATTCACAGCCACGCAATATGGCTACCCCCGTTGTTGAGGAATGGTTTTCTTTTGTTTTCAACGAAACCGCTTACCAACAAATTTTTTAATTAGGTAATTCGTGACCAACAAAAAATTTGGCATCGATTACACACAATAGAAAGTTATTTTTATGAAAAATAAGACTTTTGGGGCTAACTTCACATTCCAAATTTTATTTTCCATTTTCCAAACAAATGAGCAACCAACAAATTTTGTAATTGTTCCAACAAAAACCAACAAAAAACCAACAATTTTTTAGCAAAAGAAAAAATTCAAATAGTAAAAGTCACAGTGCTAACTTCACGCACGTCTGCCTGTGCGTGCAACGCAGAGAGCACCAGGGGGGTGACACTCCAAATGGGCTATAGTAAAGCATAGAGAACTTATACGACCTACCGATAAGATGGCGCGGCGGTAACGTGCATGCGCAGCAATGCGCAGTCGCCATCTTGGAAAAAATAAGTTTGTTGTATAAACAAGTCCCTGTGCGTCACTGTCTTCCGATTCGGCGACGGCTTCGCATCTACTAATTTACGCTGGTGAATTTTGAAGTGTGTTCAGTGCAATTACAGTGCAGAGTTCTCTCTTTCAGCGTGATTGTGTTTAACATACAGACTATTTACTTGGTGGAACTTTTGTGGACGACGATTTACAAGAATTACGACAACGAGACGAAGGCTACGCCACTCATCTTTCCAGGCTAATCTTATTTCATACTTTCTTACTTTTCTATTCTTATTTGTCTACTCTGTTTTCTTTTCTCTAATTCCTCTTCTATTTTCATATCTTAGACCTTTATAATGTCTCCTTTGAAGAAAGACATTTCCTCTTTTAGATGTGTTCCTGGTTGTACATCGGTGTGCCTACAAGTGGGATCACATTGCTTCGCAAAAGACTTGGAGCTATCGAAGGCCTGGGTAGAAGCAATGTGCAACCCCATGCTGAGGCACATCGATTCATAGCTTTTAAATAAAAATTATCATTTGTGTAAACTACATTTTTCCTTGAAAGTCTATGTACCTCATACTGCGAAGGCAATACTAAGGAAAAATGTAGTACCATCATTGCGTCTGCTAATGATTTTAATGCAAGTGTTACTATAAGTGCGACTGTAGTAATAGATCTTATTTTTATTCAATAAACAACTTTTTATACCATAAATAACTATGCATTTATTTTATTTCAGGTACTTGCAATTATGGTAAGATGAGACCAATCGTTTGACCATATTAATTGTGCATATTTTCTTTTGCACCACATATTAACGTTTTAGGATGTTTCACGAGGGTCATACTTGTTTTTCATAATTGCAGGTGCTTTTAAAAATACCTTATAAAACTTTCAGGGCGATGCGTATAGAACGGTGAGTATAAATACACGTGTATATCTATATATACACGTGTATACCTATAGATACGTGTATACCTATATATATATATATATATATATATATATATATATATATATATATCCCAGTATACCTATATATACCCCTGTATACCTATATATATCGCGTTACTTATACGACCCACCGATAAGGTGGCGCTGCTGCTTGTGCTAACAGTCGAAAGCACGGGAGCGCCGTGTCTCCAATAAGTGGTCTGTGGCACCGCCTACGTCAACAAGGTGGACCCATTAATGACGCTCAGTGTACATGATTCTAAGAGTATACTACAATTTTTTTTTCAAAATGGTGACTTCGCAGCTTATTCAACAAAACCTCTTGTTCATACCCATGTTCGGCGGCTAGACGAATTACTTTTTGGAGGTTTGAACTGAAACAAAAATCCAAATAATTTTCAATTCTATATAAGAATAGCTGCAGAAGGTCTAATCAGAACTTTGATTTTAGACGTGCGCCATTTTTACAAAACATGTCATTTTTTAATTTCCCTACGTATTTGTCTAGCTATTCTTACACAGAAATGAAAAATGTTTGTTTTTTTTGTTTCGGGTTAAACTTCCAAGGAGTGATTTGTCTGGCCAGAGAACACTGTTCTGAACAAGAAGGTTTGTTGGGTACGCCACCATTTCGAAAAAAATAACCAAACAGTTTTTTTATACTCTTAAAATCATACTGCCTTTCCTTTTTCTTATTTTCGTGTTCCGTACTTGAAACGGTTATATTCATTCACTCTATATTTGAAAACGCAGAGCGAACTGACACTCTCAAACTAGAAGAAAGAACTGAAAAAGGCTAGCAGAAGCCGCGGGAATGTTTTCAGTTTGCTTGCAACATTGTATGCCTTCATGGATTCGCGGCATATTCTTGAAAAGGTTCCGTTCACTATTACTTTTCTAGGATTGCTATAGTTCATTCCCGATTTTCATGTGTTTTATTTGACAAATGGAAAACAACGAAGTCTCTAGCAAGGCGCACATGTCATTGCATAAAGTATTTGTTATAAAACTGCATATGCAATGTTTTGAACTACACATATTTTATTTCGCGTGTGGTTTGCTTAGGACTGCATTATTGTTTAACTTCGCCCTCCTATGCGAGCCAAGCAACACCGGGTCAAAAAAAATTAAACAAAAAAGAAATGAAGAAAAAAAAGTTTTCGTTTCTAGACGTGAACGCGGCACCTTACGATTACGAAGCTGAATCGTTGTCAACGCGCCCAATGCATGTTCATACCTGATGATCCATAGCTGGTAGAAATGAGCAGCCTCACTTGTTGCGATATGGACTCTCATGAAGACGTAAGAGAAAAATTGACAACAATGGAAAAAAATCTCGTTTCATTCGCTTAACTCCTAAGGCTTTTGCATTTCTAACATAGATAAATTTCTCCATTTCATTTTTTGTTTTAATGTGCCGTGGTCGCAGCGTGGTCTGATTAAAAAAAAAATTTTGATAACACTCGCACGTATGGCAGGCTGTTTCACTTTTTCATAGTTTAAATATTATTCAGCCGAATAGAAAAGTAGTAAAAAATATCCCAAAAAATTGCACTTATTAATATCGGGTAAAAAAAATGAAAAGCGTAAAAAACCCACACAATTATATTATACATATGTATATAAATATGTCCAGGGGGTACTTTGGGGACCCGAAACATTAAGGGGTCAAACCTGCAAGCTAATATTAAAAAAAAAAAAAACTAATACCTTGGCGTGTCACAGCATTGGAATTCTAAGCTAAACTAACCTAACGAAACCTAACCTAACCTAAAAATATAAACAATTTTATTAACAATAAAAATATATAAACAAATTCGGTGTGAGAGTCACCTTTATGGGCCTCAAAACAGTCATTACGCTGGAAAAACTTTGAGGTCGGACCCCAAACAGCCATAAGACCTCGCATAAGCGTGTTCGTAAAAGAAATCGACTCCAAAGTATGCGATAGCCAAATTTATGGTGAGATGAGACAAATAGTGTATCTGCTTAGAAATTGTTAGTTTCATACATTTTTGAGTAGCCTGATTCAATTTAGTAATTTTTTTTTATTCAAGCCTACGGAAAGATAATTGTATTTTTAATATCTCGAATTATCAGTATGTTCTGATGTAAAAAATAATTCAGAATTAAAATTATACCTCGACATCATTTTCTGATAATTCGATGTATTAAAAAAGTTACCTTTACATAGCCTTGAATGGTAAAAATTAAATGAAAAAAAATCACTAACCAGATACATTATTCGTTTCATCTCACTATAGAAAATAATTGGTTCATTTTTATATGCTCATCATTATTTTTATGCCCGAGATTTATAAGTGCATTTTTGTTTTTGGTAATTTTCCGTAATGCCTTCTTTATCCGTCTAAATATTATTTATGCTATTAAAACATGAAACAGCGTAACATAGGTGTTTGTCACAGGTAGGCTCTCGGGAAGAAGAAACGTTCGCTGATTCATGTACCAATTTATTGGATGTATACGATGTAATATAATACAATATTTGTAGATTAATATTATCATGTATTTCATGAAACTTCAGTTAATTAGGTGAACCAAGAAGCATAGTTGATAATTAAAGAAAAAAAGTGGTAAGACGTGAGTTTCGAACCCGAGACTCTCGGACGTTAACTCAGCAGCAAGCATGTGTGTTATCGAGTCATTGTGGTATGTTATTTAGCAAACTTATATTTGTGTAGTTACCCACATTCGAGGGTTTGTTTAAAGTTTTATTTGCTTACTCTATTAGTTCCAGAGCTTCGTATGGATATTAAAGGAATTAACATCGGCAAAATTGACTACCCCATTACTACGGTTTATGTAATATGCAGTAAGAAAGGGTGGATTCAAGTCTCCCTATTTGAGTGTTCACCCGGTTTAAAATCGTGGATCTCGAGGATTATACGAATTCATTCGACCAATCAAAAACGTGGAACTAGTTCGAGAGTCTCGTTCAGGTGGCGCGTCGACGCGCCAAAACAGATCCAGATTAACACGCATAGTATTACTATATATATACGACCAATCAAAAACGTGGAACTGCTTCGAGGGCCCTCCGCTAAGGTGGCGCGCCGAAACCAGAGAAAAATTGCGACCACCAAAAACAGGCTCATTGGCAATCTCCCTACTCATCTCTGCTTTTTGAAGCAGCGCCGTTTACGGCGCTGTGATCGAGTGCGACAGAGATAGAAATAAATATTTCTCTCCTTCTCTCTAATGGCGCGAGTCTACTGTATAACCCTGTAATTATCCGAATAACAGAATCGATGGCATAAAGAAGAAGAAGCGATACACATGCATACAATGAAACCTGACAAATAAAGAAGGCGCATGTTAATTATTACCTCTAAGCGAACCAAAGTTTTTTATATGCAGGCGAGTGCGGTAAGTGTATACGAGTTTTGTAACACATGCACTATGAGTTTAATTTGGCAAATGGAGTTATTCCGTGCTTGGTTTTTTTAAGCGTATTTTTGTAGCGAATGCTAGACACTTTTTATATAATCCGGAAAGTGAGACTTTTTCACGAATAAAGAATACATTACATGTATAATTTGCTTCACGAAATCTTCTATCGATACACTGAGAAAAAAGTGTATCTGGATGGACTAAATCAGTGTTTGCCAATGTTTAACCGAATTTGTATTTAATATAACAAAAAATATTGGTTGACTCAAATATATTTTGGTCAGCCGATGCGAATAATTGTTGAACAAACTAATTCTTTGGTTAAAAAAATCAATAATTCTGTCGAACGTTGGCAAACGCAAATTAGTCAATGCAACTATATATTTTTGTCAGTGTAGAATAAACGTTTTTTGATGTTTTATACGGCAGGGACAGGAAATAAATTACTTCAAAATTGGTTTATGAAAGTTTATTGATTCGTCAATTTTGATAGTTTTTTCTTAATGACAAATTTTGTAGTCATTTTTGCATTTTCTTGATGAACATACTGCCTCATTCTCAACCGAATGTAGTATACTAATGCATACGACAAGATGCGTGCTCTTTGCAAGGAAACGTTAAGTCGTACGTCGTAAGCACTTCATCCACTGTCGAATCAAACACGTCAGCGTGGGAGGCATGTTTCGCAAAGCACGCTTCGATATGACGAATGAAGTAGAAAAATCGTAGATTAACGTGAATTAACCCGCCACGGGATTTGATGTCGACTAGTTTCGTCAGGGAAGTTTGAGGAGAGGAATCTATTTTCCTAGCTTGCAGACAAGTCTTGCATGATTTGTAACGCTTCAAAACTTGCTTGCACAGATATCCTGAAAGTTTAATGTTGTCGTTTTAGTATATGAATTAAACGTTAAGAATTACTACTGAAGAAGGTAACAAGACATAGGCCATCATGATATGTATGCTACTATTATACTGTTTAATGTACTTGAAAAATTGATATACTTTTATAGAAAGATTTAGTAAAGAAATTGCGCATATGAAATTCAATATACAAGTATGATGTACAATTTGAGTTCTTCTATTCTAAACATACCTTTTTCGGCACATTTAATATACAAGCAAATTAATTATATATCGCATTTTATATGCCCGATTTCTACTGAAAAAGATTCTATACAAGTATATTTATTTTCATTAAGTCATTTTCTAATGTATATTAACCCTCTCAAGAAGGGTTGAAGTTAGAAAAGCTCTACCAGAGATGTTTCGGTGGACCGTTTAAATCATATATAGAATAGTCACTTAGTCACTTGTCACACTTACAGTGGAATGCTCTGCACGTAATAATTGTTAAAATGAAAACCCTGTCAGATAGTAGATAATACAATCTAGGCTGGGGGAAAGGGTGTAGTCGTGGTCGGGGTTATATTCTATAATATCCTCGGCCTCCCATTTCTCATGCTCTAAAGTAGCATCTAACTTCCGCTGAATTTCTCGTTGATACTTTGTACTCTTCGCTACACTTTTTTCTTCGTACACTTTGAGTGCGTTTAGAGACACGAGAATTTGTGGCGTTGCCTCGTCCGAAACTGTGCAGTTACCGTATTTTGGTAGCTTTATTATACTGTATATCGACAGCAATTTATACAGCTGTAAAAAGGTTGGGCAGCTCGGGTGGTCATTGCATCCAGCAGCTTGGCGTATAGTGCCGAAAAATTTCTGGAATTTGTAAACAATAAATACTGTGACGTGATTCTTCCGAATCTCGCCACAAAAATTAATAAACTTTTTTTTTCCACGCTACCTAAGCTCCGCACGACAATCCACCAGCGAAATTCCGTATGCTACGCTATTCTTAAGTTTTCCGTTTGTGAACGTCCACTATCGTCCTTGTTGTCAGTGCCGATTACGTTTCTTGCGATTAATCATTATTTTGCTTCTATTACGTTATATGCAATCTCTTCTCTCGAGTCTCTCGACAACGAACTACGGGCGTGAGGACAGGACCGCCGCCGTGGAGATTTTTGGAGGATTTTGTGACGTTATGACGTTATGGCTGTTTGATGCCGCTTTTGGAGAATTTTGGACAACCGGACAAGGAAGCCACGCCGCCTCCACCGGACAAGAGATGCCCGCCGGTCCCGCCGACCTGGATGTCGCCGGGATCCTGCCGCTGCCACGACGCCGAAAGAAGCCCTGGAGCACCCGGGAGGGGGCTCCGCCGTTTCCGTCGGCCGGCGAGGGCTGACCTCTGGGCCTATCCGCCGCCGATACAACCGGCAGGGAGACGAGGTTTTCCTCCCTGGGCCGCCTAAGGCCGGCTGACCGTCCATGACAGCGCCTCCGTCCGGCTATCCTCGTCAACGTCCGTCCGATTCCGGTGCCGTCCCGCCTCACCTACGCCCGCTCGCCAACGATCGTGGATCGATAAATCATTGTCGTGCGAAGTTGCGAAGCGAGCCCACGTGCTGAGAATTTTACGGACCCGATTACGAGAGATAAAGAGACAGAGAGAGAGAGAGAGAGAGAAAGATATTGAGAGCCGTGTCTCGTGCCTTGAGGGCTGACGATTTTGAGTTTGACGCTTTACGCTTTTACTTTGTTGTGGTGAGATCTTTCGCTTACTTAACATTTTCTGATTTTTGGTGATCTTGAAGATAGTAGACACGTGCACGGCTAAACCGTCCGTTTACCCGGTGACGAATTTTCTTTGTCGTTATCGGGCGAATGTCTTTCCGCCGAATATACTATAAAGGACGATAGTGCCGTTTTTAGTGATAGTGTTGAGTTTTCCGATTTTGGCGTTCTCTTATATGATTTATGCTTTATGATTTTCTGTAATTGGGGAGATTACGATATCTTTGGCGCCTTAATTTGACTGCTGTTTTGGATAGTACTTTTGACGTGGAACAAAAAATTATATATGTCTTATAGGTCTAACTCTTGCAGTTTCCGAGATATATTGATTTTTTATGACTATGACCAGATTCTAATTTTCCCACTCCTCGATTTTCATTCCTACGATTTTACTTATAATAAAAATAAAATAAGCAAAAAACAAATCAGAATGCACCGCGTGGAGGATATCTGCTTGGTATTCATTGTGCGTGTGCGTGTGTGTGCGCGTGCGTGTGTGTGTGTGCGCGCTCGCGTGTATCTTTTTATAAATCATCGTCTTCGGATGACACGTCGTGTTTTTCACTCTCGTTATTACTCGCGTTATCAATAACGTCCTCGATCGTCATGGCGCGTGGATGTTTTGGTGGCAAAAGACCGCTTATATCCTGGGATTCAGCCGAAGGAAGATCGAACTCCTTCAAAAACAGACCCTGTTTTTCTTCTCCATTGACATACCCAGGATACACCTTTGCGATATCTTCGAGAAAGGTCATAATCTGAGACCCGAGATCATGCGGATACATTTTCTCGAGGATATTTTTCTTGTAGAAAAATAGAGCCATGTATTGATGGAGCAATTTTGCGGATCGACGGCAGATGATGGCTTTTTTCAGTAATTTATTTTGATTTTCTAAATCATTGATAGTGTTTTGGGGATTATTCTTGTCCACGTATTCACCTTTGCTGTGGTTTGTACTTAAGTGCACGCATCTGTCAGTAAACATCTTTTCGATACCGTGATATTGTTTTGCCGTATCCATGCAGATCGTCGTGGTCGCAGGATCTACATGCTTTTTTATCAAAGGCCATATGTTCGCCTTACTTTTACCGTCAACTTGAAAAAACAATCCTGTTTTATCTTCTTTGCAGTAAATCCCGAGAACCACTATCGTCATCTGTTCCGTGATACGTCCCCGATGATACTTTCTTTTTGTCAAGAAAGTCTCGTCGATTTGTACACTTTTATCAGCACCACCGAGCTTTACCTCAGAATGGCTGCTAATAACTTCAGCAATTTCTCGGCAATACGAATAATAATCCGATACAGTACTATTGCTGACTTGTTCTTCATCCTTGTGTCGGCGCCAACTTGCAAGATGCTTGATAACATCGGTTATCTTCATCTGCATTACAAAACAGAATATGATTGCAAGAACATCGGTCATAGCGATCCGGCACACCGTTCCGTCAAAAAACGTGTTTTTACTTGGATTTATTATTTGTCGGCACGCACTTTGTTTCTTTCGAAACTTTTTCTTCGAAGCGTAGGAAGAACATCTCCAGATCCAGCCAAGCTTCGCACTCTTGAGGTTCTCTACTTTCATCGGTAACCCGCAACATGTTGTAGATACGCTGTTTCTCGATGGAATACACTGTACTTCTTCCAAAAACTGTTGAGTTGTTTCGAGGGATCCTATAATAGGCTCAAAAGAATGAAACATTGAAAAATGTTTCAACTTTGGATGAAGGTTCGGATGCTCTGAAGACATTATTATGAATATCGCTTCAGTATTACCAAGACCAAATGTTTAAAACCAAGAGAAATCGATTAAAGTTTTCTAGACTTTAACGCGGTAACAAGTAACTAATCACTGACATGTAAATGATGACTGACTGAAAATGTGAAAACTGCAAACTTGAAACTTCTTACTTCCCCTTTTTTTAGGTGGAAGGAGAAACTTTCAAGGGTTTGCAGCGTATGCCGATTGGTTAATTAGCAAAACATGAAAAATTAGAAAAACGTGATTGGCTCAAGGATTGGCGTACCCCATAGGTACGACCGAAGCGTCCTGAAGCGTACTCGTGAAAAAAAATATACCGCAATAAAGCAATAAAACCATATACGGAAAGTTTTTTGAAAACATTTCTCCGAAAATAACTCTTTGAATAATACAATTCTTCCAAATACTTCTTCGATGTATAGAATTCTTTGAAAAGAATAGCTCGCTTGGTTTTAATAGAGTCCAGCTACATAGAGTTTCATTCTGTATTGTGTTTCGAAAGAATTACACTATAGGTTCGGTTATGTGGTAGTGTTTTAGTTATAAAAAATCGTCGACGAGCGAGCGAAGCGAGCGAGTTCGACTCAACGATATTGTAGTGCTGTGCTAAATTGGTCTGGGTTAGGTAAGGTAAGATAAGGTTAGGTTGGATTAGAATGCCAGGGAATCTCATGGTGTTTTAGATAAATAAGAATAGTCGGCGAGCGAGTGCAGCGAGCAAGTCAACCTACGCGTTGATCAATGCTTCAATGGGTTCTATAGGTAGTTAGTCAGGTTGGATAAAAATCAATATATCTCGGAAACTGCAAGAGTTAGACCTATAAGACATATATACTTTTTTGTTCCACGTCAAAAGTACTATCCAAAACAGCAGTCAAATTAAGGCGCCAAAGATATCGAATCTTCGCTAACGGAAACTTGGGAATCCGCCTGTTTGAACGTTTGACCCCGGATTGACCGGCTTGGTTGTTCTTCAGCCAGATTCTCTCGCTGCCGATTTATTATATTGTGCCTATTGTCATGAGCTATCGATTACCGTAAATGTGTTATTTTTCTGCTTTTGTCTAATTATTGTGAGATTTCCGAACTTTAAGTTCTGTTAAAGTCAGTGGCGAGCCCACGCCGTATTTATTCTGATCTTTTCTTTTCACACCATTTCTATAATTTTCTTTGCGTTAACTGGGCTAAATTAACTAAATCTTTTCACTTGTTTCACGCATTGATTTGCGACTTATGTTTCCGATTTTCATAATTCTGTTTTTGTGTGCGATATTTTCTATTGGACTTTCTGTGAATTATTGCTGGTGTTCTCGTATTTAATTATCGTTGCCAAGCCTTACGTATTTTTGCCTCTTTCGCGGTGAACCTTTTGTGAATTTTACGTGTCGCGCACGTCCCTCTGACGTCGCGCGCCAGGCGCCCTTCGAGGCGACCTTAGTGTTTACGTCCCTCGACGCCGAGCCTTCAGCCGGTCTCGAAATTGTACTATCCGTTCCGAGAACGTCTTGCCGTGCAACAATAATTAAGTATTCGTTATAATATTTTATATTTTTCGGACTGTGATCTATTTTTGTGTGTGCCATATTCTGTATTAATTTATTGTGACATTTCTGATTATTGTGCTATCTTCGTGTTCGCGATTTTCGTAGTGGTGTTAACGAACCCGCGCGCCTTATTCTTTTGTCGGGTTTCGTCGTATTATAATTTCTTTTGCGTGACTCTTTCGTATTACGATTGTCGACCGCGGTTATAATTTCACGCGTGCGAGAATTGGAACCGCGCAGATCGTTCCGCTGTCGTTCCGCTGCCGTTCCTTGCGTTCCGACTTTTTGCCATTCTCGTTATTTAGTTATTTTATTTCCAAACGGATTTGTTAGTTTATTCCGAGTCATTCGATTCTTCCGACCATATTGTTTTCCGTTGTCTAGAAGTATCGAGCCCGCGTGCCCGTAACTTACTCGCGTGCGCGCTCACGCGTAGCGCCTTCACTCGTTAGTTTCCGATAAGGATGCTGCGTCTATAGTTTCCGAAATTCTATTTGTTGATTCTTATTTCTTTTTTGCATTGTATAGATTCCGATTTTGAATGCCGATTACTGTGAATTAATTTTAAGACTTTGGTAACCTTATGCTTGGCTTTCGCTCGCACTCTCACTAATGCCTGAGTTAATGCTTTTGTATTATTGCTGTTGAATTTATTGATTAATTGGAATTTTGTTTGCTTAATACAGCTCTGGTGCGTTAACTACTTAATTTGAATTCTTTTCTTGTAGTTTTGCATATTACTTTTCTCTAAGTCCTTGGCCGAGTTTGTTCCTTCCTAACATCTTGAACGCCGCGACGCTTCCGACGAGCTAGCCTCCGAAGCGGCGTGCCCGAGGACGGATAGTGGTCGAATTTAGTAAAATCTTTGGAGTTCCGGGTAACCGTTAGGTTTAGTTACGTTTGATATTCTTTTTCTTGGCCGTGGTGCCCCTATCTGATTTTGCGTGGCCGTGGTGCCTTTAGTTTTAGTTCGCCTGGTGGCTCATTTAGGTTTAGTTTGCCTGGTGGCAATTGGTTACCCCGGACCGATAATCTCTTGCGATCTGTCTGGTAGAGATAACGAGCCCAGAGCTCGTGGTGCTCCTTAGAGGGTACCTGGCGCCCAACAATTTTTTGAGTTTGCCGAGACCACTTCCGTTCCCGAATTCCGGTTTTATTGCGCTTGGTTTTGCCGACGAGCGAAATATCGTCGCAATACATACACAATTTTTAAACAGTAAGTACTGTTTCTTGACAGATCAACTGTTACCTTCAAATTATCTTGGTTCACCTTTCCTGTGAGTAAATATCGAAAATTATACTTTTCGGTAAGGTCACAACACAGATCCATCGTAGATTTAATAGTTATTCGCAATCCTTGTGCCGTCTCTTCGGTTAAAAATTCCTCATACTTTATGTCGCCTTTCCGTGCAGCCAATTCCTATCGATTAAGCCATTCAAGTGAATCTTGTAACATCTGAAAGTGAAAATTAGAACGAATGTTAGGAATTGATTCTTCCATATGTCATTTTATTATCGTTTGTCGTACAAGTATGCTAATGATTAGTCATTCGGATTACCTTGAAGTCTTTACTTTCCGGAGTGAGTCCTTCGTTAGGTAATTTGCGGTTTAATGCGTCGAATAGATCGTCCATGCACTTACAAAAAGCGATTGTGTCTTCGCACCCAACTAGCTGCGTACAGTTTTGCGATTTGTAAAATGCCAGCCCATCCGCTACGGAATTGCTAAAGATCTGTTACAATGGAAAAATAAAAACTTAAGCAAAGAAAGAAACATTACGGTATCGTAACATTAGGTTCAATGAAGTATGGTACGCTGAGAAAATGGAAAATTAGTCAATGTTTTATAAACATTCTTCTAGGCTTAAGGAAAGACGCAAGTGAAATTGCTAAGTCCGGCATTTTTCTATACAACTAAATGGGCATTTGGCTAATTGTTTATAGACCTTGAAAAGTAAGAACTACCACTCTAAAGCAAAAAAAAATTCGGTTACTCAATAGTAAATAACAGAACATACCTGGGTCGTAAGTCGTACGCGCATTTTCGAAGTGTTGTCCGGATTAACGTGACGTTTTGTTATTTTCGGACACGCTCTAGCATTATCCACGTGTCGACTATCGAGATCAAACAAAGTTTCGAAGTATTTCCACTCAATGTAATTACTTACAGAATTCATCTACTTTTATACATTTTGTTAGCTTTGCTCATATTTGGGAAGTTTAAATGTTTTATTCAATTCGAAACTCACCCGCAATCGTCGTTTATTATGCAACCGATTCCGAGTAGCTTGGTGAGATGCGGTGTATCGGACAATACGTAAACCTTTCGCTCGCTGTCGAGAGGGTGGTTGAACCAAGGGCTCATTCAGACCGAAAGCAGCGGGAAGCGAGAAGCGAGCAGCAAGCAGCTTGAAACTTTACAATAGAGTAGTACCTCTTTCCAACGTACATACGCACAGGCATATTGTGATTGGTCGTGATGTTAAATTGTACCAATGGAGACTACATGCATGTAACATACACGAGGCTATACCACGGGCTATACACATTTCGTCTGATGCCGAATCCAAAATTTATTTCAAACATGAACTATGACGTGAAGTAGAGTTGCCATCATCTTTTTCTTTGTCGCTGCTACGAAAAGTTGAACGTTGTTCAGCTTTCCAAAATCGCAGTCCAAGCATTGGAATCTGCTTAGTAATGAAGTTATGTTTTAAGAGAAATTATGTATTACTATTTTTAATGTAGTATACTTGACTCTATATACGTAATCTAGGTAAATAACTTATTTCCTAATGCTTTCATACGGCTACCTAACATAAAAAGGCAGAAAATGTATTTTCATAGCTAAGATTCCGCTGCTCGCTTCCCGCTGCTTTCGGTCTGAATGAGCTCCAAGATTTTATGCCATTGACAGAGCTGGTGACGCCTAAAAGCGACCGCATCTTCCTATTCGCCGATGCGCCATCTGCAATGACCCCGTGGATTGTTGCTTCACTTTCTTCGACGAAATTAATCGCTTTTATTACTAGTTTTGCTAATTCTTCGCCCTTCACGGGGTTTTTCGAGGCGCAAACTGCAATTGGCTGCGTGAACGAGTCGGCAAGTGATTGAAACATGATAACTAGACCATGAGATGCTCGATCATCTATGTCGGTAGCCTGTGGTCCGTCATTGCCAAAATCAGTCAAACCAACATATATAATCGTGGCCCTTACTCATACCTCTCTTTTAGCGTTAAGAGACGTCTATTAGTCGTTAAAAGCACAGACCACAGACCAGGGGGTTGTATACACTGTAACGCCTGTTCCCGGATTTCCTAATATTGAGTCACGATAACTAGACTCGGGAACAGGGAGTACCTTCGCTCGATCGGTCCAGTATCTTTGAATTCAAAAGCGACACGAAACCTGTGAGATATGCCGGTGGGCGCCAGGCATCCAGTGATGCCACAACGGAACGATAATGAAAAGCACCAAGGTAGCGATAAGAAACGAAAATCTAACGACACTAGGACCGATGCGTCGCGGAAGTCTGACTAGCTCAGCCCCGTTAGGTATAGGAGAGGGGCGGGGTAATTGGGAAGTAAGAGCCGTAAGCCAGGATTACGTAACCAAAAACTTAACAATTTATTGCACCTGGCAACCAAAATATAACAAACCATCAAAACCCGACAGAGATACGAAAGGGCTACCAGAGGTAGTCGCGGTAAGGTTCGGCGATTACAGAGTTCGGAAAACAGATAGCGAAGAGCGTAGATGCAACGCGCGCACCAATTCCGGCCGATCTGCCGATTACAATATTACTCTTTTACAAGGACCTTTCGCATTCCAGGGAACACAAATAATACGGATAACGCAAGCGGTACAATCAAACAATAAGTAAAGTCAGCGAAGTCAATAGATCATCCGAAGATAAAATTACACAGTCATAAGTAACGAGAGAGCATCACAAAAAAAATTCGAATCCAGACCGCGTGGTCGACACTCAGATTACTCCTATAACAGAGAGCTCGGGTTGTCCCAGGTAGCATATAAAATTGTGCCGACGAACTTCTATTCTCGCGAATTCCGGGAGTCTCGAGGACTCAGGTAGCCGCGGCGGGATTTACACTATCCCAGGTAGCTGTGCGTATTCACACCCGTACGAGGAAATCTTACACGCGCGATCGGATCAACTAAAAGGAAAAACCACGTCCTACTCACGGAAATATCCGATGAAGTACGCTAACACAAGGTAGCCGCGACGTAAAGGAAACTATAACGAAATTACACAAAACAGACGAAACACGACAGGCTCTTCGCCGTGGCCGTAATCGGGGAACCACTATTTATATAAGATACACTACACTCGCGAACTAGCATATATCACTTATGGCTCCGGCGACGAAGCTCTTCCATGGACGCTGGTTTAAGCCCTTAGGCCGGAGATAGCTAATAGGTAGCGTGAAATTCTATGGCTACCGTAGATAGCGTGAAGAGATTCGTACCCGGTTACAGAAAAGATTGCTTACCAAAAAGATATCGAAAAATATATTCCACACAAAGGAAGCTTCGCAGGTATTTCTGGAGCAGGGTAGTAAAACGTCCACCAGGTAGGGAGGTCCACGACGAAAGAGAACGATTACAATTTCTTTCCCGACACCCGGGGTACTATCCTCCCACCCGACCCTTAATTTTGCTGATTATAATTGGTTACTTATTCACCACGATTACTTCCGCCAATCCTAGGTGCGTATTGACAATAGATCGTCAGGATCTAGGATTCGCAATCCTATCAGGTAGCCTTAACGTTGGAGCGGTTGCGCGCGCATCGTTCGCGCAGCCCTCTGGGCAATAGTAGTTCGCCCGCGCTCCGAGGTGAGGCGGTGCTAGCGTCTTCCGCGTTGCCATGCCGCTGTCCGAATGTTATTGTCGCGGTGTTTTGAAGTGCTCCCGTACTCTCCGACTTTTCCCACTTGTGCTTCGAAATGGTGTTGTGACCACTCCAGGCAGCTGTTGGCCGATGCAGGTAATCCAGAATATTGGCCGCCACAGGTAGCGTATACAACTCCTCCGCAGGTAAGTGAGCTTTTCCTTCTACTCCGTCGTTTAGACATTGATGTTACTCCGAGTGACAGCTTCCCGCGCCTTACAGGTTGCTGACCGGGGCCTCGCTCCACGTCTTTGGGGAAAGCCTTATCGTGCCCACAGGGCACAAGGATCCCCTAGGACGGGAGACGAGGTGGCCCTTCACCCGTCTCTGTCGAGGATTCGTCCTGGGCGTAGTGGATTGGCATGCGGTGACTCCGAACTCGCCTCCCGAGGTCAGATAGCCGGAAAGTCTTGGTGCAGGTAGCAGCAGTCTCGTGGCGTGTCAGCAGGTAAGGCAATAACTCCTTTACAGGAAATTCTGATGGTGAGCCGGTTGAATTTGGCGGGCTCCAGCAGGGATGATCGGGTCGAGCAGTCGGTATAGCCGTCCCGTCGGGGTCGGTAATGTCGTCCCACGTAGATCTCCAGCTTCCAATCCTCCGTGTTGGTGAGTGTGTGCTCGTTCATAGGTATCAGTTAAAATTAGATAGCATTAATTTACAGATCTTATGTTTTCTAGGTGGCTCCCCGACCCCCGCCAGTGGACGTTTATGCAAATAGCGGGCTGTAAATCCAGCCCGCACTCCAACTTCCCATGACAACAACCCTGTGACGCGCATTTTGAAAATGCAACGTCACAACACGTGTATATATAGATATACACGTGTATTTATACTCACCGTTCTATACGCATCGCCCTGAAAGTTTTATAAGGTATTTTTAGAAGCACCTGCAATTATGAAAAACAAGTATGACTAGTAAAACATCCTAAAACGTTAATATGTGGTGCAAAAGAAAATATGCATAATTAATATGGTCAAACGATTGGGTCTCATTTTACCATAATTGCAAGTACCTGAAATAAAATAAATGCATGATTATGTATGGTATAAAAACTTATTTATTGAATAAAAATAAGATCTGTTACTACAGTCGCACTTGTAGTAACATTTACATTAAAATCATTAGCAGACACAATGATGATACTACATTTTTCCTTAGTATTACCTTCGCAGTACGAGGTATATAGATTTTCAAGGAAAAATGTAGTTTACATAAATGATAATTTTTATTTAAAAGCTATGAATCGATATGCCTCAGCACGGGGTTGCACATTGCTTCTACCCAGACCTTCGATAGCTCCAAGTCTTTTGGGAAGCAATGTGATCCCATTTGTACGCACAACGATGTACAACCAGGAACACACCTAAAAGAGGAAATGTCTCTCTTCAAAGGAGACATTATGAAGGTCTAAGATATGAAAGTTGAAGAAAAATAAGAGAAAACAAAACAGAATAGATAACAGAATATAAAAATAAGAAATATGAAATAAGGTTAGCCTGGAAAGCCGAGTCGCGTAGCCTTCGTCTAGTGTCGTAATTGTTGCAAATCGTCGTCCAAAAAAGTTCCACTACATAAATAGTCTGAATGTTGAACACAATCACGCTCAAAGACAAAACTGCACTGTAATTGCACTGAACACACTTCAAAATTCACCAGCGTAAATTCGTAGATTTTCTTCTTCTTCTTCTTTGTATAGATGGCACCAGACGGGCGTTTAGCCTTTACAAGCGGCCACAGGTTTTTAAGTTTTATGTGTTGCAATAGGGCGTCTGGCGTGAATATCCCGCGACGATCTGAAACACAGTAAGGAATGCCACGGCGACGGATCACCGAGGCGCTCCAAGCGACCAGTGTCGGAGGCTCACAGACCCCTCTTGGGAGGAAGCTTCAGGCAAGGGAGCCAATGGAGGAGGGAGCGGTTGGAGTAGGATTGGAGCAGTTCCATTGGAGCGAGCAAGCAAGCAGGCAAGCAGGCAAGCAAGCAAGCAAGCAAGCAAGCAAGCAAGCAAGCAAGCAAGAAAGTAAGCAGGCAAGCGGCAAGCAAGTAAGCAAGTAAGCAAGTAAGCAAGTGAGCAAGTGAGCAAGTAAGCAAGCAAGCAAGTAAACAAGTAAGCAAGTAAGCAAGTAAGCAAGTAAGCAACCAGCAAGCAAGTAGAGGCGATGGATTAAAGCAAGCTTTAGAAAGAACGGAGGGTGTATAGCTATGACAGTTTTGCAGTGACTTTGAGGAGGTATAGGTTAGTTTAAATAGATAAGCTAGCGTCAGAGAAGAAGCGGTGCAGGATTTTTAGTATCCTGGGATGCATTAGTTTAAGGTAAGAAGCAATCGAATAGGTAATTGGGAGTTTAGCTTTGCGAATGGAGAGGAGAAGACCAGGCCTGAGGTGTGAAAAACGGCAACAGCGCCATAGGATATGGTCGACTGTTTCGGAGTCGTTACCGCACGGGCACAGATCGGAGCCTACAATATTTTTCCGGAAGAGACTCTCGGCTAAAGAGTGATGGTTTGATCTGATTCTATTGAAGGTTGATATAATAGAGCGGTCGAGTTTTGTGTTATGGAACCAGGGTGATTTGGATTCAGAGTAACAGTGCTGGAAATAGAAGAGGCCCTTTCCGTCTTGGTGATTGGAGTAGAATGCCAAACAGGTTTTTGATGTCCAAGTGGAGACCGTGGAGAGAAGATCAGTGTACGGAAGACTATGATTGAGGAAAGTGCCAATAGTTATGGCTTGCTTGGCAAGCAGGTCTGCCGTCTCATTCCCTTGAAGGTTTGAGTGGCCCGGTATCCAAAAAAGGCGAACAGATTGGTTGTTTAGGGAGGCTTGTCTAAGCTTTTCCCTGATGAGGTAGATGACGTACGAGTGGGACTGATCAAGTCTAAATGATTGAAGAGCATTCAAGACACTCTGTGAATCCGAGAAGATGGTTGACGAAGGTAGCTTTCTATCTAGAATGAAGTACACCGCGTGGAGAATTGCTAAGGCTTCTGCGGAGAAGATTGAGGCATGGCAATCTATTTTGCCCTGGAAGTGTATGCGTAAAGAAGGGCAGAAAATGCTGAGGCCGGTATGAGGGCTGTCTGGGTTTTTTGAACCATCAGTGTAGAAGCAATGGGATGAATGGAGGAGTTGGTTGAAGCAGCTGTTGAATTCACTTGATGGGTCTTTGGAGTTCTGGATGGACAATCCTTCCAGTAGGCTGATTTTTGGAGAGAAAAGTTGAACCGCATAGTCAAAGTGGTAGGGGAGAGGGCAAGGAGAGTTATAGATAATGTTGATGTAATTCCGAGCAGCAGAGAAGGCTTTATAGAGAATGTAGTTTTGCTTGATTTTGAAGGTTTTACTGTTGTACGGTAGGTGGCGTAAGTTTGAAAGAAGTGGAATGACTGGGTGGTTGGAGTGGGATAGACATTTTAGTATGTACTTTTTTGTAAGTTGTTTGAAGCGGATGAGTAAGGGCGGTTCTTTAGTTTCAGCGAGCAGAACGCGGATGGGAGTGGACATCCTAAGGCCTAGTGCGAGCCGGAGGGCACTATATTGGATTCTGTTTAACTTCGTGAAGACGTTATTATCAGAAGGTAGTAAAGCCTGACAGCCATATTCTATTGCGCTCCTAATTAAGGATTTGTATAGGATGAGCAGAGTTGCAGGATGCGCGCCCCACCATGTGGTTCTGAGGGCTTTAAAGATGTTAAGCAACCTATTGCATTTATTGATGACGGATTTGAGGTGGGAGTTCCAGTTCAGCTTTCTGTCGAAGGTCATGCCCAGGTACCTAGCCTCATTGGAAGCATGAACCCGGTGAGTATCAATCCTAATGGAATAGTCAAAGAAGTCCTTCCTTCTTTTAGAGAAGATAACTAGCTTAGTTTTAGCAGGGGAGATAGATAAACCTTTGTTTCTCAGATAAGCACAGATGGAGTTGACGCTGGATTGGACGTTATTGATGCAATCGACTAAGTTTTTGGATCTCGACAGGATTAAGACATCATCCGCAAACTGCGTAGCAGTACACTGTGGATGAAGGTGGTTGTTAAGCTCCCTTATGTATAGAGAGAAGAGAATGGGGCTGAGGGTGAGGCCCTGAGGTAAGCCCTTGTGGGATGTCCTTGGACCACATAGACTTCCATTAATTTTGAAAAACACGTTTCTTTCAGCTATAATGTGGTAGATAAATCTGCAGATAGATTCTGGGATACCTAAAGAGCACAAATCTTGAATTAGAATAGAGGGGACGACCTCGTCGAACGCCCCCATGATGTCGATGAAGACTGCGACTGTGAATTCATCCTCAGCGAAACCATTGTAGATTTCAGATGACAGCAAGACTAAATTGTCGGTGGTGGATCTGGCTTTGCGAAAGCCAAATTGTGAAGATGGAAGAAGAGAGCGGTGTTCTGCCCACCACGACAGCCTGGCGAGGAGGAGACGTTCAAACAATTTGAGTAAGCATGAAGCTAAGGCTATGGGACGAAATTTGCCTGGGGTTGATTTGGGAATGAAAAACAGGAGAAATTGGTTCCAACTTTTAGGGAATATGGATTCCCTAAGGAAGTCGTTGAAGACGGCTAGAAGAGCGAGGCGAACATTGTGGGGTAACCTGTAAATGATGTCATTGCTAATCCTGTCAAGGCCTGGAGAAGACTTGCGCTTAAGTCTTTCAATGGCAAGCTCAAGTTCTGCCATCGTGAAGGGTTCCTCAAGAAAGGGGGATTTTTTGAAGAGGTGAGCAGGTGGGAAGCAGTTGTGAAGCACTGAGTTTGGGCAGATAGATTCTGCTAACTCTTGAAGCTTGTTCACGACCTCGATATCCGATGAGCAAGGTGGATCTGGGTTGAGCTGCCTATGACGATATCTTTTGACTTGGTTCCAGACCGAAGAGATGGAGGAGTTGGGTGATACCGATTCGCAGAAGGATCTCCAAGATTGTTTCTTGGCTACTGCGAAAGTGCGTTTTGCCAATGCGTCTGCTTTTTTATAAGCTACGAAGTTCGTGTGGTTATATGAACGGCGAAGTTGGCGGAGGGCTTGCTTCCTAGTACGGACTGCCGCATCACAGCTGGCATTCCACCAAGGAGAATGGCCTTTCTCCCTAGATGGTTTTGATGAAGAGTTGGAGTCAGGGATAGCATTGGGACAAGCCTCAATAACCGAGTTGGTGATGGTGTCGACGATGGTGTTGTATCTACTCAAGGCGTCTTGTGAAGAACAAAGGGCAGAAAAAGGAGAAGGTGCAGCTATAGGTGGGGCCAGAAATGTGGAACCGGTCAGTGAAAAAATTGGGGAGTCGCAAAGGTTGGCCGTAAATGTTGACCAGTCTATGTTCTTGAGTCTGAATTTGTGGTTAAAATAGTTGTTTTTTGGGATTTGGACATTCAATGAAGTTGAGATGGGGAGGTGATCGCTACCCAGGGAATCCTTTAGGACTTCCCATGTGGCCAGTGGAGCAATGCTTTCAGAAACCAGAGTTAGGTCAAGACAGGAGGGTTGTTGATCTGGTCTGTTTAGGAATGTTGGTGACCCATCATTTAAGAGAACCAGATTGCTATTCAGCAAGTGCGAGTGAAGGAGGTTACCCGTTGAGCAAGCGTGAGAAGAACCCCAAGCTTCGTGATGACAATTGAAGTCACCACCTATGAAGACATTTTGGTTGGGGAGAGAATCGAAGAAGCTCACCCAATCGTTTGGGTGGGAGCCAAATGAGGATCCGGGGATTCTATAGGCTGCGACTATGGTCAAGGGGTTAGGCGAGAGGGAAATGGAAACAGCTAGTGACTCTAGGAGGTGCGGTTTGTAAAACGAATCATTGAACTTTGTAAAGGATAAGTGCTTCCCGATGCAAATGGCTATGCCACCACCCTTGTTGGAGGGTCTGTCCTTCCTAATAATGTTGAAATTTTTCAGGGAAACTGATTTGCTTGGCGAAAGCCAAGTTTCAAGAAGAATGATTACATCATAGTTTGAGGAGATGTTGGAAAGATCCCCTACTTTATTGCGAAGACTGCGACAATTCCATTGTAAGATATTCAGGGAGTCTTTGGTAGCCATGGAGGACATGATAGGATTGGTTTGGAAGGGAATGAGTGGAGATGAGAGTGTCGTAGAGGATTGATGGATGTAGAATGTTGGGGCTTCACGGCTGAACGCAGGTGAGTCTGCTGAAATCAATGTTAGAGAGTTTATCTAGTAAGTTATCTAATTTTTCTAGGCGCTGAAGTTGAGGAGCAAATTGCTCTAGGATGAGAGTAGCTGAGCTGAGAAGGGATTCAAGAGTGGAGATGGCATTTTCAATGTATTCAGGGTCAACGTTGGAGGTAGCCGGAAGAGGACTAGGAGTGCAAGAACGTAAGGCAACACCATTGCGAGATGGGATGCGAGATTCTTGTGTGTGCGGAAACTCGGCCGAGGTTGTTGAACGAGTTGGTTTGGGAGTAGAAGCCCTAGTAGATGGATTTGGTAGCGAGGAACGACGCATAGAAGGCTTGAACGGAGGTGCGGACACCGAAGCGTAGGAAGGGGTTGGGGCCCTTGTAGCAGAATAAGAGTGAGAAGTCGCTGTTGCCGCATCTGTTAATGGGATATCACCAAGGCTGGGATATTCCGAGAAGTCGAAACGGGGAGGCCGAGCAGAGTTGGGTGACGAAGGGGAGGAGGTACCATGTTTTATCAGAGTGGCGGCTTCCTTAATTGGGATGTTCCTATCGGCTGATAGTGAAAGAATCTTTTTCTGAATTAACCTTTCAGGACATGCTGGATCTGAGGGTAGGTGGTTACCTCCGCAATTCAAACAGGAAGGAGAGCCCTCAGCTTTTGGGCATTGGGCCTCATCCTGGTGTGATGCTTGGCCGCAGCGAATGCAGCGTGCAGGACTGCGGCAGACCTGTGAGGTGTGGCCGAATCGGTGACAATTGAGACACATTCTAATGGAAGGTACAAAGGGGCTCACTTCATACCGTACACTAAACAGGTAAAGGTGAGTGGGCAGAGATTGGCCCTCAAATGTGATGAGCAGAGTGCGAGTAGGAATGTATTTGGGCGTGCCTTCAACCATGGTTTTCCTATCGAAGCGTTTTGCTGCAACTATTTTTTCAGATGCTGAGGAACCTGCAATAATGTCATCAGTGGAGAGATCAGTTGGGATATTGCGGATGATGCCCTGCTTCATGATCTGATTAGATGGAATGAAAGCAATTAAATTGAATTTTTGAAGGTTCGAATTCGAAACCAGTTTATTTGCTGCCTCAGCAGTGCTGACCCTGACTTTAAAACGGTTTTTCCCTGTTCTAGTGGTTTCCTGCAACTTGTCCCCTACCAAGTTGTGGACATTGCGACCCACAGTCAGAGGATGTAAGTTGGTTGTCGAACTGGGGTTAAGAGGCTGGACAGTCAAGACATAAGGACCGTGATGATTCTTACTGTACCTATTTTTGAGAGCCTGGCTGAGAGGATGCTCAGAAGGCAGTTGATCGGATTGAGCTTTTGTGACATTAGGTGCTGTGTGAAGGTTACCAGCGTTATTGAGAATGTCCTTATTTTGAGCTGGGAGTTCAGCTACGATGACTGGAACTACTTTGGTTTTAGGGTTCTTTAGAGAGTCCTCGTTTTCAGTGACAGCATCGCTATTGCGTTTGAGAGGATTGTGCTTGGACTTACCCTTGCGGGCTACTGTCTGGAACTCGCCACTAGATAGTGAGATGAGAGGATTCGTAGAGTCAGGTGGGAAAGCTTCATTCCGCAGAGAAGAAAGAGCCTGAGAGATGACCTCTTCAGAGCCTGCTGTTCCCGGAGGAGGCGATGGTCCCGGGTCCTCCAGCTCCATGCCGACAAGCGACATGTCCGGCCGTGGGCGGCCGGACCGGCCTAAGCCGTACACGTCGGTTGGAAAAAGCGAGGACAAGAAATATAAATTAAAAAGAAGTTAGAAACAGATAAGATAACACCTAAATAGCGATAAGAAGGCGTGAGAAAGCGTGGCGATATGTTATTGTTAAGCAGCAAGCGTGAGGTTAACACGTGGTTGCCGCCAAAAAATGGCGGCAGTTGCGTTAGGCTAGAGTTCTGGACCTATCTGTTATTTTGCTATTTGAAATAAAGGAATGAGGAAAATACAGGAAGGATAGTACCTTGCCCGAAACCACAAGCCCAAGTGCAGGAAGCCTATCCCCAAAGCGATGAAGACGGTGGCTTTTTGCGTCAGTAAGTATCACAGCTAAGCATAACACGTCCGCGCGCACTGAAGGTCCTGACAGAACCTTCGTAGATTTTCACAGAGCTTGTTTATACAACAAACTTATTTTCTCCAAGATGGCGTTTGCGCATTGCTGCGCATGCGCACGCTACCGCTGCGCCATCTTATTGGTAGGTTATATCACTAATCTATGTTTAATATATTTAACTATGGGTATGTTCAGCAGAAACACCGCTGAGGGAGCAAATACATTTGATTGGTCTTTTGATCGTTATTCTTGAAACAGTTGTGAGATTTGACCAATCAAATGTATTTGCTCCCTCAGCGGTGTTTCTGCTGAACATACCCAATATATTAATATTTAACTAATCTATGTTTAATATATTTAACTATATATTAATATTTAACTAATCTATATTAATATATTAATATTTAACTAATCTATAGCCCAGAGGGGTGACACTCCAAATGGGCTATAGTGGGTGCTTTCCATTTACTGGCACAAGTTGACGCAAGTCGACTTGTGTCGCCAAAAGTGCTTTCCATTTGATTTGTGTCGCCGTGTGTCGGCAACACAAGTCAACTCGGGAAGACTCTGCTAGAGTGGGTGCTTTCCATTTACTGGCACAAGTTGACACAAGTCGACTTGTGTCGCCAAAAGTGCTTTCCATTTGATTTGTGTCGCCGTGTGTCGGCAACACAAGTCAACTCGGGAAGACTCTGCTAGAGTGGGTGCTTTCCATTTACTGGCACAAGTTGACACAAGTCGACTTGTGTCGCCAAAAGTGCTTTCCATTTGATTTGTGTCGCCGTGTGTCGGCGACACAAGTCAACTCGGGAAGACTCTGCTAGAGTGGTGAGTTACGAGAGTCGGCATGAGTCGACACGAGTTGACACAAGTCGACACAAAAGTCATGTAAATGGAAAGCACCCATTGAAGCGCGTAGAAGATAACAGGCCTTAAACTGCGTTTACACGGCGGTCTTGAACCGGTTTAGTTAATACTGATCTAAAGGAATTGACCAATCCTGAATTGACCAAGTGTGTTCGAAAATGAACCGAGGCACCGATGTTCGCGCACTCTCGGCTGATCTTAGAACGCAGCTGTCATAAGTGTGTTCGCAAACCAAACATAATGTTCACGTTTGCAATCGAGCTAAGTGAAAATAAAATTTTTCTTATTATTTAAAGATGCTTTAATTAAATAAAAAACTAATTGTGGAGCAATTGGGAGCAAATCGGGAGCAATTAATTCATGAAGAAACTCATATGAAAATCTGCTCGGTTATTTGGAATTTCAATAAAAATAAAAATTTTCTGTTTTAATGAATATTTATTAATCACTGCATAGTAGCAGTGGAGCAATTACGGAAACATATGGAGCATTTAAGGAGCAGTTTTTTAAGCATTATAAACATACAAATTTTGATTTTTCCGCGCTAACTTCCCGACGGTCCTACCCCCACCACTAAAAATTGACCTCAGTTAAGTTAGCCGGGCAATTTTAACTTTTTAACTTTTTATCATACCAAATCGATTGGTGGTCGTTTGGTGGTCATTGGTGGCCTAATAAAAACATTTGGTGGTCAGTCATTCTTTTATAATTAAATAATCAAAATTTGACCGTGAAGTTAGCCGAAATTAATTTTTTTTTCAACGAATTAAGTTTTTCAGGTGCTCAATCGATGCGTAATCGTTTGGTGGTAACGAATATCATAATTAAAACGTTTGGTGGTCGTTATTTTTCGTAAAAAATTAAAAAAACGATTCATACCTCCGCTACACGGCGAGCATCAAAGGCTGTGATTGGCTGAGAAATGGACACAGGGGTATAGTGTCGAAACACATTTTAGGTGATAAAACTTATAATTCTAAACCGATTTTGCTCGGCATGGTCCCGTTCGAAGCAGAAACACTAGCCGACGATTGGTAGTCTAATTAAAACATTTGGTGGTCATCAATCAATGCACGAGATATGAAGAGTCATACCTCCGCTGCACGGCGAGCATCAAAGGCTGTGATTGGCTGAGAACTGGACACAGGGGTATCGTGTGGAAACACATTTTACGTGATAAAACTTACAATTCTAAACCGATTTTGCTCGGCATGGTCCCGTTCGAAGCAGAAACACTAGCCGACGATTGGTAGTCTAATTAAAACATTTGGTGGTCATCAATCAATGCACGAGATATGAAGAGTCATACCTCCGCTGCACGGCGAGCATCAAAGGCTGTGATTGGCTGAGAACTGGATACAGGGGTATCGTGTGGAAACACATTTTACGTGATAAAACTTATAATTCTAAACCGATTTTGCTCGGCATGGTCCCGTTCGAAGCAGAAGTACTAGCCGACGATTGGTAGCCTAATTAAAACATTTGGTGGTCATCAATCAATGCACGAGATATGAAGAGTCATACCTCCGCTGCACGGGGAGCATCAAAGGCTGTGATTGGCTGAGAAATGGATACAGGGGTATTGGGTCGAAACACATTTTAGGTGATAAAACTTATAATTCTAAACCGATTTTGCTCGGCATGGTCCCATTCGAAGCAGAAACACTAGCCGACCATTGGTAGTCCAATTAAAACATTTGGTGGTCATCAATTAATGCACGAGATATGAAGAGTCATACCTCCGCTGCACGGCGAGCACCAAAGGCTGTGATTGGCTGAGAAATGGATACAGGGGTATTGAAATCTCTTCGATGGCGATATGACCTCTGGTGGCAGAAAAATAAAACGCGTTGGGACCACTTGTATAACTGGATATTAGGGGTAAACAACAGTTTTTATTGAGTTTTCTCTATTTTTTTATCACAAAAATGTCCGAAAATAATAAAATATTTAAAAAAAAGACGGACAAACACATCTGCTGTGTTCCTCAGTGTTATAACCGTTTTGATAAAAGTGATATTCTGTTTCCTAGTTTTCCGAAACCTGGCAAACGTAGTGTTTACATTACTAATTTCTTTGGCAATAAAGAAAAAATAGATCAATTTGAAGCCAGGAAAAAAGCATTGAAAGTGACAGTATTATCATCAAGTTCAATAGTGTGTGCACTCCACTTCACAAGAGATGATTACATTTATCCAGGTGAGTGTTATTTTTTTATCAAGTAATTGTTAACCTCAACTTTCTGCTCCAAAATGAACTTTTATGTTTAGATCACGAAGCTGCATACAGACGTCTCAAGACAACTGCAGTACCTTCTTGTAATCTGCCAGGAAAAAGTCAAGAAGAATTGAATTTAAGGAAAAAAAGAGAACAACGAGTACTGAACAGAAGTTTGAAAAAAGTAGATTCTCAAGCGCCTGCCTACGACATTCAGGAGGTGCTACCGAGTGTGTCTTTGAAAGAATCTTTCCAAACGCATGCTTTGTCGGTGCACGACAATTCTTCCAGGTCATCAGCAGCGTACCTGAAAGATACAGTGATGATGATGGTGATGATTAATTAGCACTATTTCGTTAAGTAAAAGAGGTTAAACACGAGATAGTCACTTACCGACTGCAAAAGAGTAATGTTCCAAGAATGTTTGCATTTTTTACCCTGTCCTGCTTTGCAAGTACACACAAAACGCTTAATTACTCCATTATCACTTATTTCACCGTCAATTTGATGAGGTTTTTCTCGTAGATGAGAAGTTTGAAGGCAATACGCAGTAATACTCATCATACCGGCACTTGTACACTGATTTTTTCCACATTTTAAAATATGATTCGCCCTTAAAATACGCTCACCCTCAAGAAAATTCCGGTTTCCAGGTTTTGTATGCGCCCAGCGGCAAATTTCATTAATATTAATTATTTTTTAATAATTTTTATCTATTTAACCCATATATCACCATACAAACAAGTGGTCCCAACGTCGCCATATTGGATTAGGCTCCGCCCATAGGATAGATCCCAATTGGGTCGAAACCATCGACATAGGGTGCGTTCCACTTGACGCTCGCAACGCTCGCGCCCACGACCGCAAGATTTCGTGTTCCACTAGCTTGTGGACTGTTGCGGACGTCGTGGTCGAAAACTTAAGTGGAACGACTTATCGGACTTGTGAACGATGCAAAGATGGCTGGTGTTGTAGAGAATATGTGTATAAGGCTAATGCGTGAACGGAATTATGTTTATGAGAGTTCATCAAGCTCAGATTTTTCGCACGCAAAGCATCTTGGACAGGAACATTCAATTCGAGTAATATATCCCTCTCGGAATCGTACAGCGTTATTTTTTCAGTCTCCATCATAAATTTGAATTGAAAATGGCGCTCAAAAACATGAAACGACCACAAAGACCCACCTATTTGATGTGGGCGAAGCGATCGCATCGCGGTCGCCAATGATGACGTCATCGATGACGTTTCAGGGACTGCTCACTGCGACCGCGGCCTTAAGTGGAACGAGACAGAGGGTGTTGCGATCGTTGCGAGCGTTAAGTGGAACGCACCCATATAGTACTGGACTGCTCACTGTAGCTGCAGAAAGTGTACCCGGGAATAGAAAGAGAGAGCAAATCGTAAGGACCGTTCTGTCCTTTTCTATCATTTTTCTATTGGTCGAAAGGTTTCTGGATGGAAGGGGTTCAGGACTGTAATATGCAAAATAAGAACCATGTGAAAAATTACACCGCACATCTAGAATGTATGTACGTTGTTACAGTCGAATCATGGAGACAAAAGCCTCCGTGAGTCAAATCTCAATTGTAGTGATTACTTTACTGTAGTTGAGTTTATCAAAATTCAATATTACTAAAAAAAATGGTGATTCGCTGTGTTAAGTGAGGGCTACCGCGAGACCTGTATTTTGAGCCCAATACGATAAGCTTTCACAACTAACAAGGAACATCACTTTAGTGTCCCCCTCCGATTTTGATGAAACTCAAGTATGTTGTAGCGCATGAAAATCTAAGAGACACGTGTTTTTTTTTATCGGCGGAAAAACTGTTTTAGGGGGTGAAATCAACCCCCAAAGTTGGGCATGTCGAGGGGTGGTAATGCAGTTTCACCTAGAAGGAATCGTCCGATTTCAATGAAACAAAAACTAAAATGTTTCTCATCGCGAGTAATGTAAAATGCAACTAGACATTAAAAAAAAATTGTCTTGAGGGGGTGAACCACCCCTTGATTATTACATTTTTCACCCTATTCAAAAAAACTTACGAATGGAATTCAATGAAATACGTACCATTTGAAAGAGGAAGGAAAATTAAAGTTTACATGTTTTTGCTTTTTTGCGGGATGTCACGTTTAAGGGGGTAAACCACCCCCTACGTACCGATGCGTGCATTCCCATATAGGACCCTTTCTTGCGCAATTTAAAAGTGTAAATGCATTTAAAATATTCTCGTTAGTGACAATCGATAAACAATAAGTGAATATTAACGTATTACCCCTAATTAAGGGGGTAAACTACCCCCTCCGTACCTACCTCCTGCATACCGATGCACGGACTTCCATATAGGACCGCTTCTCGCGCAGTTTAAAAGTGTAAATTAATTCAAAATATTCTTGTTACTGACAGTGGATAAACAATAAATGAAAATTAACGAAGTTCTCCTGCCTCTGGCCCTTCTCCTGCCTCGTCATGCGTTTCCTCTCCGCGACGCGTAGCTGGGCGTTGCTATCGTTTCCCGCTCGCCGAACGGCTCTCGTCTTATGGACGCGGGATACAGATAAAAATATCGCTTCACATTGGTAAATAAAAGACTATTTACCATTCCGCCCATCATTAGTGAGTGTAAACCAAGTTATTTTAAAAATCATTTTTTTAATGCAGGTTCTATTTTTACATACATATTCTTATTAACTATACATTGCTGTTATACTTTATAGCAATCATGGTTCAAAATTCGTACAGAAATAAAAGTCATCGAAAAAGTGCTGCAAACACAAAGATTTTTTGCACCATGCGCATCTTATAATAGCAACATTATTACACCCGGGTATTTCACAGTGTGCTTGAGAAGATTGACCAAAACCAAAATCCACAGGATTATCAAATTCTTCTGGTTTTTTGGTTATGTAATTGCTTTTGCACCATGCATATTTGAAAAGGTTCGTATACCTCGGAGATCTTATCTGTTTTAAAAGGTGTATCATTAACAAATGAATCACCCCTCGATCACAACACCATTGTCGACGATTTATTAAAGCGCAGTACTCGAATGACGATTACTACTTATATATACTACTTGCTACGAGAAATAAAAAGTACTTTCCGGACTATTAATAAAATATATTTTAAATATAAAATAATAGAAACTGGTACTATGGTGAACTAGCTACCGTACTTACCTCTAGGCGGAATCGTGCAGAGTGGGAGGACATTACATTAATTGATATTCAAACTCTAAATAAACTTACCCGCTTAATTACGGATGAAGCGTTTATTTTCACTTATTGTTTATCCACTGTCAGTAACAAGAATATTTTGAATTAATTTACACTTTTAAACTGCGCGAGAAGCGGTCCTATATGGAAGTCTGTGCATCGGTATGCAGGGGGTAGGTACGGAGGGGGTAGTTTACCCCCTTAATTAGGGGTAATACGTTAATATTCACTTATTGTTTATCGATTGTCACTAACGAGAATATTTTAAATGCATTTACACTTTTAAATTACGCGAGAAGGGGTCCTATATGGGAATGCACGCATCGGTACGTAGGGGGTGGTTTACCCCCTTAAACGTGACATCCCGCAAAAAAGCAAAAACATGTAAACTTTAATTTTCCTTCCTCTTTCAAATGGTACGTATTTCATTGAATTCCATTTGTAAGTTTTTTAAATAGGGTGAAAAAAGTAATAATCAAGGGGTGGTTCACCCCCTCAAGAGACCATTTTTTTTAATGTCTAGTTGCACTTTACATTGAAATCGGACGATTCCTTCTAGGTGAAACTGCATTACCACCCCTCGACATGCCCAACTTTGGGGGTTGATTTCACCCCCTAAAACCGTTTTTCCGCCGATAAAAAAAAACACGTGTCTCTTAGATTTTCATGCGCTACAACATAGTTGAATTTCATCAAAATCGGAAGGGGACACTAAAGTGATGTTCCTTGTAAGTAAAATGGTAAAATAACCTTAAATTTTATGATTAACATAAAATTAAATCAATTGTTCAACTTATAAAATATATAAATAAAGTTCATCGTGAAACGTACATTTCACTGCGCGGGGTTCCCTTATTCCTAATTCCGCTCCTGCCCAAGAGAAGGACAGAACGGTCCTTACGATTTGCTCTCTCTTTCTATTCCCGAGTACACTTTCTGCAGCTACAGTGAGCAGTCCAGTACTATATGTCGATGGTCGAAACACATTTTAGGTGATGCCTATTTCTATTAGCACAATGTTCTCTAAAATGGTTAAAGATGGCTTAAGGCTGCTGTCTGGCTGGTTTATCTATATATATTGCGTGACGTCACAAGCGAGGAAACTTATTTTCCGTTATTCTCCTTTATTTCTAAATGATTTAGCAAAATCTTTGATGAGCCCGCTTCGTTATGCGATACGGCAGGCGGCTCTTCTCAATTTAGGTGCGAGAAATGTCTCAATTATGAGAAAAATGTACGTAAAGAAATCGTGCATTTCTGAGCTGTCAAAACATCATGGGCGCCGCCATTATGACCGTTCACTAAATCCCATTTTTCTGCGAATTAGGACACTCATCACACTTAAATCGAGAAGAGCCGCCTTGCTATGGACGATAAAAAGCCGGCTGATCTAATAATTTTGTCAATAACTGTTTAACTAACGCAAAAAACGGCAAATTAGATTCGGCCCGTATTTTACTATCTTGAGAATCCAATAGATGGCGCTAGCTGTTCCTCGCTGTAGATCTCAGTAACATGAGCTATTTGCGGGGCCCGTAGCATAGTACCGTTGGGTCAGAAATACACACGCATATAGTATATGTGTGTAGCCAAATTTGCTGGCCAAGACCTAAGCCAGCCTAGACGCTTGGCTCGACTCGCTATATATATATAAATATTCTTTACGCCACTATGCTTGTTAGCCGTCCACGAAGTAGCTATTTAAAAAAATAATAGTACTTACAGTTTGCAGAAAATGTTAGTATCAAGCTGAAAAAGTTGTATTTTATTTGTTATTAGCAATTTAATTGTTTAAACGACGAACTTCGGTTGATAAGATTATATTTTATGCTTTTCAATGTAAGAACATTTAACGCCTAATACGCGATTCGTATCACTAGTCAGTCACTCGTTAGTTTAGACAATTAAAGTGTGAATAACAAATTAAATATAACTTTTTCAGCTTAGTGCCAAAACTTTCTGCAATCTGTACGCATTATATTATTATTTTTTTAATAATTAGCATATGGACCGTTGCTATGCTGGCATAGTTGTCGCAAAGACTAATATTGCAAGCGTAATGGTTCTATGGTTTTTTGAATGGATTATTAGAATATTTCTTACTCTTGCAATTCTTATTTGATCAATATCTTGTTTTCATCTTTATATTGATTGATTTTCGGTTTTTCCTACTTCAGCATTTCCGCGTAATGTTATACACACTGAAAATTATCGTAGAATAAAATTATACGTAATATTGATGAAAACGTAGCGAATTTCTAATTTAGTATTACGGGCATCGTTATAATAAATTATTTATTACTGCAAAATATTTTTATTTGATTCTTTTATTTGAAATAATAACTAAAACATAGATTTATAAAAAAAATAAAAACACTTTAATAATTAAAAGTTTGACCCCATCCCGGGCTGCCAAAATACCACCCAGGAGCAGGTACGTATACGATCCGGGGTTGGGCGGGGAGTGGTGCCACCATCGGTGGTTGTTGTGGCATATATTGTACATTTGCCGTTCTGAACACAAAAGCAAATGGTTACCATTATAAAAACTGTTTCCATAAAGTAAAATATAAAAAAAATATTACATAAATGCACGGAATACTTACTGTCTCGCTTTTTGGCGTCTTTCTCTTTCCCGCTGTCTCTGTCTTCTCTGTCTATTCAATCTCTCCCTGTTCATCCGTTCTATTTCATTCTTTCTTTGCCTGTTTATTCGTATCCTTTCTTTCTCTCGCTCTTCTTCCCACTCCCTCCTCTTTCTTTCTCTTCTCAACCTCTCCGCCCACCTCCTTTCTTCCTCTTTATCCTCTCTCTCGGATCGTTCTCTATCCAATAACATTGTTGGTTAGGTTTTATCATTTTATGATTTCGTACTACATTTCTAATATAATACCTTCTTCTCTTCTTTTCGTTCTCCCATTTTTCATTCTCATCATTCTCGTTCTTTTCCTTATTCAATTCCTTTTCCTCAATTTCATTTTCCTCATCCTTCTCCGGGGTTTCTCTTCCCGCAACCATCTCTTGCTCTTTCTAAAAATAAAATGTCATGTAATTTATGCCATGCGTTTTGTTAAACGTTCTGTTGCTTTCTTCAAACGGCGTGGAAACGTCACGAGAAACAAAAATAAATATGAAATTGAATATCAGTATTCTCGTTTGATTATACGAAGACAGTAAAATAGTAGCCAATACGAAATGTCCATTCGCTTGGAAGTATACAGAATAAATGCTATCCGCACACATTTCATTCAGGTATGTTTTATACACGTCCGTACCGACATGATCTTTATAATGGTTCGATTGACACTTTGCACTTGGTAAATGATATACATATACTGTCTTTATTTTCGATAACATGAACCGGATATAATATTACATACTCTTGCGTTAACCAGAAATAGTAAAATAAATAATTTACACTTACCGTATTCTTTGACGGTACCAGGCCCATGGCTGCTTTTCGTATGCTACTGAACTACCCTATCGTTTCACCTAGGTGAAAAACACACGAAATATAAGGGAGGGGGTGGAGGGGGATATTCCCGCTGCATTGTTCATAGTTAGATAGTGCTAACGCTGCAGTAGTTCCATTTCTTTCTACGTTACAACGTAATTTCTGGAAGTAATTTTTACTGTTCAGTGATTGATGCGTATACGAATATCGATAGAAAGTGAATAAAGAAGAAGACATGAATCTGTTTCAGTTTTCATTTTTGATCCTAAACGTTAGTTCGGTAACAGCGTTTTACACTATTCCAATAGTTGTGCGTGTGGGTGTGTATAAACTTTTCGATATGGTAACCTGCGCCATTTGCCATTTAACAGTACAGTTAATTACAATACAGTTCGTTACAATACAATAACTTCGTATTTCTGTGATAACGTTTTTATTGTTCTAAGTGTATTAGTATATTAGAATTATAGCAAGGAACATTAAATCAGGTAGATAAACTTTTTGTGTTTGTACATTTGCATGTTAATTAACCCTCCGTGTGCAATGAGGTTCATTGTGTCTTTTCATCAGCTTATCGATATCTAAAAATTGTGACAAAATTTTGGTTGACTCTTCAAATTCTCTAGAGCATTATCCAATGTAGTAAAGGACCCAGTAGCTGGACAGTTAACGCTGCAATCTCAATTCCCCGACGTCCATAAGAAATTATTTCAATTTTTCGTATGCACATGCTTTGTTCGGTAACTGACAAAGGGACCTTCAGATAACCGGGTCGGGGATTTTTTTCATATTTGAGGCGATCCATGTCACTTCAGCCAGTAAAAATTTTTAAATTTTTTTCCTTTCGCAGGACTTTGTTTTATGATAGTAGAAAACTTCTGACAAAAATTCATCCAAATCGAAAAGCGTCGATTCCAACCATTGGTCGATTTGATATGGAATGACCCATACGTAGAAAACGGTGAATGCGTGGCTCAGTGCGTAGCGCGAGGTTGCTGGTTTGAATCTCGTATGTGCATAACTTTTTTTCTTTTTTTTTTCATCCTACATTTGTTGTAGGTGAAAACATTTGTAATAAATCAAATTTGGTTGCAAAATGAAAAACATCGGGTCAGAAATAAAACAGATTTTTATTTTTCCAAGTCAAAGAGAAAATGAAATGGCTTTGGCAATTTGTTATTAGAGATTTAAACTTTATGTACTATAAATATGGAAAATAATCCCCGACTCGATTACCTGAAGGTTCCCTCGTCAGATCTGTTCGGCTACTAGGTCTTCTACCTTAGTTAGCGAAGCTAAATAAAAATTTTTGCAACTTAGATCATAATATAGACCCATGATCGAAAAATCGTGCGAGTTATATATGACCCTCATTGCACACAAAGGTTAAATGTAGGTAAAGAATTACGAAATACGTGGTTACAGTTAAAATACACGCAGCTTAATTTTATCCTGGATACTTTTCATTGTTTTATGGTGTGATTGTCCTTCCGATAATCTGTTGTATGTAATATTCTTTTTGTTGAAGGATTTTTTTCACCATGGGCCGTCTGGCCAAGGTGCCCCTTCGTGACGCCATTGACGTGGTCAAGAGTTTCATGCAACATTTTCTTACAAAGGATCTTCCACCATACACGTCGGAAGTTTGGAAGGAAATGAGTGATAGTTTAAAATTCAGGTGGACTCCGCATAATGTATACACTCACGTACGCGAAAATAGGAGAGAAATTTTAACCAAGGCAAGAGACGAGATGGGGATTGTGGTACCACTAGATCAGTGTGTGTATTCACAGAATAAAAAACATGATGATTCCAGTCTTCTGGATGATAATGAGGCTGAAAATACACCTTCAATCGAACAAGATTCGTCGTTCAACTCTACCAATAGCACGTTGAATATCAGCAACACCTCTAAATTCAAATTAATCCTAAGTGAGGAAAATTGGGACAAAAAATAAAACCCGACAACGCCTCTGGAGGACGCAAGAAACTTGTTTTGAAGCCGTGGGTGTGGACCAATGTCATCGCTGTCACATTTTGGCAACATCATAAGCTGAATTGCGCATTTGTTTTCAAACGGGTAGATGTAAAGATGTCTGTTGACAACCTATCGTACGATATTATTATCGTTGGGATGTGCAAAAGCGCAGCATGCGGTAATAAGTTCGTTGGGAGAGCGACGAAAAATCTTAAGGGGTCTACCCTAATTAGACGGGCAAAAAGAAGGCTATTTTCACGAATTTTTTTGACCGGTATAAATTATAAATATGGATATAAAAAGTGTTAGGCCTAAAAAATACACTCTTAAAATACACAAAAAATTTTTTTTTATATTCATTTTACTCCGTTTTCGTACAGAAAAATGGGGCAGAAGACAGGTCCAAAAAAAAAGATGGGTGTGCGCTGTTGATGAAATCTCTGGAATGGATGATCCAAAAAAAAAAAAAAATGGTTTTAGATTCAGTAGGTAAATGGCTATAGCGCATATCATACGATTTTTGATTTTTAAAAAAATGACAAAATGGCGGCCTTTTTACTAAAAACTACGAAAAAACACGTTTTTTCCTTCGTTTTTTGCAAAAAAAAAATAGTTATACTCAAAATTTCAAAATTCGTATGATATGCGCTATAGCTATAGTCATAAAGAACATGTGGTAAAATTTTGGTAAGGATCGGTTGAATAGTTTCGGAGATTTTATCAACAAGCCGTCCAAAAATGTCATTTCGAGAAAAACGCGTTTAAAGTTTTCTTTAAAATCGAGAAAAAATCTTACTTACGTCTAATCAGCGATGCCTGAACCATACAGTATGCCTTCAGTTTCTTCATACCGCTCATTTTCATCCAAAATAGCCTGCCTTCGTTTATATTTACAAAAAGTAGTAGCTCCTCATGTATACAAAGGCAGGTAGGTAGTATTGCTCCGAGCGGTGCGTATATTAGCGCGCTCAGGTAACTAAGTAAACGTCGCTCAAAAGTACAGTTAGACTGCTCGGATCTTTATAAAATTTTAATATGATACTTTTAAATGTGTATACTTTCGAAAAATGCAATAAAAAAAAATTCGATTTTTTGAAAATTCTAATTAGGGTAGACCCCTTAATGAACGCGGTGGATTGATAATGGACGTTGAAACGCGTGACACGCGACAGGAAAAGCACGAGGAGATAAAACGCCCATTCAATGGCAAGTGGAGGAAAGAAGCGGAAAAGGAATTAATGGCTGAAGGATGCTCTCAATGGAAAAAACGCAAAGCACGAGAACATATGCAGATGGGAAATTTGGCACCACCCTTTTTACCTTCCGATGACGTGCTTAGACAGACTAAAAAAGAAGGAGCAGATCGTGAACTCGACGTCCGGCCAACCGACCCACGCGATTTAATTAGAACGATCGAGGAATTAGCAGGTACTGTTGAATATGCTGGCCTTATCCAAGGAATAGGTTCATTACCTTTTTGGGTATTTTACGGAACTCCAGGTCAACTGCATATTTATAATGAATATTGCCGCATATTTAAAGGAGAGAGTACTATAATCCTTGATGCAACGGGAAGTCTCGTTACAAAATTGATTCGGCCTGACAATCGAAAAACTGGACACATTTTTTTATATTCAGTCGTCATCAATTTTGAAAAAACGACTCTACCAGTCTATCAAATGCTGTCGGAAAAACATGACACGGAGTTTATACAGTATTGGCTACAGCAATGGATTCGTAGTGGAGCACGCAAACCCAGAGAGGCTGTTTGCGATTATTCAAGAGCGCTAATTTTGGCGATATGCATGGCAATGAACAACATCGCGTTAAAATCGTACATAAACGAGTGCTTCGCATCAGTTGAAGGTATTCGTCAACGTATGAAATCAATGACAACGTTCATCCGCATAGATGTGGCTCATTTAATACATATGGTTTGCCGGTGGAAGAGTTTGAAACTCGTCAGGCAGAGTGCAATTAAAGACTTTTACGTTTGGTGTGTTGCACTGATGATTGACTGTCAAACGCTTCCTGATTTCAGTGAAATGTTTTTGCTTACGTGCGTCGTTGGAGTGCAGGAGTATGAAGATTCGGTTATCGGATTCCTGGGATCAGGAACAACGAAAGACGCAAGAAAAAAGTTAGAAGGTAATATATCTACACGAAGCGTTGACGTCCAATTACAGGAGCAAAAAATCGACATCGCTCAACATCCATCAGCCGACGCACAAGATAGTTCAAGCACGGGCAGCAGTAGACCTATTGAGAAATGGGTGCAACATCAGGTGACTCTGGCAAAAGAGATAACGCATACCGGTGTCGAGCTGAATCCGTTTTATCTTCCGGATTTTATTGAACAATTTCGAAACTGGCGACGGAGTTTCCTCTGTGGACCTCCGTAACTCTTCCTTACGAGGCACCACATGCAACGTCAAGTTACGTCGAGAGTTATTTTAACGACTTAAAAACGCGAGTGTTAAAAAACAATACCAGGCCGATGCGAGTCGATAAATTTCTTAAAAATATGCCATGGACATTAGCGGGGGAACGCTGCTATTTTCATCCAAACTGATCGGTTTTGAAAAGAGAGGTGGTACAGTACCGGTTTTACCATCGAAAGATATCATCGAGATCAACGATACCTCCCTTATCGAACCAAGCCCAATTAAGTACGTCGCTGACGCAAATGATTCAGATTTGCTGTCACAAGAAAATTGGCGAGCAAAAGGTACGATACACGATATGATTGATAATGAGTCAATTGAGGATAACGTACCAGCTTCTACGAGACTTCAAATACTCGACACGATCAAACTGGAAGATGCCGTAAGTGTAGACGATCCTTTGGAGAACATCGCAGAGAATGAATTGAATTGGTCGCAAGGCCAGATCGAAAGGGTACTCGGCCCGATTTCAACACTTGATGAAGTAGAAATTGATAAGATCTTGTTCGATCATTCATACAGCACGACGAGTAAAATAATCACAAGTGAAAGCATGGTAGTCGAGAACTGTCCCTCAGAACCTCAGTCGAATGTTGATGACGTAAATAAAATCCATCTAAAAGAAGAAACTTCCGAAGCCTCAAAAGCGAAGGACGCGAAGAGCAAATACTTTAAAGAATTTCCGGAAATTCGTCAAGTTAATCTTCTTACTAGGAAGTCTAAGAAGCCTTCTCTTCTTTTAAATGGAAGTTTATGTCGGCACCCTGCAAAGATTGACGGTAAGACGTTCTTCGTCGAATCTACTTGTGCATTCGATTCACTCGTCAGCATTTTAATGACGAGTGCCATAGATGATATCCATTACGCCTTCCTTCTTGGAACGATCGGAAAATGTAACACTGCACTTCGTCTCGTCGTTGATGAATAACGGTGTTACCAGAGCAATACTACACGATAGAACGAACATCTTGAGGGATTTTTTTCCCCAAATACCTACTACGGTGACTAATGATCGTGTTGTGTCATACACAATCAATGCATGGACAAGCATCGCAAACATCGTTGAATGTACGATGAAATCGGCACCCAGCGTTTTTGAGACTCACACGTGTTTGCTCTGCCCTCGTCGTCAGATATCTGTTCCTTTAATGACAGTTAATCACAAGGCAATTTCCAAACTAGGTATCGGTATGCTGGAGAAAGCGTTCTCTTTTCGCTCGCGTATTCATAACGTCCGCTGCTACGAGCCAACTCAACCGCTGCAACGAAAAAACTCCGAATGTACATATTTTCATTGAATTGGACATTCGTAATACTGATTCTGGCATGCCCATCGCGAGGCATGGCATGCCATGCAGATTACAACAGTTCCCAGTAACCCTCCGACTTGCTCTGAATGAAGAATTAGAAACCGAGTACAAGTAAGTTGATAGCTTAGTTTGTATACTTTCTCCTATAAGAAATATTTCATTGTTCAATGACGTTTTTCAGGATAGTTGGAGTGGTAGGGTTTAGGGTCAATCACTTTACCGCTTATTGCCGACGAAAGAATGGAACTTGGCAAAAATACGATGACATGCAACGAGACATATCCAACTGCAATTTAAACAGTAATATTGAACCACACCTCGCTGTATACATACGCCAGTATGGAGAAAAATGCGATGCGATGGAATGTGCATGCAAGTTTCGCAGAACCTAAGCTTCTGATACCTTGAAACAATGTCGATTCATGTTCAATAATTTTGTTTTCGTTATTATAGTGTTTTTCATTATTATTTTTATAATTTTAAGGTACTCATGATTGTTGAAAGAAGAACGTGAAGGTTGGCCTCTAGTGATGATGTGGCTGACTACATCTTCCAAAGCCTAACCACTTGAGAAATTCGTCATACGTTTTACGACCCATTGCATCTCGACCTACTGAAAAAGCGGTCCAAGAAGAAACACAATCGCACAAAGCGATCTCATTGCTATGGAAGATCTGAAGGAAAGAGGTTATATCATGGTCGATAGGACAAAGGGCCTGCAGATTCATCATGTCAAACTCGTACTTGAAACACTCGCTGGCTTGACTCTCCGATGCTCTCAGCTTGACTCTACGAAATTGAAGGTATTTTAAAAGTCATAAATTGTCGACAGGTTTGGAATTTTATACTAAAAACTTAAATTCGTTAAGTTGAATTAATTTATGTTAACATCTCATGAAAATTATGATTCCGAAACTCAAGTTGTTATAACAGTAACTAGGTTTTTCATCTTGCTTAAATCTTTTTCAATTTGTTTGCATTCAAGGCGGGATTTATTCGCTGAACTATCGGATGAGAAGAATAGCGAAAGCGTACGAGAAGGATTATTTCGCGTCGAAAACGAAGACTGGTACAGACAGTATTATCGGGTCGCAGCGAGAAACGCAATAACTATGGTATCCAAAGCGTTGCCAAGCAAAGTTGAGGATAAACGCGATGAAATGATGAAAAAATTGCATGCTTTTTTGCAACGGACGTTTTCTTTCTGACAATGTGCGAATTGGCTTTGACCCAATGAAAATTGACGGTATTTTGTCACGGCGATTGCTGGATAAACAATATACTCTTCGCGGAAAAGCCATCACCGGATACAGAGGTGAGTATTCGTGGCATGACAGTGCTCTGCATAATTGAAATAAAAATTAATTCAAACAATCTCCGAAATAGTTCTCTTTGATAAAAAATATTGTTATATTTTGCTTCACGATCAAAGATATATTAATTTTTTTTAAATAACTAATTGAAATAATACTCTCAGAATAATATAGATTCTACCGAGCCAAATACCTTGATAGATTATAAAGAACTAATCGTTTATTTTGGACAATACTGTCAAATTTTCTTTTTTAATTACCATTTTGCCCATAGCACTGATGTCCAAAAGCTCACGAACAAAAGCTCACTTGCTTCGTTTTGTATTTTAATAACAGGCCGTTGCTCCCGTTGATTTTCAACTGAAGCGAATAGGTTCACTCGCTCTGGACTTGGCGAACCTATTATACTGCTGCACAAACGGTGAAATAAGGAAAGCACATATGGCTGAACTACAAAGTTGCTGCTGCTATTGCTGCTGTGCGCTGCCAGTTTGTCACGGGGAATGCTAGCTATGTTGCTGTTGATGCTGATGCTCCTGTGCAAGACGCTGATGAGCTTGTTGCCACGCTCTAAACTCCGCGGCCTCCAATTGTTCCAGATGAAATTATTAACCTTCGGTGATGGGTTGCTGTCTCTGGTACTTATATAATATACCAATAGTCTTCCAATTTTATAATTGCAATTGGAGGAAAACCAAGCAGTTTACGGTCAGTGATTTAATTTTGCAAAAGTTGAGATTCTATTCACATCTTTCAGTCCCCTACATGCATGAGTGGGGTTGACTGTGCAAGATTAGTTAATCATCATCGTCGATAAGTTTTTCACATGAAAAACTGCGACAAGACCTGTCCACCAAATGCATGGTTGGAGTTGACAGCTTGTAGTATGTAAATCTAACAATTGGGTTTGAGCAGTTTCCAAAGCGAGAAACTTTTCTCGTGTCCCCCAAAGTGTAATTGGGGTTGACAGTGTTCAAATGGGTAGACTTGGTGCAATTTATAACATAGAAAAGGTGATAGTAGGGCTGTTAGGCCTTAGCAAGTGAAACTGCTAGGGCGTAGATATATCTAATTGTGGACTACCATTTAACGCTAGGCGTATCTGTTTCCTGTTAATGTGGGGGGATGTAATGCCAACGAATGAGAGCGACGTGTAGGTATGTAGATTGATTATTTATTATAGGTAGGATAAATTGGCTTACAATGATTGATAAGTTGAAACAGTTGATGTGGCACTTCACTGAGTTCTTTCTGTGACAATCCGTCGCCTGTTGTTACACTCGCGATAGATTTAATAGAACGCTCACCGCGATGACTTCCCTGGCCCTCGGGTGGGAAGGCTTGGTCACAAGGATCCGAAGACACGTAAAATAATACCAGCTGAGGAACAAGCAAGACTCGATGATTTAGACGGTGACTCTTATAGGAGTTCCGTCTGTTGCCAGGATTCACGAAAGACTGCCTATTGGCTCCGAATACTGTAGGTGTGTTAGCTCTAATTTTAAAAGAATTTACCGATTGCATTTACTTGAGTAGATCCGCTTTGGGATATAACAGGGCTAGTAGTTGCACGTATACTATGATCGTTAGCAGAGCTTCGGATGTTTGGGGCCAACAGAGTCCACGTACTAGACTGTAAGTATCATATCATTCATACAAAAATGCCAAATTCACCATCATTTTTCAAATGCACTGAGCAGCTCTGATTGGCTCATTTGTATGTGATCACCGATCGTAGTATAGGCCTACTGGGGACCCGCTACGTTAAATAATGGCAACGCATCGACTGCGGTACCTCTTGGGTGATGTGGAAGCCCGCAGATTATTGCTGTTTGTGCCCATACTATAATAAAATACCAAATTAATTAATATAGTGTTGAATTTTTTTTACCTCCACCATTAGCGTCACAGCCCGGACAGATTTTAAATAAAGTTATAATTCAATCAAAATAATTCTACAAAAATTAAAAAACTTCCGACTGAAAAAAGGAATAATAAATAAATTGTTAAAGCAAAAATTGTGAATTAATAAATAATCACTCGCATGTTATAGTCGGGAGATTTTGTTGCACTCAATGTTAAACATATCTCCTGACTACAATATGCGGCTTATATAATATGAGGCTACGTCGGTATACAGATACCGACTGAGTTCCTTGTCTTACTTTTTCTCGCATCATCGATCGTCAGCGCTGTCAACACTGTGAGGATGTATATATGGAAATGCCGCAAGCATTTCGATATATACAAATGTGCTTCTCTGACAATTTTGTTAAAACGCTTGCATCACTCGGAAATCACACCTGGTATATACAATCTATGGAAAAAGACACATGGACCGGGACACAGAACTTGTGCACCAAGTTCTGTTAAGACATCTTTAACCATTTTAGAGAACATTGTGCTAATAGAAATCCCCCAAAAACCACTTACGTGTAAAAAACTACGCCAAGTACAGGAGTGCTGTGTATTTCTCTAATAAAAAGTATTGATATCAGATTATTGAGGCCAAGTACATAAGTCACTACATGTTTGCCTATTATATGATCTAGCACTGGCCCATCATTTTAATTGTATTTTAAAAATTTCCTATAACGTTTTCACTACTCTTTTATATTACTACTGTTTCTCGTAGTTGATTATGAATTAATGGTTATTTAATAATTAATAAAACGTTAGCTGATTCCTTATCGAGTACTACTTGGCGGGTCCGCGCCAGAAATTCCAAAGTACTTACTTTGAACGTACTACTAGTATCCTAAAATTATATGTTTGTTATTAAGATTTTACCGTGATTATTATTAACGAGTTATCGTTAATAAGCTCTATATAGAAAGTTGACATTGGTTTTGAGCTTAATGACTAGCATAATGAATGCAAATTTATATCAAGAAATGCACGGACCCGCCAAGTAGTACTCGATAAGGAATCAGCTAAAGTTTTATTAATTATTAAATAATCATTAATTCATAATCAACTACGAGAAACAGTAGTAATGTAAAAGAGTAGTGAAAACGTTATAGGAAATTTTTAAAATACAATTAAAATGATGGGCCAGTGCTAGATCATATAATAGGCAAACATGTAGTGACTTATGTACTTGGCCTCAATAATCTGATATCAATACTTTTGATTAGAGGAATACACAGCACTCCTGTACTTGGCGTAGTTTTTTACACGTAAGTGTTTTTTGGGGGATATCACAAGTTTTTGTTGCTCAACGGGACATAGAAGCTCTAAGCACTGAAATCTATATTGTCACAGATATAAGATGTAAATGCATTATGATGTTGCTAATCAGAAAAATATATTGCGTTGTCGAAAATGTTTAATGGCATATAAATTTAATCTGTAAGTCCCTTTTTCTAGAAATGCATAAAGACATACAAATTTTTAAAGAACATGTAATCTTCTATGCATATAAGCGTCGTTAATGGTGTGGTAAAGCCGTGTGGTAAACGTAAGAGAGGAGAGTGTGCTGGATTATTTACGTACCTCAGGCCGTGCGAACATCAGAGAGGATATTATAGTTTGAGCGAAGCGCCAAAGCTTGTTGCACACTTTTCTGGACTTCTACGTCTGACACCTAGATACAAGAAACTACGGAGCGGAATACCTGGACACCCTGGACTTCCACATCCAACACCTAGGCACAGGAAACTACGAAGCGGAATACATGGACACCCTGGACATCCACATCCGACACCTGGACACAGGAAACTACGAAGCGGAATACCTGGACACCCTGGACTTCCACATCCAGTACCTAGATACAAGAAACTATGGAGCGGAATACCTGGACACCCTGGACTTCCACATCCGACACCTAGATACAGAAAATTACGAAGCGGAATACCTGGACACCCTGGACTCACATCCAGTACCTAGATACAAGAAACTACGAAGCGGAATACCTGGACATCCTGGACTTCCACATCCGACACCTGGACACAGGAAACTACGGAGCGGAATACCTGGACACCCTGGACTTCCACATCCGACACCTAGATACAGAAAACTACGAAGCGGAACAGCTGGACAAACTGTCACCTAAAATACGAGGAACTATGCCGAAGCGCACATATACATACATCCATATCCGCGCGCTGCGCATGAATGCTATTAAAAACTGAATCAAGAGACTCGGTCGAGTCTCGCGCCAAGTACAGGCAACCGGCTGTACAGGGCACAGCTCGCCGAGACTCTTTACTTGAGTCAACTCTTATACCTGTGTTTGGAACGAAATATCTTATTAACCACTATACATGCGACAAAGTTATTGATACATTCACTATAGGAATTGATGGTCCTGAATTGATTGCCCCCACGTTCAATACGATTAGTATACGAGATCAGGGCGTGTTGAGATGGCGAGCGAGATGATTTTATTTTAGTTCCGTCGTCGTCGTCATCGTCATCGTCGTCGTCGTCGTCGTCGTCTTCGCACGTCCATCGCATTTTTTACACGACAGATGGCGCTGACTGCTGTGCCTTCTTTACCTATTTGTACTCTGTATGGTGTTAGTAATTTACGAATACACAACACAATCAAATACACTTTATACGTGAAGCTACCGTTCATACCGAATTTCCAGTTAGTATAAGGCTGCTTTCACAACAGTATAGAATTATTCAGTTTTTAATAGCATTCATGTGCAGCGCGCGTATATGGGTATATGTATATGTGTGCTTCGGCATAGTTCCTCGTATTTTAGTTTGTCCAACGTAACAGTTTTTCCTCGTAACAGTTTGTCCAACTGTTCTGCTTTGTAGTTTTCTGTATCTAAATGGCGGACGTGGAAGTCTAGGGTGTCCAGGTGTTCCGCTCCGTAGTTTCCTGCATCTAGGTGTCAGACGTGGAAGTTCAGGTTGTTCAGGGGTTCCGCTCCGTAGTTTCTTGTGCCCAGGTGTTGCATATGGAAGTCCAGGGTGTCCAGGTATTCCGCTTCGTAGTTTTCTGTATCTAGGTGTCGGATGTGGAAGTCCAGGGTGTCCAGGTATTCCGCTTCATAGTTTTCTGTATCTAGGTGTCGGATGTGGAAGTCTTAGGGTGTCTAGGTATTCCGCTCCGTAGTTTTCTGTATCTAGGTGTCGGATGTGGAAGTCCGGGGTGTCCAGGTGTTCCGCTCCGTAGTATCTTGTATCTAGGTGTCGGACGTAGAAGTCCAGAAAAGTGTGCAACAAGCTTTGGCGCTTCGCTCAAACTATAGTATCCTCTTTGATGTTCGCACGGCCTGAGGTACAAGGCCTGAAATAATGCAGCACACTCTCCTCTTTTACGTTTACCACACGGCTTCAACAAGCTGGACACCATTAACGACGCTTATATGCATTGAAGATTACGTTTTCTTTAAAAATTTGTATGTCTTTATGCATTTCTAGAAAAAGGGACTTACAAATTAAATTTATATGCCATTAAACATTTTCGACATCGCAATATATTTTTCTGATTAGCAACATCATAATGCATTTACATTTTATATCTGTGACAATATAGATTTCAGTGCTTAGAGCTTCTACGTCCCGTTGAACAACAAAAACTTGTGATATACCCCAAAAAACACTTACGTGTAAAAAACTACGCCAAGTACAGGTGTGCTGTGTATTCCTCTAATAAAAAGTATTGATATCAGATTATTGAGGCCAAGTACATAAGTCACTACATGTTTGCCTATTATATGATCTAGCACTGGCCCATCATTTTAATTGTATTTTAAAAATTTCCTATAACGTTTTCACTACTCTTTTATATTACTACTGTTTCTCGTAGTTGATTATGAATTAATGGTTATTTAATAATTAATAAAACGTTAGCTGATTCCTTATCGAGTACTACTTGGCGGGTCCGCGCCAGAAATTCCAAAGTACTTACTTTGAACGTACTACTAGTATCCTAAAATTATATGTTTGTTATTAAGATTTTACCGTGATTATTATTCACGAGTTATAGTTAATAAGCTCTATATAGAAAGTTGACATTGGTTTTGAGTTGAATGACTGGCATTATGAATGCAAATTTATATCAAGAATTGCACGGATCCGCCAAGTAGTACTCGATAAGGAATCAGCTAACGTTTTATTAATTATTAAATAACCATTAATTCATAATCAACTACGAGAAATAGTAGTAATGTAAAAGAGTAGTGAAAACGTTATAGGAAATTTTGAAAATACAATTAAAATGATGGGCCAGTGCTAGATCATATAATAGGCAAACATGTAGTGACTTATGTACTTGGCCTCAATAATCTGATATCAATACTTTTTATTAGAGGAATACACAGCACACCTGTACTTGGCGTAGTTTTTTACACGTAAGTGTTTTTTGGGGGATAATTCTATACTGTTGTGAAAGCACCCTTATACTAACTGGAAATTCGGTATGAACGGTAACTTCACGTATAAAGTGTATTTGATTGTGTTGGGTATTCGTAACTTACTAACACCATACAGAGTACAAATAGGTAAAGAAGGCACAGCAGTCAGCGCCATCTGTTGTACAAAAAATGCGATGGACGTGCGAAGACGACGACGACGACGACGACGACGGACCTGAAATAAAATCATCTCGCTCGCCATGTGAATACGTCTTGATCCTGTACACTAATCGTATTGAATTTGGTGGCAATCAATTCAGAACCCTTGATTCCTAGAGTGAATGTATCAATACATTTTTCTCACATATAGCCGTTCATAAAATATTTAAGTCGAAACACAGGTACAAGAGATGCTTCGAGTAAAGAGTCTCGGCGGGCCGTGCCCCGTACGGCGGGTTGCCTGTACTTGGCGCGAGACTCGACCGAGTCTCTTGATAGGCATCACGTAAAATGTGTTTCGACACGATACCCCTGTGTCCATTTCTCAGCCAATCACAGCCTTTGATGCTCGCCGTGTAGCGGAGGTATGAATCTTTTTTTAATTTTTTACGGAAAATAACGACCACCAAACGTTTTAATTATGATATTCGTTACCACCAAACGATTACGCATCGATTGAGCACCTGAAAAACTTAATTCGTTGAAAAAAAAAAAAATTTCGGCTAACTTCACGGTCAAATTTTGATTATTTATTTATAAAAGAATGACTGACCACCAATTGTTTTTATTAGGCCACCAATGATCACCAAACGACCACCAATCGATTTGGTATGATAAAAAGTTAAAATTGCCCGGCTAACTTCACTGAGGTGGCTACCACAGCCAGAGACGGCACTGGATTTTCTTTGCAGTCATTCTATTACTGCCAACATTACTCGTAGAAAATATTTCCGTAATATTAATACCGCAATTTCATTATATCAAACAATTATGCAGCAGTTTGATGTGTAATTATATCTTATTCTTCTTATTATACAAGAGCAAAAGTATAACTTAAAGCATGACATGCTTTTAGAAGAAATTACTGGTGCAGGGCTCATGAAAGCACGTGTTGCAGGCTAGGGATTTCATAGTTTTCGATCTGTCAAAAAACCACACGGAACTCGTGGACCTACTATACCCAACCCTGCAACCTGGTGGCTCAACTACGCGAAGCAAGCGGAGAGAGTCTTCAGAAGCAGAGGGCATACAGGAATTGCAGAAGCTGCGTGAAGCCGAATATCGAGAGAGTAGAGGTGGATGTGATTCCCGCCTTCCGGAAACGGCACTGCAGCCATCCTATCGTAGCAAGATGCCAGGATCTATTTTACCGGGATTGTTAAAACAATTGAAGATCGCGAGCTGGCTAGCGGATCCGATGTAAAAAAGAACCTGATTGGACCAGGGGGTGGTATTACAGCGCGCTTTCAAGAAGATTCCCGATTTTGGAAATTTGTAGCGTAACTCACGGCGTGGCCTAACTCAGGGATAGACGTGCTATCGTTTTCTACCGATTTTTGTATTTACTGTATCGTATCGTGATCCGTTTGAGGGACTATAAATCAGAAGAGTGTGTTCCTGGAAATAGTAGGAGCTACTGGACAACGGTGAGTGACGCTCAGGGATATTTTGGCTACTTTTCAATTCACAGGATCAACCGATCTTTTCTGTTCGACGTACTCTTACGCGTCATCCTGCGCTTTCCTGACCGCTAAGGGTCCAAGGATAACTATTCCGGTGACAAACAGGGGATCGGTCTCTCATTTCGTTATTTCAATTCTTCCGGTTGTGTGTCTAACCGTGCAGTCCACGTCTCGCGGAATCGTCTCCCTAACACAAGCTTGCGTGAGTCAATATCGTACCGTTTGTTATATCGTATTGTATGTTGCGTTGTTCCAGCGGGAACATTATTGTACAATATTGTTGTAAACCATAATATAGATTTGGAAACGCGCCTACGTCAGAAGCGACGGAATGACCACGCTGCGACGTGGCACATTCCACTCGCTAATATTATGGAAATAAAGGAGACACATCACCGACATCATGGCGAAATATAGAAACAATCCTTTGGTTATTGTATCTCTAAAAATTCCATAATTAAGATATAAAAAGCGGACGGCCTGTCGGCACGTCAGACGAAGTAAAAGAGCTACGAGTGAAGTTTTACTACGGTAACTTAGTCGAAGTACTAACCTCCAGCCTCGAGATTTCGTACTCACCACGTTTACGGTTTATTTCTAATAGTGTATTCTAACGTAACTTATTTTGTTTCAAATAAATCTTTTACTTGTTATCGAGAGTTAAGTTCCAACTTTTTAATCGGGCAACGAATCCCAAAGTACCTGACTCCCGAAAACGCTTTCCGGCAGACAAATCCGTGAATCCAGTATTTGGGCTCACAACAATATCGTTCGGGTAAATATCCCAGTGTGTTCTGCATCATCTCGATCAACTTTCTGTACTTATCATTTGTATTTCACCATCTTGTTCTTATATTTTCTATTTAAAATAAATCAGATCCGTCCCCGTATTTTGGTTCCGATAGTTTTTCGTTTTCAGTAGTTTTTAGAGTGAACCTTCCTAATTTTCAGATTTTGATTATTGTCTCCCAGACCCAGGACCTCACCGCATAAGAGCTGGCCAGGGTGTCCTTAGGAGATAGCGGTGTAACTCTGGTTATACCTGGCGCCCAATAATTTAGTATTTCATTAATTATTTCTCGCGATGCTATTTATTTGTGCGTCACCGTTAGAAAGTGTCGTCAGAGTACATATACAGGGTGTTCCGAAACTACCTAACCCGGTGGGTATGGCGATGTTCGGGAGGCTTCGCTGATCACGAAAATGACCTTCTTTTTGTCCAGAAGGTCATAGTTTTTAAATAGGAGCAGGTCAATGTTGACCAATCAGAACGAGGTGTCAAGAGAAACGTAGGTACCTACGAACTCTGAGTTTTCTTCCCTCGCTTTTCTTTCTCGGTAATTTGTTTCTTGTTTCCAATAGGCATGTTCACGGTCTTACATACAGGTCTTGCAACGAACGTGGTGGGGATGACTCACTTTTTGAAACAGCGCCATTTATGGCGCTGTGATCGAGTGCTCCCTCGTGCGACAGAGATAGAAATAAATATTTCTCTCCTTCTCTCCCTCTCTCTAATGGCGCGAGATCGAGCGCATTCGATAGTAGCGACACGTAGGCAAGATGCCATACATTACAAAACTGCTTCAATATCTATGTTACCCCCACCACCAAAAATTGGCCCCGTTGCAAGACCTGTATGTAAGACCGTGGGCATGTCTTCGGCTGACGTCATCCTGCCCAAAGCCACCGAGAAACAAAAGCGAGGGAAGAAAACTCAGAGTTCGTAGGTGCCTACGTTTCTCTTGACGCCTCGTTCTGATTGGTCAACTTTGACCTGCTCCAAATTAAAAACTAAGAGCTTCCGGAAAAAAGGAAGGTCATGTTCGTGATCAGTGAAGCCTCCCGAACACCGCCATACCCACCGGGTTAGGTAGTTTCGGAACACCCTGCATATGACATTTTCCATTTTATATTGCTTGCCCTACCTTCCTCATATTATGAGAGAGGAAAATGCAACGCAATAAAGTGTAAATATCATTTGCTTTTTTATTTTCAACAGATGCTCCCGTTGTCTATTATACTGATATCTGGCTGTATGCGATAACAGGAATGACCTTGAGGATAGATTACTATTACTACTATGCGATGCATCGTATTGGAATTCATTCCGTCCTTCATAAACGGTAAGTGGAAAAAAACCTCGTTGAAAGTGCATGAAAAATACATGGGCTCGTCATACTTAAGCTTCGAAGGATATTGTCTCATCATGATATTTTCAATATTATCTTGACAGAGAGATTAATTGGAAATTAATATCTTTATACGTCATCGATATCATTTACTAAAAATGTGAGACAGCCTACGTCACCTATCTTATAATCTATAATCCTTCGCCTAACATTTTTGCTGCGAAAATTATACTAGCCTACATATATCATTTTTGACAATTTTATTGATTCCTAGTAACGTATTATAAAACGATAAAGAAAAAAGCGAGTAAAATAAACTTCCTAGAAGTAAAAGTTGGAATTATTTCCTTTAAATTGAGAAACATACAAACTATGCATTTAACAGTTTATGATGTAAATTTCCGTTTCTAGTATCATTTGGAAATAAGGACAGTTTTAATAACTCTTCTGTAGCTACCTTAAATAATAATTTCGCACGACTGAGTGTGATATTTTTATACCCCGCGTTTAAATTAAGAGTATACCTTCTGACGGAGTAAGCATAACAAAACCAAATAACCAAAGAATAATTAAACTTGTGAAACAGAAATATTAAAAGTATTGATCAGAATGAATAAAAATTTCTATGAAAAAAAGAAGCAGGAAGACATTTAACGTGGAATATTTAGAAATACTCCATTTAGCCATGGGAGAGCTAAAAGGACTAAGAAAAGAATAATAATAATAATATTAAAATGTATAGAAACTATATAATGAAAATTATCTGATGTACTTTATCATAATTTTTCATGATACTTCAGAAATCGCGGTTTTCTGATAAGATGGTTCTTGGAAGAAGAGTTAATAAGGATATTATTGCCTTAGGTTGGTGCATTTAAATTAATTAGCCCCACATACATTACAAAATCATAATATCAAAAGTATACTGATTCGAAAAATATGGAGTGCATTATCTACAAGTGTCAAGTTTCTGAGATTATTTATAACAAAAAAATTTGAAATTGATATTAAAGAGTTTTTATGTATTTTATAAGTGTAGTATACTATCTATTCAAGTATAGCTTAAAGTACACTTGAGATATTGCATCGAGAAATTTCTGCGTGTGTTTTCCATTATGACTAATTCAATTAAATTATTGCAATCAGTAATGGATTATTCCGAGTATTGCTCGCGTTATTTAAAAAGTATTCATTTATATGTATGGGGTTAAACCGTAGAATCTGAAGCCTACAATGGCGGATATCTTATTTTTTTTACAGTAGGACATGAGGATTGTACCAGGGATTCATATATTCATCCTTTATTTTTATCGATGGCGTTTTCCTTCATATCTCTAGCAGAATATCATAAATCGATAAGTTAATCAAATCAGAAACGCAATTTCTGATAGTGGGTACATGTCACGGGGAAATACCTGATCCGGATACGTGAGGATATTTGAGCCCGATTGTCAAAAGAATTTTTTTGTACAATCCCTATGATGTAGTAACATTAATAACGTGAGATTTATAAATTTTTTGATTGATTAATTAAATGGAGAATACTGCCAATACCATCGGAGTACCTCTTGTCCCCTACTCGCCATTCGTTTCTAAGAAATTGTTTAGATTGTAAAGACCCCCTTCTTCGAAGCGATGAAAGATACTTTGACGTTAGAGATATGATAATCAGTCTGTTATTTTGCGATAAGACCCATCTTTATAAAAGGATCCTACGCCTCCCGATCAATCAGTTACCTTGTTTCTTCTTCATTATACGTTTAGTGTTAGTGTTAGCGAGAACTTAGGACATTTATTATGAAAGGCAAGTACTGCAATTCTTGATTCATTGCATTGTACATTATGCAATTACTGTGATATAATTATAGTTATAACATTAGTTAGTGTATCTAGAAATCGACAGATCTCACACTCCGCGCAACCAACGGAGAACATTAGGATATACGATACAAGATTTCAAATCAAGATATAGGAAATTTGAGAAACATATTATAGGAATCCGAAAAATTGTCAAATTCTGTGTCATATACAGGGTGTTCCGAAACTACCTGACCCGGTGGGTATGGCGGTGTTCGGGAGGCTTCACTAATCACGAAAATGACCTTCCTTTTCTCCGGAAGGTCATAGTTTTTAAATAGGAACAGGTCAAAGTTGACCAATTAAAGCGAGACGTCAAGAAAAACGTAGGCACCTACAAACTCTGAGTTTTCTTCCCTCACTTTTGTTCCTCGGTAGTTTGTTTCTTGTTTCCAATAGGCATGTCTTCGTCTGACGTCATCCTGTCCGAAGCCACCGAGAAACAAAAGCGAGGGAAGAAAACTCAGAGTTCGCAGGTGCCTACGTTTCTCTTGACGCCTCCCTCTGATTGGTCAACTTTGACCTGCTCCCATTTAAAAACTATGACCTTCCAGATAAAAAGAAGGTCATTTTCGTGATCAGTGAAGCCTCCTGAATACCGCCATACCCAGCGAGTCAGGTAGTTTCGGAAACACCCCACTATTTTGACAGAAATGGCGCACTAACATCATCAGAATTTATGAGTTATGCATTTTCACAGAATCACGCGTTAGTATATTAGAATTTCAAGCGTTACGGATTTTCGTGACGATTTTCGTGACGCATAAGTTTTTCTGAAGTACGACCTAATAAATATCGTAATGTTAAAATTAATTTCCTATATCATAATTTTATCATTTTAATTGATTTCATTGGGAGATTTGTATTTTTGCGAAAAAATAGTATAGCATAATTTTTGTAACACAGACGGTTTCGATATGTAATCAAATTTATATAAATATATCTTGCAAATATGATTTTTAAATTATTTGCTAAATTAATTAATACAAATAAGTGCTCTTTATATGTAGAGTAAGTTCCTTAGTATGTATTTCGATATACGTGATACATTGTTTCTTAGTAGCAAACATGATGAGAGTTAAGGGATCATTCTGGTTTAGGCGGTCAAAAAAAAGACTATTTTCATTAATTTTTTTAGGAAGGAATTGTTATAAATATTTATAAAAAGTTTGTTGAGGTTAACTAATACACTCTTAAAGTACATAGAAAAAAAATTTTTTTTTCCACTCTTCTAATTCTTCAAAATGGCAGGTGACTGTAACTCCGTGAAAAAAAAGTAGTTCGCTGGCGGCGGTGATATCTCGATAATGGCTGATCGAAAATGAAAAAATCAAAATTATTTACATTCAGTATGCGTGTAGCTCTAGCATGAACTACGGATATTAATTTTTAACAATAAATAAAAAAATGGCGGACATTTAAAAAAAATTTCAAAAAATAAGGGTTTTTTCCACGGTTTTTGGGCCAAAAAAAGAGTAAAAATCAAAATTTAAATTCGATCGTAGTTCAGACGAGAGCTGTTTATGTGTACAATATGTGGTTAAAATTTCATGAAGATCGGTTCAGTGGTTTCGGAGAAATCAGCGCCGCCGACCGTAAAAACGTAGTTTTGAGAAAAACGCGTTTAAAGTTTTAAGTTAGACAATAGGCATACGGGCGAGCGCGCTCAGGTAGTAAAAGTTGCTATGAACAAGTCAGAAAATAATACGGTTAGACTGTTCCGATCATTCTAATTTTTTGACACAATACTTTTAGATATATATACTTTGAAAAAATGCAAAAAAAAAATCGGTTTTTTGAAAATTATAAACCAGAATGATCCCTTAAGAAATTCTAATAGATAATCATCTATATAAATTTATCATAGACGCGTTATTAAAAATAAATCTTGTACAAATTTGGCGATCGCCGTGAGAAAAGTAAGGATTTAAAAGGTGGTAGATGAATTCCTTTGGAATATCATAAGTAAACGTACCAATATACGTTTATCGAAGAAAGATAAATTCGATTTTAAATTGGAGCATCAAGGTTCGACGGTCTATCACACTGACGAATAATTCATCAATTAATATATAATCTCAAAAAGTTTTAATAACGTCAACCTCACGTAGATAAAGATTTGGAATTTTTATATCCGATAAGCTGAATCATAATGATAAAAACTTTTTAGAGATTCTAATACTAGCCATTATATGGAGAAACAAGGCTGCAAAGAACTTTGTAAATTGCTTCCTCATTATTTTACTTGGTTTTTTCTATCACAATGATGCAAAGTAGAATCTTACACTTTGCTTCTGATGAAACAGCATGCTTTTTTAAATGTGAGTCCCTTCGTCTCTCTCAAATCGATTTTTTCAATCAATATACATGATTGATAATACAGTTAAAAATGACGTAAAAAAAAACAAAAAAATAACGATAATTTTTTGAAAATTTCAAAACCACGTAAAATCTGAACCGCTTTAGCGATCTTGTCGAAATTCAATACCAAACAACATTGAACGTATCTTCAGTTATGAAGAACTATTTAGCTAAATCGTCGAACCTTTACGAAAGTTAAAGCGACCACGCCCTTTTTTCAAAAAATTTTAAATGACATAAAATCTGAATGGCTGCATAGATTTCAATAAAAATCGCAACAGTTAAAGAGGGATATCTACTTTACTTGCTTGCCAAATTTCAGTCCGATCGTTCTAACGGTTACACACACACACACACACACACACACACACACACACACACACACACACACACACACACACACACGGACATTTTTTCTAAACTACTTTTCTTGACGTATTAGACCATGTTAAGTATTCTAACATGAAAATCTCGAAAAAACATTTTTGGATGAAAACATAGCTTCCTCGATGAGGAAGCAAAAAGTATTCCTACGATTTTTTGTCATATAGCAAATTATTTTTTCCACAAAATTAGATTCAGTACCTTGTGTAATTCAGTTTATTTTATATTGATCTACCAATTTCAGGAAGTCGCGTGGTGGCTACGTTGCTAGTGGCCATATGGGCTGCTGTAGCAGTTCGTGCAGATGAAGAAATTCCAACGGAATGTCCAGCTAAAGATTCATTATATTACACTGTTCATCTTGCCCATGAATATGACTGTACATTGTTCTATACATGTGCTCATGGGGAGAAAGTTCTTACACAATGTCCTCCTATAGACACAAACGGAAACAGATTGCATTTCAATCCGCGCCTCCAAGTGTGTGACTGGCCAGAAACCGCAGGATGCAATTCTGTAGGTTCTTCATCAACAGAATCTGATAGTAGTGTCACCATAACAACTGCAGCTTCTACTATTTCCGGAGATAGTAGTGTCACAACTGGATCCACGGACGAAACGACAGAAGCCGTGACTGCTCCGACGACGTGTCCTACAGATGAGTCAGGAAATGCTGTACATCTTGCCCACGAATCTGACTGCACGCTATTCTATACATGTGATCACGGATCTAAAATTGCGCAATCTTGTCCATCTGGATTGCATTTCAACTCTATATCACAAGTTTGCGATTGGCCGGATAGTGCTGGATGCCAGAATAATAACGGGGACGAAAGTACTGCTGTAACTTCAGGGAACGTAGTAACGACTAATGCTGCTGAAGAATCCACCACCGTAGCTTCTGAAGAATCGACTACTGCTGCTGAAGAATCCACCACCGTAGCTTCTGAAGAATCGACTACTGCTGCTGAAGAATCCACCACCGTAGCTTCTGAAGAATCGACTACTGCAGCTGCCGAAGTACCTACCACCGCAGCTCCTGAAGAATCCACCACTCCAGCCGCCGAAGTACCTACCACCGCAGCTCCTGAAGAATCCACCACCGCAGCTGCCGAAGTACCCACAACCGCAGCTCCTGAAGAATCCACCACCGCAGCTGCTGAAGTACCTACCACCGCAGCTCCTGAAGAATCCACCACCGCAGCTGCCGAAGTACCTACCACCGCAGCTCCTGAAGAATCCACCACCGCAGCTGCCGAAGTACCTACCACCGCAGCTCCTGAAGAATCCACCACCGCAGCTGCCGAAGTACCTACCACCGCAGCTCCTGAAGAATCCACCACCGCAGCTCCTGAAGAATCCACCACCGCAGCTGCCGAAGTAAATACCACCGCAGCTCCTGAAGAATCCACCACCGCAGCTGCCGAAGTAAATACCACCGCAGCTCCTGAAGAATCCACCACCGCAGCTGCCGAAGTACCCACAACCGCAGCTCCTGAAGAATCCACCACCGCAGCTGCTGAAGTACCCATAACCGCAGCTCCTGAAGAATCTACCACCGCTGCTGCCGAAGTACCCACAACCGCAGCTCCTGAAGAATCTACCACCGCAGCTGCCGAATTAACGACAAGCGCAGCTCCTGAAGAATCTACCACCGCAGCTGCCGAAGTAACGACAAGCGCAGCTCCTGAAGAATCCACCACCGCAGCTCCTGAAGAATCCACCACCGCAGCTCCTGAAGAATCTACCACCGCAGCTGCCGAAGTACCCACAACCGCAGCTCCTGAAGAATCTACCACCGCAGCTGCCGAAGTACCCACAACCGCAGCCCCTGAAGCATCCACCACCGCAGCTGCCGAAGTACTTACCACTGTAGCTCCTGAAGAGTCTACCACCGTAGCTGTCGAAGTACCCACAACCGCAGCCCCTGAAGAATCCACCACCGCAGCTGCCGAAGTACCCACAACCGCAGCTCCTGAAGAATCCACCACCGCAGCTGCTGAAGTACCCATAACCGCAGCTCCTGAAGAATCTACCACCGCTGCTGCCGAAGTACCCACAACCGCAGCTCCTGAAGAATCTACCACCGCAGCTGCCGAATTAACGACAAGCGCAGCTCCTGAAGAATCTACCACCGCAGCTGCCGAAGTAACGACAAGCGCAGCTCCTGAAGAATCCACCACCGCAGCTCCTGAAGAATCCACCACCGCAGCTCCTGAAGAATCTACCACCGCAGCTGCCGAAGTACCCACAACCGCAGCTCCTGAAGAATCTACCACCGCAGCTGCCGAAGTACCCACAACCGCAGCCCCTGAAGCATCCACCACCGCAGCTGCCGAAGTACTTACCACTGTAGCTCCTGAAGAGTCTACCACCGTAGCTGTCGAAGTACCCACAACCGCAGCCCCTGAAGAATCCACCACCGCAGCTGCCGAAGTACCTACCACCGTAGCTCCTGAAGAGTCCACCACCGTAACTGTCGAAGTACCCACAACAGCAGCTCCTGAAGAATCTACCACCGCAGCCGCCGAAGTACCCACAACCGCGGACTTTAGTTCTGGTACTACCTCCCCGATAACAAATGCTACAGACTGTTCTACGGATCCTAACTCTGTATATCGTATACCTCATGGTTCTGATTGTTCCAAGTACTATACTTGCTACTATGGAGAAATGATTGTTGAAGAATGTTCAGCTGGATTGTTGTTTGATCCTCTCACGCTCGTTTGTTCTTGGTCCGACGAAGTTGATTGTCAAATTGTATCTAGCACGGAATTAAGTACAACCAATGATGATTCTCAGGAAAGCACAACTACTTCAGGGTCTACCGTATCTTCAACCACAGCTTCATCGCAGATTCCTACAGAATGTCCCGCAGTTGATTCACTTGAGACTGTAGTTCTCTTACAACATGAATGCATATGCAACAAATACTACCTCTGCGAGAACGGAAGACAAATTCTTCAGAAGTGTCCTTACGTACTACATTTCAATCCTTTGTCACAATCATGTGATTGGCCTGAAAACGTTGGATGTCAAGATGGTGTTACGATTGGAATAATTGGAACAGTGGCAACCACTGAAGATTCTACAGCAGAAAATATTGAAGGTTCCACAACCGCAGTCGCTGACGACTCTACTAGTGCAGTCACTGATGATTCCACTGTTTATTCTACAACTGCACTCGCTGATGATTCCACAAGCGCAGTCATTGACGATTCCACAACTGTAGTCGCTGATGATTCCACCAGCGCAGTCACTGATGATTCCACAAGCGCAGTCACCGATGATTCCACAACTGCAGCCGTTGATGATTCCACAAGCGCAGTGACGGACGATTCCACAAGCGCAGTCATCGATGATTCCACAACTGCAGCCGTTGATGATTCGACAAGCGCAGTGACGGGCGATTCCACAAGCGCAGTCACTGACGATTCCACAACTGCCGTCACCGATGATCCCACAACTGAAGTCGCTGATGATTCCACAACTGCAGTCGCTGATGATTCCACAAGCGCAGTCACTGACGATTACACAACTGCAGTCATCGATGATTCCACAACTGCAGCCGTTGATGATTCCACAAGTTCAGTGACGGACGATTCCACAAGCGCAGTCACCGATGATTTCACAACTGCAGCCGTTGATGATTCCACAAGCCCAGTGACTGACGATTCCACAACTGCAGTTGCTGATGATTCCACAAGCGCAGTCACTGATGATTCCACAACTGCAGTCACCGATGATCCCACAAATGAAGTCGCTGATGATTCCACAAGCGCAGTCACTGACGATTCCACAACTGCAGTCACCGATGATCCCACAAATGAAGTCGCTGATGATTCCACAACTGAAGTCGCTGATGATTCCACAAGCGCAGTCACTGACGATTCCACAACTGGAGTCACCGATGATTCCACAACTGCAGCCGCAGAATCCTCTACGGATGGAATTACGACCCAAGATGATTCAAGTTCGAGCGATTCTACTCAAAATGATGACTCTAGTTCAACTACTGATACCAGTGAAATCATTACCGATGACTTCGACTCACCAGTTGAAAATTCCAATGCCACAACTACTCCCAGCCCTTCCTCCTGCGTGGGCACTTGTCCTGCAAAAGACCCTGAAACATACACCGTACTTCTACCAAACACCGACTGTTCCAAATTTTGTAAATGCAGTAATGGCGTAGCCTATGAATATGATTGCCCAGCCAATCTTCACTTTAGTACGGCTCTAACTACCTGCACTTATCCTAGAGACGCGAACTGCGAAGGATCCGCCAGTCTCGCAGTTGAAACTGACTCTCGCAGAAAAGAGAGAAGTGTAGATCGCCGCGTAAACCCTAAATTTGCAGGATTCAATAGAGGTATGGGATATTAGAAGAAAATGTGGGCACAAGGACGTATTAGTTTCAGGGAGCCTATAATCATGTATTGTATAAAACGATACTAAAATTGTGTAATAAAAGAATTATCCGTTGTGAAACATAAGTACTTTCGATTTAGTATTTATTTGTACTGTGTAGCTGTGACTAATTTAATATAATAATTATTTATGTTTGTAATTGATTTCTCTATAAAATAAATCATTATCATGTATTTGAAATTAATACCTGTCTGGCGGCTGGACCAAATATATACTCACCCTATTTGTAGAGTAATCGTAACAGTTAGATATCTTAATTACCTGCACTATCCTTAAAAACGATGAAAGGTTCACCAACTAAATTATAAAGCAATATAGATTGGAAATTCTCCTGACATATCATAACATAATGTAATATAATTAGAGATATGATAATAAGTATTACAAAAACCATATCAATAAAAACAGTATTAAATAATAAATAAATCAATTAAGCGAATGCTCATTTTTTTATTTTTCACATCTCTCTTGGTTAGCGTATACACAATATGTATGGTGATTATTTTTGAATGACTATGCTGTTCCTTTATTTTCACTGTCAAGGTTTCCCCTCCATTACTCTCTCTCTCTCTCTCTCTCTCTCTCTCTCTCTCTCTCTCTTGCGTCTCTATAACTGATCACGATGATAATTGTATTAATAATGGATATAATAACCAGGGTCAATATGAAGATAAGAGTCGGGCTCTCAGGTTGCGTAGAAGTCAATTTGCTCGTGTATCAGCTTTTTCAAACCAAAGTGAATGTACATGATCTATTCAGGTGATAACTATGCATCTCTCCGGTACATACAAGGGTGAAGGTGCGCGGGTGTATTTTTTATTGCATTTCATCGTAATATTTGGCCATCATATCGTAGAGATACGAAGGTTGCGACACTAAATCTTGAATTTGCCTCATTTCGCCACCCTGGCTAAATTGGTTGTGCTGGTTCTCTTGTCTCTCGCGTTCTTCTTTCTCTTCTTTGTCCTGTTTCTCTTGCTTATTGCGTTGAGCCTGTTGATTCGCTGTTACAATTGTGCGCAAAGCGTCCCAAGGATAATCGATGATTCGAGGTGACGTCACAATCTGGGATCTCTTTCCATACCTTAGAAAGGGAAAATATTTCGATTGTATTAGATATAACATACTTTTAGGAATGCCACAGTAACAATAAAAGTTTCTATATAAGCACCTGGCTTTCCCATTCAAGGAATAATAGTCCCTGACCAGGTCTAAGTATCTTCTCAATTCCTCAGGACTGGTAAAGACTTTGGGCCTTGTGGGTCTTGCCATTGGATCTGGTTCACCCCGAGCAAAAATTGGTGTCAATGTCGCCAGTACTAGGATGATCCATGTAGCGAGACCAAGACTCACCGTCACGTGCATTCTCGGTATCACCATATCAGGTATCTAAGGCAAAATAAATACCAGTTGTAACAAACACGTCAAAAAGACTATTTTATAAAATAATGTTTATCTACACTCTGTCCTCTCATTCTTTAATCGATTTAAATTTGCTTACTCCTATAAATTGACCATACGGGTTATAAGTCTTTCTTAAACAAACTGATTATTCATCCTCTGATTTATTCATTCATAGGAATAATATGGCAATTTGTTTATATAGGGTGATTTTTTTTAATCGCCTCAGGCTGATATCTCGTAAATTAAGCAACATACAAAAAATACATTTTATATGAAACTTTCTTGATTTTGAGGGGGAAAGAAGATGGTATAGTCAGATTTATCGTAGATGAAGCCGCCAAGGTGAGATGAAGGTCAACTTGGATTTTTTAAATAGAACGGTGCACTTTTTTCACAAAACCTGAAAGAGCATCCAATTTTACATAAAAAACATTAGAGGTACTTATGGTCTACAACCAAATGGTAATGAGATAAGAGCTGGGCAAGTTAGATAAAAAGATGCATCGGCCGGGTGCCGGTATCGGAGCAACACGCATGTTTCAACGTACTTAAACGCAATTCTCAATTTGTAGTACCTGATTGAAAGGATCAAAACTGTTCAAACTATTCTTTTACTTCGAGTTGCCAAAGTCTGGTCAAGACTATCAACTTTGCTTGATAATGATGCTTCTTTTTATCTAACTTGCCCAGCTCTTATCTCATTACCATTTGGTTGTAGGCCATAAGTACCTTTAATGTTTTTTATGTAAAATTGGATGCTCTTTCAGGTTTTGTTAAAAAAAGTGCACCGTTCTATTTAAAAAATCCAAGTTGACCTTCACCTAACCTTGGCGGCCTCATCTACGATAAATCAGACTATACCATCTTCTTTCCCCCTCAAAATCAAGAAAGTTTCATATAAAATGTATTTTTCGTATGTTGCTTAATTTACGAGATATCAGCCTGAGGCGATTAAAAAAAATCACCCTGTATACATATATTTAAGAAATTCCAAAGTAGAACGCTATATATTTATTCTTAATATATGTATACATATATATGGGGCATTCCGCGTCAACTGAGACAGAGCTGTACCCAAAAATTCTTTTGACCTAAAAATTTTTTTAAATATGGAAAATTTAGCATTTTTTATGTACTTTCGATTACCGAGTGGCACTTTTTCAAATTTCGGCACCTGGCAGAGCTGCACGTCCCCTAACCTTGAAAAAATACAAGTTTACGCAATGATCAAACTGATAGAAATCACAGGGCTTCCGAAAAATTCCAAGCAACGACTATCTTTATGTATTTTGAGCCGCTGAACACGAATATGAAGCTATTTTTTATTTATAAATTTTTTATTTCTCAAATTTTTTCCCTTGTGCGCATCAATATTAAAAGGATTAAAACACCTATCAAAATGTACTGATAGCCCAGAATTTTGTTGACTACTCGCCATGATGATGAATTTTTTTAAAATAAATATTAAGCTGAAAGAACAATTCTTAATTGAGCCCCTGGAAACCAGAACGTCCTGAGCGCGCGGACCGACTTTGGCCTAGTATGTAAGAGAGGGGATACGCGTTGCTACGCGTTCGGCGGGATTGCAATAGCGGCGCAACTTCGGTCGAACGTTAGAATATTTATGCTCTTCATTTGTACAAATGTAATCCGATCGAGCTGAATTTTTTATATAGTACAATTAAATGTACATACAATCGATGGGTATTGGTTGTTATGGACAATTAAAAAATTTATAGCGACGTTTTCGAACTCAAAGTTGTGAAAACTTGTAATCCCGCCGAACGCGTAGCAACGCGTATCCCCTCTCTTACATACTAGGCCAAAGTCGGTCCGCGCGCTCAGGACGTTCTGGTTTCCAGGGGCTCAATTAAGAATTGTTCTTTCAGCTTAATATTTATTTTAAAAAAATTCATCATCATGGCGAGTAGTCAACAAAATTCTGGGCTATCAGTACATTTTGATAGGTGTTTTAATCCTTTTAATATTGATGCGCACAAGGGAAAAAATTTGAGAAATAAAAAATTTATAAATAAAAAATAGCTTCATATTCGTGTTCAGCGGCTCAAAATACATAAGAATAGGCTTTGTCACTAATTTTTCTCCAAATTTATGATTGGCAGCCACGTAAAACTGCGATTTGATGTGTTTTTTTGAGGTTAGGGAGGAACGCTCAAGGTATCGGTAAAAAATACCGTCGGATTCGTGTTCAGCAGCTCAAAATACATAAAGATAGTCGTTGCTTGGAATTTTTCGGAAGCCCTGTGATTTCTATCAGCTTGATCATTGCGTAAACTAGTATTTTTTTAAGGTTAGGGGACGTGCAGCTCTGCCAGGGGCCGAAATTTGAAAAAGTGCCACTCGGTAATCGAAAGTACATAAACAATGCTAAATTTTCCATATTTAAAAAAATTTTTAGGTCAAAAGAATTTTTGGGTACAGCTCTGTCTCAGTTGACGCGGAATGCCCCATATATATTATTATGGATTATATTATTACATAAATATAATATCATTAATACAAAATAATGTTCCGTAGGAGTAAATCTTAACTTCTCTCTACTTCTAATTCTGAATCGGAATCTAGAATTATAGGAAATGAAGAGAAACTAAAATTCTTTCCCTAAATTCCTTTAAAATCGTCTATGTTCAATTTTACTCCTACCGGATTTTGTTACTGACGTAGATTACCACTGTGACATTTCATATGGAAAAAATTAAACCCCAGTATAAAAACCTAAAAATTGTATTTGCATACTAGACGCATCATATAATCAAGTAAACAAAATGTCATTACTAAATACATGTAATAACAGAAATTAAAGTTACATAATTTTAGAACGTCACACATTTCTTCCATCAACGCGTAGGTCACACATATTCTATCAGACGCGGGCTTATAAATTACAATGTAACTCTGTAACAGACAGAGTTAATTTTAACTTAATTATAGCGAAATTCAAATTCCAGAGTATAAGTAACATGTCTAAAACAAAACAAAGTTACAAAAATCATTTGGTTAAAAATTTCATGCTTCAGAGCAAAAGGTGTCACTGATTGTGAGAAGAACTGAGAACACAAGGAATTGTGTGTATAATATCTCTTAGGCACGTATGTGACGGTCCAGGATTAAACTTTAAATACGATTCAGAGTTATACTCCGGTAGGAATAGGATTCAAATATCGAGTTATATATATTGTAACGTGGCGTCTGGACGACACATTACAAGAGCCCCGCACCTCCGCGCGCTGCCGACAGCACGGCAGTGCCTCCGGCCTCCATCTCCAAGGAGTTCGTAGGTCCGTGGTTCGAGAGGAGGGAACGAGGGAAAGCAGTGGACTGGCGGCGGAGGCACGCGGCCCTTTTGTGTTTAGAGCCCGCACGTAAGGGGTGCTCAACCGCCAGGACGCACTGCCGGTACCCCGGGAACTTTGAACGGCTACGGTTTGCGGGTCCGCGGGGAGGGCGCCGGAGAGGAGTTTGTTTTGATTTTTGACCTACCGCGAAGAGCGGTAGGTAGGATGGAGAGTGTGTCGCGGGGAGTCCGTGAGTAAGGACACGCGTGTCCGGCGGACCGCAAGAAATGAGTCCTTCTTCCGTGCTCGGGCGATAGCGGAGCTATCGGATAATCGCGGATTGCGATTATCGGGATCTCTCGCAGAGAACCATGGCTCCCGGTTTTTGTGGTCTAGTGCCAGTGCGTGGCCGAGTGTGGGAAGTTCCGAGTGTTTGATGGACACCTTCGTGGAGCCGGGATGCGGCACCACGGGGATAGGCGGAAGGGACACGGCCACCACGATTTGGATTTGGTACGGGCCTGATGGGACAGCCAGTTCTCGGTAAGTACCGCGAGAGCGGTCTTATTTAGAGAATAGCTTGCGCGAGAAGATAGCCGAGCGGGAGTGGTGCGGACACACGGATGCCTCATGTGACTACCGACGTCAGAGGGCCCACTCCCGAGGAAGGGAAGGCTCGTCTCCAACGAGACCTGTTAGGATCGCGAGGGGATTCGCGAATTCGGTAAGCACACCGAGGTAGGGACAGGTCTTGGGCAGGCTAGAGATCACGACTCGGAATAGTCGTGAGCCGCCGTTGGAGGACACACTGTACGCGACGAGATTTGTATTGTACAATCCACTGTTTATTTAATGGTAATAAACGGAACGGTATTCTACTCGCTGTTTTATCATTTTGCGCGTCTATCCGTTGACTCCGAAATTCTCTCTCGTCGCCCCCATGTTCCCCTCTACCATTTTCAGTACGCTGAGGCTGAGCCGCCGGGAGACCTGAAAACGGCCGTGGTAAGGGATGGTGGTGCGGGAAAGCCGCACCTGGCGCCCAACAACTAGGTCTTCGGATCTTTTCTTTGATAACAGCACGTTGGGAGCAGCCACGGATTATTTGTAGACGACGCCGATGAACGGTATACGTCACAATATATATGCCAGTTTGGTACGTCGAAGCGTTCAAGTAACCAACTTACATATAAAGGCTGCCTTGGTAACCGAAATCAAATATGAATTTAAATTAAATATCCTATTGGACAAGATGGCCGAACAAATTGGCAGTAGTCCTTCCGCTTTCGAACCTATCCCAAAACCTTTAGAAGGTCCAGCATGGCCTCAGAAGGCATCTGGAGAGTTCATTCAAGTTCATCGTTACATTACATAAGCGATTCAGAAAAAAAAGGTAGGTAATTGGTAAAATTAAATAAAGAATTACTTAGATCACTAATCTTAGAAAGGATTTCCCTATATTACTCTAATGAACTCCAATATCCTAGCTCAACAATATTTAAGCAATACTCCAGCGAAAAATTTCGAAAAACTTTCAGTGGGTATCCATTGCCATTCCTCAGTTTTATTAATTTGTTGAAATATCAGAAAATCTTCCACTTATCCGATGCAAGTCGTTGTGGTTGTAGTGATAATCTTGCAGATTATCCTACCAATCTAACGGAGAGTAGTTATAATGAAATTAAGCTGAATATATGTACATAGATCTAGCGTCATTTTATTGAATAAAGACAAGTGACAGTGTTATTGGCCACGTGAGTACGTACACAGATCCAATATCTGAACATGTATTAAGTCTGAACATGTATTAAGTCAATATCTGAATATGTATATAAGTATGTGCATTCTATCAGCGCCACCAATTTTTGGTATAAAGTTTTTTGCTGCACTTTTGGTTTGCCAGTACACTGAATTACATACTTAGATATCTGATCCGTATACATACGTACGTAACGAATAGACCGACCCGGTATATGAACCTTATAATCACAATCCTTCGAGATTCGACAGATGCCAAACAGAAAAGCTTAAAGGAGGTTAGAGCACCATGAAACTTTCAAAAAATTTCCATTTTCTATTATTCTCAAAATATGAACTTTTATTATTTTTTTAAACCAATTAAATATAAATATTTCAAGACGAATTGACGGATCCATAGCGCCAGGAGTGAAGTAATGCACAGCGTTTGTGCGCACAGCGCAAATGAAACCTGATTCCTTTTTTGCTCTATTTTATTGAGACTGTTATGATTGCTCCTTTGTTCATATTTCCGAACTATTTTTTTACAACGAACGATTGACTTACTGAATGATACTTAGGGGTTTTTTATTCATTATCACAATGAGAGCTTCAACTTTTTTATATGGGAAATGGCATGGAAGACATCTTTCGATGGAGTTAAAATCACTGAAATTACAGCCCATATTGCTGGAAGCCAATTTAACGAAGGTTGGTAAAGTATTTTAGAAATGATGCAGCTTATGAACTTAACCGTTGGGTATAATGTCTTTATAATAAGGGAGGAGGATATGGCGCAGTGCTTAGCGATCGCTGATGTTCGAGTGTAGCTACGAAAGAAGTAGAACTGAGCGTTCATAAACTTGTAAAAGAAGAAAAGTGTAATTTACAATTCTGAAATATTTTTAAGTGATCATTTCTTAAAAGTTTATATTACTTAATCGTCTATCAGGAATATAGCATTTTTAAACAATAGTTTCTATTTTAAAAAAAATACCATATCTCGACCTTTTTCTCTCAGTCTTAGGGTGGTCTAAACTTCTTAAGGGTTAGGCCACTCTAGGATTTTCAAAAAATCGATTTTTTTTTGTTTGTTAAAAAGGTACCTTAGTATCTATAGAATTATATTACAAAAGATTATGTGCGTGGAAAATCCCTAAGTACTCAATTTTCGTATTCTAGGTATTGAAACATTATTCATGTTCTGACTTTCTATAAACTTTAAACACGTTCATCTCAAAACTACATTTTTCAAGTCGGCCGGAACCATAACTCAAACAAATTTCGACCGATTGACTTCAAATTTCTACTGTATATTTAAAATTACATTCTTTACGGCAGTACGTAGGATTTTTTCATTATGTTGCATAGTTCTTTTGTTATAAATAATGTTCTAACGATTTTTCATGGGATTTTATACTTTTTTTTTTCAGAAATGCGCCATTTTGGCAAAAATCAATATATCGAAAAACTCCTACGTACTTCTATAGCTATTTTCGTAAATAATCGAAAAAACTTTGGTTTTTTATCGTAACTTAAAAATTACAGGACCTGTTGGACCGGCCGTTTACCCTCCAGAAATAAAGGCGTCATCGGAGAAATGCTGCACAGACGCCATTTTAACATATATCGCTTTGAAAAAATTATTTTTTATAGTTTATTACTTTTATAACAAAGGTCTTATTTTGTAATTCCAATTTATTCCGTGGTTCCGATGAAAAAAATTCACGAAATAAGCCTATTTTATTCGCCTCTGGAGTGGCCTAACCCCTTAAGGGATCTACCCTAATTAGACGGGCAAAAAGAAGGCTATTTTCACGAATTCTTTTGACTGGTATAAATTATAAATATGGATATAAAAATTGTTAGGCCTAAAAAATACACTCTTAAAATACACAAAAAATTTTTTTTTATATTCATTTTACTCCGTTTTCGTACAGAAAAATGGGGCAGAAGACAGGTTCAAAAAAAAAGATGGGTGTGCGCTGTTGATGAAATCTCTGGAATGGATGATCTGAAAAAAAAAAAAATGGTTTTAGATTCAGTAGGTAAATGGCTATAGCGCATATCATACGATTTTTTATTTTTTTAAAAATGACAAAATGGCGGCCTTTTTACTAAAAACTACGAAAAAACACGTTTTTTTCCTTCGTTTTTTGCAAAAAAAAAAATAGTTATACTCAAAATTTCAAAATTTGTATGATATGCGCTATAGCTATAGTCATAAAGAACATGCGGTAAAATTTTGGTAAGGATCGGTTGAATAGTTTCGGAGATTTTATCAACAAGCCGTCTAAAAATATCATTTCGAGAAAAACGCGTTGAAAGTTTTCTTTAAAATCGAGAAAAAATCTTACTTACGTCTAATCAGCGATGCCTGAACCATACAGTATGTCTTCAGTTTCTTCATAGTGCTCATTTTCATCCAAAATAGCCTGCCTTCGTATATATTCACAAAAGGTTGCAGCACCTCATGTATACAAAGGCAGGTAGGTAGTATTGCTCCGAGCGGTGCGTATATTAGTGCGCTCAGGTAGCTAAGTAAACGTCGCTCAAAAGTACACTTAGGCTGCTCGGATCTTTATAAATATTTAATATGATACTTTTAAATGTGTATACTTTCGAAAAATGCAATAAAAAAAAATTCGATTTTTTGAAAATTCTAATTAGGGTAGATCCCTTAAGTGAGGATTCTCGTTTGAAAAAAATGTTTTTATTACATCATCTTAAAATGCAATCTCTGGAAAATATGTATTTAAATTTTCAAATCGAAATTTTAAAATATAAGGAAATTACAAGCAGTTTACGGTTTTACGCCATAAGTTGAAATCAGCCCATGCGTACCTACTGTCGCCGCTTACGTTATCTCAGATAACAGAAGTCGAGTAACGGTTGGGCTTTCTGTTATCTATGAATATATTATGTCCAATACTACGTACACATAAATAGACGTTCAACGAAAGTTTGATGTATGTATAAGGGCCCCTTTATATTAGTGTGAGTAAGGAAAATGTTCTAATTGCGTATGTCAAGAGTTTAGTACTTTGTCCAGTCCTAAATTAAAATGTAAAATTGATCGAAAGCATTCCACAGAAAGCGTGGAATGTCTAGGTAGAAAAAAAATGAAAGTTTCAGTGTGCAGACATACTTACAAGAATTTAAAGAATTCTCGAGTATATCTATTACAAAATAACATCCGGCATGTTTCACACATGGCTATAGAATTATAGACATTTTCAGTGTTTTAAAAAAGAAAAAGGAATCCTGTATGGGCTAAGAATAGCAGATTAGGCTTTGACAGCTCTAAATATGCCTAATTATTACGTAGAGTTAATGACAAACATTAAACACGTCTTTTTTTACCGGGGAAGCATTTTTGAACCACACTGGCCCGATACCTCAAAAATTAATAATCCGATCGACTCCAATTCTAGCAATTTGGACCAGGATGTTTGACATATCTCAAGTAGTTTTATTAGTTACAAAAATATATTACAAATTTTGATGCAAAATCCGATAGTTATTCCCCCATTTTTTCGTTTTTCAACGAATTTCTTAAGCCCGTATTCACAACTCGCTCTTAAAGTCAGTAACAGAGTCGTTTGTAGTTAAAAGTCACTAAGAAAAAATTTGAAAGCGCATTATTAGCACTAAAAGTGAGTTCTGAATACGGGCTTTAGATTCCAGTTCCCGTAATAGTGTCATTGCTAAGCAATAAAAGCACCCGGTTTTTTTTTTGTTTCAGAGCGCTACAAGTGAAGTTATGACGCCAACGCACCAACAATATTACTGCCCGACAAGAGATATCGAGCGACTGATAATTCAAAAAGTAGGGGTTATAGGTACTGGAAAAGATTCATGTAAAATCTTAGAAGTTTAATACAAACTCCTGTAATATTCGATATTGTTTAGGCATATTTTTTTCCTATAAAACATTTAAAAAATAATATATTTTACTACTTCAAACGACCCCCCCCCCCCCCCCAATAACGTTAAGATACTTTAAATAATCGAACTTCTAATTTGCCACCAGGTTTGCATCCTGTGACCGATGAAACCATCAGGAATGCGTAAGGCAACGCGTAAAATTACGAGAAAATGTAGGCTTGGTGTATCTCCAAAACTGAAAATTAGCCAAATTAAACTTGGCTGAAACTGTCTGTCCTGTCTGTCTTAAACTATACCGTGAATGACACTATAGGGTCTCGAAAATCATAACGACATTTCGCTTCGTGTTTTTCAATTGTTTTATCACTATCAATTAATTTCATTTTTCTTTATACCATGGTCGAAAGTACATGATTGACGCATCGATTTCAGTGCAGAAAACCTTGGATTTTTGCTGTGCTCCGATAGTCGTTTATTTTTGGGTAGAAAGAACGTACTGACTGAGAGATAGAGAGAGACAGAGAAACAAAACAAAGTTTGCAATTCTCCGATAGGGGTCTCCAATAGCTACACAGCAAAAATCTAAGGCTTTCTGCACTGAAATTGATGCATCGATCCTGTATTTTCGACCATGGCATAAAGAAAAATAGTATACATCACATGGGCAGTAAACTGAGCACCCGGAACTGCTCGATGAATGCCCGAGGCGAAGCCGAGCTCAGTTTTCTGCCCTTGTAGTGTAATATACTATTTGTTCTCGCCAGATTAGCTGATTTTCCTTCTGTCGTGGCGCATTCTCTTTACATCAGATCACACTGCCTCTTATAAAATAGATGTTTTAGAGGTCGCAGGCAAATCCATTGGAGGCAGGCTTATAATAAATTTTGTATCCCACGTTATGCTGCTACTACAGCCACCACAACCTCCTAGGGTAACTCCAGGTTGGCGAACGCTTGACGATTTCCTGATGTAGTTAGATCTGGGTGTTGCGTACTCTCGAAACATACAGACCACTTAATAAATTTGTGATATCTAAAAATTACGAAAATATTGTTCGAAAAAGTATATGGTAGTTGACTATCGAGAATTTTTCGGCAGAGAAGCTAGAATGTTATCAATAAAGTATAGGTATATTTTGTAATACTCAGAAATTGTATTATTTTAGTAGGTTTCATTGATAGCAAAATTTCCCAATTAAATAATCAAAACATTTCGGGAAATTTTTGTAATAAAAATTCAAAAAAGCACTCACGTTTCTTGTTTACTTTTGCGTCAAACATTGATAAGCAAATAAAACTGAATCTGATACCAAAAAGTGTCCAATTAAAACCTAAAAAAATCAGTGATAACGAATGCGCTAAGGTATTACAGTCCCATGTTTCTTACAGCGCCCCAATAGTCACATAGATAGTAATCTTCGGTCCAGTAGAATTAAAATTGGTAAAAATCCTTAAGGACATGCGTAAATAAATACCGAATATTGCCATAAGGAAGATCAACAAAAATTCTTTTTTAAAAAAAAGTACAGCGTCATACGAAAACTTTGTGCAACCCATCCGACCCCAGATATAGCGTAAAGTTACCTGATCTTGTGACACGACCGAAATGCCATGTTATAGTATATAATACCACATCTCCTTTCAATCTTCATCAAACTATATTCCTTTCAAGACCATCTCTTCTATGCGCGTAGGAAGTAACTGAATAGTCCCATGGTAAAATAGGTAGCGGCCTAAAATAGGTCGTCGTTCTGGACACTGATATCGCATGAAGCTAGGTTCCCTACGACATTAGGATCCTGAAGTCGGTGGGTTACCTGTTGCGCCGACCTTTTTGAGCAACTTGTAACTCCTACAATAGTGAATAACCCTGAGTTTCCTTTAAGTATACAGGGGTTCGTAGATAGTTTATACAAGGGTTATTCAAATACAAGAAGAAACGGTGCTTTCCAGACTTGATGTATCGTTTCCATTATATCCATCAATAGCCAACTTTTTCTAACTGTACAAATTAATAATTCTCTTAGATTTATTGTTTTATCCATACAACAAAAATTATATGTCGACCAATTTTCACAATGACTTTTTAATAAAAAGGGTTATAACTTTTCTAATCGAACTAACATATTCCAACATGCAATTTATCGGGTTTCTGCGTAAGTTTCATCATGTTCGCTAGCTTTGGTCGACTGCCTATCGCGTTAGGATGAGGAGAGGGTTAAGTTAAAATGGATTAATCTACGACATGGTTAATTTTAATTGAAGGTACAGGAAGTTATACACGTAGTCCGCGTAGAGAAGCTCTAGAATTACGTTGGTATCAGTGATCATGGGAATTATATGTATATTGAGATCATTATATATGCATATAATCATGTACAAAGTGTAGTTTGAGGACCCAGGCGATTAAGGGTCATCCACAATAGCGAGCTAATGTTTTTAGCTAATACCCTCAGGTATCACAGCATTGAAATTCTAACCTAACGTAACCTAACCTAACGGAACACTTTCTAAGCCCATAATAACTCCGGATGTCTAGCATTCAAAAAAAGTTAACAAATTTAATGTGACAGTCGCTTTATTGGCCTTAAACTAGCGGCTGTATTACTGAAATTATCCCCAAAGTATGCTTTATTACTGTATATGTATACATATATATATATAAATGAGACAAACAGTAAGTTCCAGGACGGTGGTCATCCACAATGGCAAGCGAATGCGTTTTTTTAAAAAAAAACTAAACCTTGGGGTGTGACAGCATTGGAATTCTAAGCTAAACTAACCTAACGAAACTCATCTTTTAGCCCATCACAACTCCGAGTATCTAGCATTAAAAATTTTTTGAAAAATTCGGTGTGGATGCCGAAAATCGGTCCTGGAACTTTACGATTCACATATAAAATTTCCAAGACTGTCTTGGAACTTGACAAAAGTCCTGGAACTTGCCAATACGCATCGAAAAAAGTCCTGGAACTTAGCGAATGATATATTTATACAAATATGTTAAGGGCAGCTTCGAGGACATGCGGCACTCACAACGGCAAGCTGATGTATTTTTTCTTTAAATTAAAACTTGGGACATGTGTCATTGAAATTCTAACCTAATCTAATCTAACGAACTATTTCTTAGCCCATCGCAATTCCGAGTGTCCAGCATAATAATTTTTTTGGTAAATTCGGTGTGAGTGTCGCATAATGGCTCCAGAAGTATACATGACACAGAATTTTTCCAGGACCACCCTGGAAAATGCGATTTGTCCTCATAACTGGTAATATCCAAGAAAAAAGTCCTGGAAACTGCCTTCTAACATATTTATATACATACATATACAATATACGTTTCGCTAAGGGATACTTTGGAGACACGAACAATCAAGGGGCGTTCACAGCAGCAAGCTAATGTTTATAAAAAAACGACTAACTTGGGATTTGACAGCATTGGAATTGTTACCTAATCTAACCTAACCTAACTTAACTTAACCTAACTTAACAAATACTGGATGTCTAACATTGAAAAAATATAAACAAATTTGGTGTGAGAGTCCGCTTTATGGTTTTCAAAACAGTCATTACGCTGGAAAATCTTTGAGGTCGGTCCCCAAAACAGCCACTTGTCCTCAAATAAGCAGCTTCGTAAATGAAATCGTCTCCAAAGTATTCCTTAGCAAAAAATATACACATATATATATATATATATATATATATATATATATATGTTGTAACGTGACAAAACAATCAACCTCTCAGTACTCGTGTACTGAGAGCGTACCCGTTACAAGGGGACGGCGAGGACGCGCGGCTAGTGGCAATACCAGCCACTAGATGGACAACAGTTCCCGAAAGTAGATCCTCGTAGAATAATAATAATAAAATCCGCTAGATGATTAGCGCTTCCCGCTAATCAATTTAGCAGAACAACAGAATAAATAATAGCTTTCCAGTCAACTTGATTATCTGAAGTCAAACTACAAGAACACGCGGTATCGCCGTCAAGTAAATTAAATCCGAAAGGATCGCGAATAGTAAAATTGTCAATAAGCTCGATCTATGCCCGATAGGACAGAGCATATAATTATTATCCATATCACCTTATCTAATCTTGTCGACGGCTACGGCACATTAGCGTCCGCTATTCCGCCTAGACCGATCAGTAGAGAAAATTTGTCATAGTTCTGAGGAGACCATCGAGATCTACCTCAGACACATCAGCGAGAGCCATTTTTGGTTGATCTGCGCCGTGATTAGTTGAGTCGCACACAGTGCAATAGCCAATAGATAGGCAAAGCGCCGCTAGAGCTAAAAACAAAACTTAGGCATCCTCCCTATACCGCACAGACCGGTTAGAGAGAGATAGGAATAGACAACAAGTATAGGACGACTCCTGGACAATCCTTTTCCTATAATACCGACAATAGATTAAAACTGGGAAATTGACCGCGATTACCAAACTTCTGAACCAATTATCGATTATTTCAATAAAACTTTGTTATTTATATAGTTATATTACCTTAGTTATATTACCTTACCCACCTGTGTCGCTTACATTCTTAAAGCCGCCAGCCCCGAGCACTTACCTACATCCCGTTTCGTACACTCATAAGGAGCGTACGCAATTGCACTATCGTGAAACGTTACAATATATTGTGACGTTATTTTTGGACGTCACAAAGGTCCCGTATTGGTTACTTCCGTTTTTCGATTTCGGGACGCATTTACGTCCCTTTTTCCAATCAAATATTACGCAACCGGCCAAGAGCTCCAGGGTCATAAGCAATAGGGAACATTAAGTTAATATTTTCGTATACCAATATTTCATACGTCACGACCACTTCACCGGAACCGAGCCATCCGGACAGCTGGAAGCCAACGAAGGAGGATAAGCAGATTTTATGCCGAGGAACGTGGAGAGCTGCCGTGCCGACCTGACGACTCCACCCTATAAGGGACCCTACCCGACAAAGAAGACGGAGGGTCAACCCAAAAGGACAGAGCCATGGACTTCACCCTACCTATCGTTTATATCGTCAATACCGATAGTCCCTAGTAATGGGACTAGTAACGAAGACGAGGAGGTCTCGAGTTCCGCCAGACTCCTCGTGCTGCATGATCAACGGGCCCTTGCGTGGAGGCACCGTAACTGGCTTGCCATAGGAGGCAGAAACGACCAGACCTACCGAAGTCATCAGGATCTCAGCCACTATCGTCGAGGACAGGGCCGGAATCTCATCGCCGCCAGAGGCCACTGGACACCCCGAGCTACGGCAGCGAGGCTGTGACTATGTTCCGCGTGGCTAGCGAACTTACGACCAGGACGTCAAAGTGTTGCGTTTAGTCCGCGATTGGAACTTTTATTTTACGCCGTCCTTCCGAGTACTATGTATCGTTTCTCAAAGGAAGGCTCCGGCATCTATCGAATATTGTCGAAGTCCGTCTCGTAGGGGTAAGGCGATTGAGCCACAGATGTCACTCGAGTATTATATCGTGTGTTTTTATCGAGGAATAGTCCAACGGCATGACTTTTGTAACGGCGTAGTAATACGGGTATTGTGAATCCTCCCAAGGATCTAATTGGCTATCTAAGGGCACTACTTTTGATTGTTGGTGGGGACGCGAGTCCCGGCCCTACAGTGAACTTTGCGTAGAGAACATTCTTGTCTGAGTTATCATCGTGGTCGGGTGCGAATTTGGTATCGTCCGTAGTTTCAATAGTACCGGTAAGAATCTTGTAACGAGTCACGAAATCTTTTCCATACAGCTAACTTTCCTATCGTTTCGCGTTCGCGTCTTTCCCAGGGCCTTCGCCTATGGATGATTTCAGTGTCGCTAACGTGGAAAATATTCCGTGTATCGCCTATATTTTTTTATGTAACTCATGCTTGAAAAACACTACTTTTCGTGCCTCCGAAGTGTGGCGAAAGTAGCGCTTTATAACTATGGATACGATAAAAATGCTGCGCATGCGCAAATCAGCCCAATTTTACATTATCGCACTAGTGCTTTCTTCTCGCACTAGTGCGATAAAGTAAACTTTGTTCTCGCGCGCTGTCATGAAATGCATTCACTTTGGAAGCCTTCCTGGCTCTTCTTATGGCTGCCTCCTGCAACGAAGAGATGTTCCAGTCTCTTTGGAGGCACCAAAAGTAGCGTTTTTCATGCATTCGTTACAGAAAATATTATGCGATACTGGTACAATAAAGCGAACATTATACGCAGATCGTGAAGTTTGTCACACTCGCCGCACTCGTAAAACAAACAGCACTCGCCTTCGGCTCGTGCCGTTGTCTTACTCGTGTGCGGCTCGTGCGACCAACTTCACCGCCTGCCTATAAAGTTCGCTTTCTCGCACTTGTATCGCAAAGTACTATTATTGAACTATTATTGCTTGATTTTGTAATCTTTTCTTAGCGCAAAAGTCTCGTGACCCTGGAGACCTAACAGAAAGAATCCGCGAGTTCTCGCTTCACGAGAACGCGTGTAGTGTATCGTGTTTGTCTCGCTTCCCGAGACTTCACGTAGCGTCGCGTGTGTCCCGCTTCACGGGAGTTCACGTATCGTATCCAAAAGTTTCGTAAAAGAATTACTTGAGATTTTGTTTGATTTGCCTAAATTGTTATTAGTTATCTTTATTTGACTTGTTTCGAAATTGTTATTGGTTATTTGTTGAAATTCTCAATCGTCCTGAATAAAAGGACACCTGTTATTGTTTTCTATTCCGAGGTTCTCATTCTCCTAATCAAGTCCCTTACCAACACCTCGGTGATCCCTGCCCCTCTACCATCTCGCGAATTATCTGTGCTGGTCGGTGGCACTTTCTCCGTCCCTTTTGGAATTATTTTGCAGATTTTGGTCTCGTGACACAAAGGTGCGTCTGGCGCCCAATCGGTCTTTTTCGGTATCGTATTCCAGGGGGATAGGGGTTTATAATTTGTCGACGGAAAATCAGCTGTTTTGTTACGAACGGCTCGAGTACTCAAATTCGGTTATAATTCGAGAAGAGAATTTTCGTCACAATATATATAATATATATTATAACGGGGTGCTCGGCTCGTCGCCGCTATAATTAATTTATCCACAGAGCTGCCAGGGAGCGCTAGAGGGCTAAGAATTTCCGAAAAATTAGGAGTTCTGATCGGGAGTCGAACCCAATACCTTCCGTCCGACCCGATAAGTCATTTATTTATTTTTCGGTCATTCCTAGGTGGAAACCTCGCTCCAGCTCTGTAACGCTACGTTACAATATATATTGTAAGATACCATCAGATTGTTGGAGATACCATCTAGGAATAATCGAAAAATAAGTAAATAGGACTCATCAAATCTGACAGTGGGTTCGGCACAGTGGTAAGTGGTTCGATTTGGCAGTTCGAAGATATCGGGTTTAATTCCCCATCAGAATTCTTAATTTCTCGGAAACTTCTAGCCCTCTAGCGCTCAGTGGCGGCCCTGTAGATAATTTAATTATCTAAGGGCTTGTGTTTGGGAGTGCTAAAAATGAACAAATTTTGTGATTTTTGTTTTGTAGAAATGGTTTCATTTAATATTTTGAAACTTTAAATACGTATTTGTTAACATTGACAGCGAGGAATAAATGCACCGTTATATGTTATCTGAGCGTGGTTATTGTCTCTCAATAAGCAGCAGTGGTTAAGAAATATCAAAATGGTGGCATTTTTTAAAATTAGGTCGGATTTCAAAGTATAATACTCGTGATATTTTTTTTGAATTGTAAAAAAATATTAAATGTAACGCATGAGTGAGTTAGTGACGATAACTAGATTCATATATGTAGAACATAACGGCCCGAGTAACAATTATTAAGTATACGGTTGATCTGCGATTGATCACTCAAAAATATAGCTAAAACTACAGCTAAAAGTACAGCAGGTACTTTCGTATACTATGAGCATAGTTATCTGGAATAGCACAAGTAGAGTTTTCATAGCTTAGTATAGAAAAAATATAGTATTCAAAGATAGAAAGTCCACGAATCACTTCATTATAGTAACTATGACAGAGTTTTCCAGGACTCCGAAAACTATGACGAAGCGAAAACCATGACTCCCCACAAGTGTAGTTTTTACGTCAACCAACTGGTAAAGAAACGTTTGACTTATTCTACGGGATCACCTGTGTATATCGAATCAAGAAAGAAAATTGCATGAACAATTTTTTTCGGTAATCTTCAAATGTCTACAAATACATTTCTGAAATTTCAAAACTTTTGGTAAAGGCGTATGATCTGAATTCCTGCATGTTCCAGCAGTTCGAACCACAAGCCCTCCTTAGTGCCGCGAGAGCGAAGTGTTGGGTTACATGAGTAGCCAATTTTCTTTCTTCATTAATTGATTTAAGCTCTATATAACAGATAACCAATGAAACAGAAAAGGGAAAAGGACAAGCTGTCACATAGACGAAACATGTATTTAATAACATGGATATAAATAATTCTTAGTACTTAGAATATGAATGTAAATGGTATTAAGTATGGCTTTGCCTTTAAGGGGACTCGGGACCTCTTATTTCTCACTCGAGTAAAATTCCAATGAAAATCAGAGATTCTTCCCCAAAGCGGAGTTCAGCGCACATATTGCAAAGATTACAATCATTTTAACATAATTTTCTAAATAATTAGCTCAAAACTGAAAAAATAATCCGATCCGCAAATTTAGATGTGAATTTAAAAAATGCGAAGAACTTCAGATCGTATTAATCTTTCAGCTGTGATTTGATTATTGCGAAAATTATGTCAAAATGATACTTAACTTTGAAAAATATAAATATCTATGTCAAAATCCTGTTATTTAAGATTATTGCTGGAATTTTTTCTCGTATGATAAGAAAAGATCCGGGGTCCCCTTAAGTAGTGCAGACATAAGGATTGTTTGTTCTTGCGATTTTAGGTACTTTGCAGGACTACAGCTGTGTTTGAAAATGAGCCGACAGCGCTGAGACATTGTTGTTTCTCGACTGAATGCTTTCAATGAGCAAAGATGTTTATTGAAATGCTTATTGCTTAATGTTTAATGCTCTTAATTCTCTCAGCGCTGTTGGCTCATTTTTGATCACATCTATAGCGCTGCAAACCACTTAAAATCGCGAGATTGAACACGCCTACAGCATTGGCTTTAATACAAATACTTAGGCTTGTTTTATTGAGTCTTAATTTAAATAAAACCCATTCAATTATCAAACCATTTGACGACCATTAACATGAAACATATAAATAACATGGATAACAAGGGAAGGAAAAAGTAACCTCAAGTAAATTCACAACTTCAATGATCCGAAGCCGAATAGGTTTATTGGGTTTCTAAGGTTTTACCAATGAATGTGGTTTAATAAGCAAGAAATATAGAGCACTCTTCATCTAAGCTATAAAAAAATGCAGAGAAAAAGAAAAAAATAATTGCCTAAGGCGAACTCGAACCCGAGTACTCTGGTGTAGAGTAGTAAGCCTAGCGCTTGTATTGCTAATTTAACACGCTACGTTTATAAGTTAATCAACTTGGATTAAAGTTTTTATCAATAGAGTTATTCCAACAGAAAAGAAAGACTCTTTTTTCAATGTACTAATTTGTACCAGACTCATGTGACTCGAATTAGTTAAAATAAAAAATTGTTCTACATACAATTCCTCGCAACAGTAATACAAATATTTTAACTAGCATTCATAATTACTACAGGTATTATATAAACGTGGCGGTGCCTAACATAACGTGATCTAAGTTTACCATTATTTTCAGACTCCTATCAAAGGTGTGCCTCTGTTCTAGATGCCAATAAAATGCTATCTAGATTAGAGTGAGAAAGATAATGGGGTGCAGGAGGTACACAAAAATCTTAAAATATTTCTAAAGATTATCAAATTTTGTAACCCTTCATATACCTGATGGAAAATCGTGACGTCGTATGCATGGTGGGTCTGTCAGACCCATAAATAAATGTAGCTTTTTTCTATGTTTAATTAATTATTGTTATTCTTAAATGATACTGATTTCTTATAATAATAATATTTTACAGAAATAAATAAATACAAAGTAATTTACGCATGCCTTTTATTAACTTTCAAACAAAGCGATTTAGACTTTGCAAAGTTATTGCTTTTTATAGATACTGCTGGGTCTGACAGACCCTACCAGTTATACGAAGGGCTAAGTAAGAATAAGGGAGCTTGCATCTATGAGTGGTGATAATAGCTATCGATAATTCATTCAAAGTCCTCCTCTTTAATACTTACAATAGTTCAACGTATTAATATTCTCGTTAGAGATCTACAGTCGGTTTACAGTAATAAGTAGGTATTATGCGGAAATCTTCTCTTATTGTCTTATCACATTGTTTTAGACTAGTGAGAAGGTATCATTTATTATTCGATTTAGCCGATGAATTCAATTCATAATGAACTTTCGAGTTGAACGTTGAATCCTAATGATTAGAATAGACTGCATATAGTCGACTCATTTCTCCGAGTAATAAGTAGCTGCAGAATTTACTATACAAGCCATACTAAGTGAATGGAATAAGCGGTTGTTATAGGATTTCGCATAAGCAAGCGATTTTTTTTCTTACATCTTTCACTCTCGATATATACGCGTAAAAGAGATAGAAGCAACATAAGAATAAGAAGTAAGCTAACTGTTTTTACGAACAAGTTTCGACAGATTGACACGTGCCCAATACTGATATGTTATTTTTAAGATTGATAAGGAAAGCTGGATATGAAATTTCTATGGCTACGCCCACGGCCATCTTAGTAAGGTGCATGTATGGATTGAAATATTCAAGACCATGTTAAGTCCGCCAACTAACATAGTAATTCGCAGTCACAAATAAGGACTAAAGGATATCGATATCGTGTGGCAAACATTAGCATTCCTGTTTGATCCTTAATTTATATCTGAATCATAATTAATTACCTACTTGTCAAATATGAATAATCCGACAATACTTGAAACAAATTCAAGCCTCTAAGGTATATTTAAAAATATAAGTTCGAAATACATGACCTAGAAATAAAAATGCAATCGAATTGAACGATGAAGAAGTCAATAATAAAGATAATCGTATACTTGGGATTAGTACGTTTCACGGCTTATCAAGGATTGATTGCCATGCCAATATTTCGTGATATTATCGAATACTGTGTAAACTTTAATCCTTCTGATAATATAATATTACAAGAGAAAAGACATTTTTTTAAAAAGAATCTCTTCTCGTATACACTTAATCCATCGAAATGTAAGCTCTCGAAAAGCTATCATAATAATTCAGTCAAGAAATCACTTTTCTCCTGCTCTCTCGTTATCAACAAGATCTCAAGCTTTAACTCGTAATTTAGATATCACAAATATGAAACTTCTTTATCAGATATCAACATTCGATGAGGTTTTTCTTTTCAGTGGTACGCATTACGTATTAAGATAGGAGTGAATTTCTTAGAAGAGTCGTATTATTATCGTGCGATCGAGAGAAATAACTTCAGTGAGAAACCCATGACTTTTGAGATAACGCGCCCTTCTTCCTTACAAGTATATGGATACATAGACTTCGTACGTACTTCGTCGTTCGACTTCGTCCATAATTTATCTTTCCCTTGTCTATGCACACCAGCTCAAATACTTCTCTATTTGGTTAAAGAGGGACTATCGATTCGCTTATGATAAGAACCTTTAGGAGCTTTGCAGAAACTAAGTTCCCTGTAAGACGATCGTTCCTCACTGAAGTCTGTAAAACGATCGAAAGTTTTCTTTTCAGACAGGTTCGACGATCGGGAAATAGCTTCTGTGCGAACTCCAGGAATTATTTAGTGGCTTTAACTGCATATTAGATACTTGGCATCAAAATTGTATTAACCACGTAATAAAATGGCTGGGATCACTTAGAGGAGTTTAAATTATCTAATATATTACTATGGGATATGTGACGTATATAGGAGATACAAAGAAACTTTGTTATGCGCAGCTGTCATTGTTTTCAAGTAGTTTAATAAGAAGACAATGATATTCAAGAGGAAACTTTGTAGAGCGCGGATTAAGCCACTATTATTTACGCAAATTCTATTGGTTGGATTTCTTTAATCTCAATTTTGCGCGAGCTTTTATCAGATTATAATCTATGCTGCGGGTATTGCGATCGAACGAGTACAGAGCGCTTTGATATCTCTTTTGGCAGAGGCTGTATCATTTAAAAAAATGAAGGTAAATTCACGTTTTTTTTTTATTCTCGTAACAATATTATGATATTTTTCTTTCATTGTAATTCAAACGGGCTTGCCGTATACACTTGTTGATTACATTATTATTATTTTTTAACTAACCGAGGAACATGGAGATTAGATAGAAGGCTGTTAGATATGTACCTATATATGTGGCGCCAGTATGGATAAGCGAGATCGCTTTTGTATTTATGTACGAGTATGGGCTAGAATACTGCTTGTCGGTTTCCTCTTGATAAAAGGGTTAAAAAGAATGTGAATTGTGTATATGAAATTGTGCCATTTTATATCATATACGTATTTCTATACATATACAGGTATGCAAGATAATCCTTTTCGACGGAGCTATTATGAGTTTTTTTTTTTTTCGTGGAATAATTGAATATTGTTGTTGTTGTTATTACAAATATTATTAAATTGATGTATTGAAAATACGTTGTGTATACGTTATGTAATTTTTTATTCCAGTATAAATTTTTTTTCTTACGGTTTCCTACGTTTTCCTAAATTTTTTCGGAACGTTATTTTCCAACGCTATATTTGTCTTTTTATCATTGACTTTATATCTACAATCTGCAGTGACAATGAATATTTAAAATTCGTAATCAAAAAAGATTACATGTCCTGATTCAGGTACTTCATACGCTGTTTCGTAGTTATTTCATAAATTTAAAAAACAGTTTAAAAGTTTAATCTGATAATACATCGGAAAATTGTGATATTAATAGGTGCACTCATGATTATCATATGTGACTAATTATTCACTGAGAGTCATCCCAGCAAACACAAGTAACAGTTACATATAGACAGTGTTAAAATGCCGTATTCAGGAACGTGATAGTTACTTAAATCAGTGATTTATACACATATTTATTACATCTCTGAGTATGATATGTTTGCATCATCGATATTAATGATTCTTTATGTTGGCTGTGATTGCAGTTCTTGATTTGATTACATATCAAATAAAATATGAAAGAGGTGATATCATGTCAAGGGGAGGCATTATAATTAGGATAGCTCGTCGCATTTTATTGATCACTTTAATAAACGACGGTTGTAACTGAACAATGACATATTGTAAAAATGTATACGGGTAAGGGAAATGTTTTTAATGACATGTTTTCTTAAGAATGCAAAATTTGTTAAGTTCCCTCGCGTATGACTTTTAATCTCTTAGAATCATACGTCACGCTTGAGACAAAGTGATGAACAAATATTTTTACAATCGTGACTCAAAATTTATCTAGCTCCGAAGATTTTATCGATGTGAATCAAACGGAAACACAATGGGCGTGTATAAAGGTAATTGATAATGATCAGCGACATTTTTTTCTCTTCTATCTGAATAACTAAACCTCATACGGTTATCCTGTTTTCTTGTAAAAGCAAGTATGTATTTCCTCATATATATCCACGTCTACCTCCAGCACTTCGTGACCTTCTAGAAATTAATTGCAGGACTTTTAAAGCCCGTTAAAACAGCGTTATCCTCCTGTTTATGGTAGCACAGATGGCAATTTGCGGCTGCTCATTGTAAAAGGTTGGCTGCTTTTATAAAGTGGAAACATGCCGAATCGACTATCTTGTTTTAGCCACAAAGAAGATACGTACCGTGACAAGTAACATGTTTAAGTGAGCGAGAGACAGAGATAAAAAGATAGAGTGAGAGAGGGGGGGGGGGAGGAGGGGAGAGAAATTGGAGAAGACACTACAACATAATGAAATATTAAATTGTTGCGTTCGCATGAAAAATCAGATTGCACATTCGTGGTCTATAATTGAATATCAAAGGGTAAGTGAAATCTGGTTTATATCACATAGAAACTCTTGGAAGCGGCTATCTCGCAGGTGACTTCCAGATTTAGGGAAAGAGATGAATCCCTCAAGGAGTACGTGCATATCAAAATTTACTTAAGCAGTAATTCGGATATTCAGAGATAGGTGGAAGGCGCACATGTGCAACCACTCGCATTCCAAATTTGATCGATCTTCCTCGAATTCCTCGCCAGTCTCCCGATTCAACCCCATAGCGGTACTTTTTAACCAATCTTGACCCACTAAATCCTTCAATCTCATGCAAAGTGTTCCGCCAAAATTTTCAGCAGCAATGACCTAACTATCTCTGTCACCACGTATGCTTTTCCTAGAAATTTCCATGGATCCACTAATAGCAACAATTCTTTATCCTAGCCCAAAAATACACTCCCGCTAAATAACATCCGCTAAATTCACCCAGCACTCAATGTCATTCTGCGCTGGACCGCCGCCCTAGTTACAATTTTCGAGTATTTACAATTAGTAGCTTTCCTTACAGTATTTGCATAATAAATTTGCGTTCTACTCTCATTTTTCCATCGACTCGTCATCTTGAGTAGTCGTTTGGTTTTTGGTTTGCTCTGCTTACTTTTCTGTTGCGATAAATTGTGATTATTTAAATTCCATTCAGTTCGTTTTCGTCTTTTGCTAATTTCACATATCAACTTATTTTTCCCATGGTAAATCCAATCGCCTTTACGTCTAATTCAGACGAATCATCACCATTATCTGATATCAAGACAAGCAAGGTTTAATTTATTATATTTGGTGAAGGTGCGCCTTAATTTCATTTAATCTCAGTAGATGTTAGAATCTCCTAAGTCTTCAATTATTTATCCAGTGGCGGTATCTATCTGTATTCGTGTATTCAGAAGCATCCCCATTTGAAATTCAACCCTTATTCATTCCTCCCGCGATTATTAGAGGCATAGTCTGATTCTGAGTTAAGTGCGAAAGCATTGACTCGAAACAGGGGGCACTATTATGATTCGGCAAAGGCACCAGACTAGGTAAATTAGACTTTACTCTGGTTCGGATATAAGAAAATATTCCATGAGAAAAAAAAATGGAAATCTGGACTTTGCAAAGAAACGTTTAGCGTCGAAGCTGAAAATTCTAGAGCAACAGGTAGCCGAGATTCCTTGTAATACCGATGACGTTCCGTAATCTTGATTCCCCGGGCTACGGAATCCGTTTAAATCACAATTTTAATGTCTTATTATACCAAGCGTAGCTCAATACTTCTTCCAAGGTATTTTGGATATTATTGGTGCAGAGACGCCGAACGGGAGGAAATCAAATTTATTATGTAAAGAGAGTTAAGACTTTAATGCATGCGATTATCTAAACTGAAATTCCGCGATCGCTTTCAGCGAAAAGAAATCGCTGTATAAAGTACGAAAATACTCCACATACATTTTTTTTGTATATAATGGTTAAATTTGAAAATGAAAAAAAAATGTATACGCGACACTTGTATTCCATAGATTAAGATGTTCGAATGTAAGTTCCAATCGTGCGAGATTGAAAAATTTTTCGCTTTCAACAGATGGTGAAATTGTCTACAGACTTTTAAATCATATACGTATATATACTATCTTCGTGATAACGATATATAATTATCGGTATTACAATATTGTTTTGATATGACGAATCAAAGAAGTTTTGCACCACAGAATAACGAGCACATTAATTGACTATCATTTTCAGGTATATATGAGTCAACGTATAGCTGGCTCTTAGGTTGGCTGTCATTATTCCCTGATGGAATCGTATCAAAGATATGTAAATTTTCTTTTTCAGATCCTTGTTTTCCTTTGTCTCTTTCAAGTTATCATTGTAAATCGTTATCAATCGTTTGACGACCTCACTTTTCCTTTCTACAGATTTCCCAGCAACTTAATACAGAATAAAACAATTACCGACTATCCAGGGCAATTAACTGAAATATTGTATTACAGCTTAACATCAAGGTTTACGAACTCGTTTACTATTGTCTTGCCAAAATAATTGATTCTTGAGATATTCAGAACAATAGCACAATCCTAGCTATATTATCAAAGTAATAGAGATCCAATCCAAAGGAGATATTGAGAATCGCTGAATTACTTCAGAGTAGTGTATCTACGAGAAGATAAGGGTTGCTTACAGAATTTTAGAAATAAAAGATATCAGAATTGATGAAGGAATGAATATTACTCACCTAGAGATCCGTAGAGAGATTTTATGGCGTAGAGATAATATTAATGATTGCGCAGACACTTCTGGTATCGGGGCACAGGGGACTGATCCTGATCCAGGTACCAGCAATTAATTACAATCGATCAAGGGCTACGATTTGAGAATCATGCAATAATTTATATAGAATTTACTGACTGAATGATTTTATTCGACAAAAGTTAAACTAGCTTCTCTTCCTTGCGAATGTAACGGTGAGACGGATCGCTCCACGTTCTCTCGATATATATACCCCAAGAGCTCGCACCCTCCAACGCACCCCCACAGGTGCGCTCATGGATCTCCGTTTGCGCAGACCAATCCGAATCCTGACCAATCCCCGTCCTCCTGTGAGTATGTGCATCGTTAACAAATTTTTAAAAACGAGCATATGGTTTTATCAGACGAGATACAGTGACGAGAGGGTTACTTTGGACATTTTATATCGTGTAAAATTCAATTCAAAGTATCAATATTATCAGCGTATAACCTATAACGTATCAATCTTATATTGGCACAGTCCTTGCAATTTCGGATTTTCGCTGAAAATATTTTAATACCAGTAGTTTCTATTCACTACCAACAATCGCAAATTGCTAGTTAAATTTACTTTCAAATTTTAAATTCTTTTATTATACAATACATTTAATTCAGATAATTAACTAGTCGTGATCACACCTCCGTAGAATTTACAGGTGGTCACTCTAGGTTAAAGTGACTCAGGCGACTTCCAAAACGATTTCCGTATCAACAATAATTCCTTAATCGATCTGAAAAAATTCTGAAATATAACTCAAGCCTTTGTAAACAACAAACTATCGCGGCTGAACAAGAAACTTGACAATAAATTGTTGAAAAAATCTTAATGGTTAAAGTGTGCAGAAAATGCCATTTTTCACGAAAACGATTATAATTTTTTGTTTATTAATTTCTTTTTTTAAATGCATAGGCATAAGTTGGATTTCCAGTCATTGATAGGTATACTAGTAATCAAAGTATGTGCTTTCACTGTAGCAAAATCTACAGTATTATTACACGACTGTCCATTATTGGTACACTGGTCGATGACTGGGACATCGACGTATGAAGTGTGTGTTTTGAGATAAAAAATGTATTCTGAGATGTCGGTAAATCCCATTTTTAACCTCAAAAACATCGCGCTGATTACTTTAACAGGTGTGATCACGAACGATTAAATGTGTGATGTACGGTTTAAAGAACGAATGAAAATTATTATTATGCATATACGTATCAGGTTAATGGACGGGAAACCGAGCCTTATTCCTACAGTGAGATTAGGCAAAATTGAGAGTGGAGAAGAGGGTATCCACGAAGTATCGAGCATGACGGTTTAAGATGAAAGAAGCTTATTAATAAAAAGACACCCTGTGGAGCAAAGTCCATCGCCCATGGGGAAGACAGTATATGACCCATAACGTAACAACCTCATATTGGCAATGTCCTTATGATTTGTGATTTTTACCAAAAATATTTCAATCCCAGTAACTTTTATTTGTTACCAACAATAGCAATTTGGATCTGAAATATTCTAAAAAATTGAAAGAACAGTATTCTCATTATTATCTGACGTAGATTTCTTTGCGATATATATATATATACAATACCGATACTTTTAATTGTAATTTAAAAGGGACAAAACGTCCAGAGCGACCTTCTTGTCACTGTATCTCGCCTGATAAAACCATATGCTCGTGTTTAAATATTTTTTAATGGTATTAAACACCTATCCTGCTAATCCTTTGCTGGCAAGCGCATTAAGATAAGACAACCGCGTACGTTTAACATACGAGAATAATGGGAATCACATGTCCACATTTTTTTTTCAAGTGCATATATATATGTGTAGGATAACTATTGATGTATGTACATATGTTATGTTACATCTGGAGAGTGACTCTTTGACTCATCTTTATGATACTCATCATAAAGATGAACCTCTCTTATGTTATCAGGATTTAATTTATGAGTTTCTGAAAACAACCTAGTTTGCGGGAGCGCTTGCTTATTCGCGTCGTTATATGCACTTTTAATAACTCTTTGAAGATAATGAGAATTGACTCTTTCTTTTTATTATGTCACAAGCAGAATTAGGAAATGCAAATAGACTGATGATACAATCATACTTGCGGCAAAGAATTATAAGAGTTGAACTATTTATAATACAATTTTCTATAAATACGTTGTTGTCTTTGATGCAAATTTTATATGTTTAAAGGGTTTTATGATTTTTTTTGTCTTCTATGACATTGGAATTTAATCGTGTACGTTCTGGTTGCTTTACTGGACAACATATGTGAAGCGTTATCATCTGTGTTGTCTTTTGTGTAGGCAGGCAGGCTCATTAAGTTTGTCCAGCGCTTCAGGCACGAGGTGAGTGCTGATGGTATGAGGCAACACTTTTTTAATTGAGAACTAATTGCTTGTGAAACAGGAAAGAATGGCTGTCCCTTGATAGATTTATAATGATGTATTCATATATTGATCTTATAGGTTATTATATGTAGATTCATGAAAGGGGTATGAATATTTAACATTAATTTAGAATTATATTAAAGTTATGTAAATTAATATACGGAATTTTTATCGATACATGAACAATAATAAATGTATTGAGACAATAATAAATAGTATCAGCAATGACAATAATTCTGTTAAATCTTCGCAAATCTTCCTAAAATTCTCTCGTTGCTACTAAAGCTTATTGCTGTCCAAATACTAATCACTGCTTTGGTAACAGCAACAACACATTCTTCCCGTGCGTGGGTAAACTGGACTTTTAAGTGTTATATAGAATCAAGAGGTATCTCTATGACTGATATTCCAAATTTGATTATTTATTAAATTCGGTCACGAAAAAGGTCGCGAAAAATAAGCCAATTAAATGAATTTTACGTAAATTGCATTTTGCTGGTAGTGTATCTTCACTGAGCTCTTCTGATACAGAGAATGCATTGGGTATTGATATCCCTTATGCACCGTTTACCTGCAGTCGATACACTTTGTATTGCACACACTTTACATTAGATATCGGGTGAAATCGGCAACTGACCGAATATTATCTACTAAATGAAATTCGAATCGATAATACAGTTTCATGTATATTACATTGAATAATCGATTACTCATCACATCAGTCTATCCGATCTATAAGTAAAAAGCGTAACTGGTCCTACAATCAAAAGCAATATTAAAAAATCCAAAATCAGTTCAAGATGCCTTCCATAAAATTTCTCAAATTTTCTTGTAAATCCTGATAAATCATTAAAAACCAATTTAGTCGCTGAAGCGAAACTAATACGAAAATAATGTCTGTTCCAGGACACAATGAAACCCTCAAAAGTCAATGTATCAAGATTGCTTTATACGAAGCATCATCCCTTCCAATAGCGGTTATTCTTAGTGAATGAAATAAAGACGAAGCGGGGGCCGCAAAGTACCTTGATGTCTGGAAAGAAGTAAAGATACACTGGTGGAACAGCAGGTTCGACCTGTGGCGACAACGGCACGAGTTTCGAGCCGAAGAAGGGGAACCAAGAGAACGGTCATTGCCACCACCTCACCTCGAAGGAACTCACTATACTACCAGCAGTTTGTTAAACTATGCGAACTCCTATACAATTCCCAGGTAGTCTATAGCCAGTTTAGCATCTTATACCTAGAGGGGTTTACGGGGATGCGATGCGACGCGATGCGATAGGATTCGTGCATGCTGCTGGACTAGAATAGAGTGGAAAGGAGCGTACGGCGGTCGCGAGGACTGTACGCTACGACGGCTATCCAGAAGGTGGTGACTCTCCTCGACCTGACCCGCAGGAAGACGTCGTTAAGGATCGAGAAGTCAGTCGTACGAGAGTTACATTTGGTGGACGAACGAGTATGTTTTCCTGCGACAACAATTAAGATCTCTCGTTAATTATTTCATCGTAATTTTCATTACGATTCGAGCGCTTATACACATTTTCTTATAAATTCTTTAATTCGTTAAAGACACCAAAAGGATTAACGTTACCGAGTGCCAATAATTTAGAGTGGAAATAACGTGAATATAAAGAAAAAACGTGACGATACTTGAGGATTGAGGGAGATCAGTAATAATAATAATAATAGCAAGATTAAAATATTTTATTAATGAAATCGGTATAGATTCGCGAGTGTTTTATTCGCGTGTGGAGTACGAGAGACATTGTTGCGTGATAAATGGAATGATGCAGTGCAGAGGAATCTGATTGATCGATATTAATTTATCATTGTCATCCTCGAAGGATCCAATCGACGAGAAGATCGAGGTAAGAATCTTCTCTTTTGAATAATTCTTTCTCAAGGTCAAGTGCCAAGGATCGTTCATCCTTTCTTTCATGGATTCTTCATTTTTTATAGCTCAGTTCTACGTACATTGAAGAACTAGAGCGGGATAGTCACTTGGATGCATTGCTGCTGTCGACATCCTTTGAATTTCCCGCATTTCTCGTTGCTTTATTTACGTAGATATATTTTTCGTCGTACGTCAGTATTACTTTAAATACCAACAGAACGTGCTTACGAATATCTGCCTACCTACCTACCTACATATCTTTTGGTGTACATTGCTCCTCTGGTTACTAAAGTAACCCGTATGTCGTTCGCGGATAGCGGTACATTTCTTCGTGTGGATTCGACTTTCACAAATCCATACGACATCATCAGTTCGTTACGTAGGAACGAACCTTTCTGGTCTTCGTAACACGTACTTAACGCACAGTACAGGATGACGTTACTGGAATAACAAACGAATTTTAGTTCTTCCTCGTGAAAATTCAATTGACTATGTATACTATACATGTATACTATACTATAGATGTATACTATACATCTATGGTTATAATATCTAGGATATACAAGTTCTTATATTAGCAATCTATATGTAGGTACCTAAGAAAGTTTGATGTTATAAGTTATACAGAGTTAACCCGTTACGAAATTCTTGAACTATTAGTAACGATAAAACTTTGTTTCGCAGGCAAGAATAGTCACTTTGATCCTGTTGCTTAATGAATAACTAATTAATTGTAATATTATTAATAAGACCATGTGTCATTCCTGGGTGGGTAACAGTGAGTACAGAAACTATTAGAATTATCATAATACTTAGGGTGGTTTATTAATCTAATTAAACAATTACGTATTTCCACGAGTCGTATATTTCGCCGTACTAAGGAAATATGGAATTAAAGTAATTTTATGAGCAAGGTTACGTTGATTTTCTTAGGTAAAATTCCAGGAAGTCGTGCAGTACGTAAAAGAAACTTTTCCCTTGCTAAGAATTCTTTAAAATCATCAGCAAGAGTAGTATTTTATTATGAGGCGCAACAGTTTTTAACAATAATGATAATTGTTATTAAAGTACCTAGATGTTTAATTCTTAATTTTACCATCAATTAATGTATCTTCTTAGCAGAGCTTCTATTACGATCCGCGCATTAAATTGTACAGGAGTGAAATATTTTAGAAATAGCAATGTTCAAATCGGTATATAACAAGAGAGCACTGTTTCTTCTTAGAAAATAACGCTATTGTTAAATTCAAAGCGTGAAGCAATGCCAAGCAATGCTCCGTGACATTCTATGATCTTGGCGACTTGAATAGACTCGGAATTTCGTCTCCCGAATAACTGTAACTAACTTTTTCTATATCACTACTATATAGTTATCCAGGTACCTAGCTTTCACGTTAGTAACGGATAGAGTTGTTTTAACATAGAGTAGAGAAAAATGCAGAAAAGGAATAGAATTTTTGTATGAAACATTTTGTCTATCGGTACAAGAATCTACGTGCTACAATAATAATATCAGGAAAAAGGGAAATAATAATATCGGGGAAAAAACGTAAGCGGAAATAGCTAATTTACACGTATAACCCTGGGGATGAGGATTACCTGAAAGCAAGACACAAACAGCAACCGAGAGTTAGCATTCTCGTTCGTAGACATCCGGTGATTCGTGGTTGGTTCAATGTACGTACTTACTGGTAGATAGTATAACTGATCTTGGTAAATGATCCTCTTCCCGGGCCCAGAACCGGTCAGCGACCTCGGATCCGTCGCAGGCACAAATCGTGAAGTCGAACCTCTATGGAGAACCTCCTCAAAGACAAAAGCATCGGTCATTTTCTGTCGCGTGGCTAGAGGCATTTGGTGAATATCAAAAAGAGATGGAGAAAAATGGCAAGAAAAAGAAAGAGAGAGGGGAGTTAATGAAAAGAATGAGAATTCAGAAGGTGCGGTGCTTGGTACTTACTGTGCTAAGAGCTCGTAAGGTATATCATGTAATTAACATAATTCTCGATGAAGGGACAAGTTCGCCCCCCTCGTGAGAATGTTCTCAAGGGTATGGAGATAGAACGCTATAAGAGTCGTGAGACTCGACGTGGATCTTTTACTCTAATTAAGCTTCTATGCGAACTGTGACGTATTATTTCCAAGAAACTAGCAGCCAGGAACGATATCGTTTTCATCCTACTCTCTTTTTCACCTGTTCCAGATGAAGGTCGTAGAGAGACTCCTCGTGACTGCTGGAATACTATGCGGACTTTTGGAGTACAGGATTCTTGCTAATCCTATATACTCACCACACTTTCTACCGGGAGGTATATATATTTTTTATCTAGACTTTTTTAAGGTCAAGGCTAACGTGACTGTCTGATATTAGGTCAGTCTGTCCGGATGTAGTGAGTCGATACCAGGAATACATTATTCCATCTTGGATATGTCCTACGTGCTAATCGCATTATATTAGATATACTATAGTATGTAAGCGTGGAACGTGGCTGACGTGAATTTCTTGAATCGAACGGGCAGCCGCACCCGCAAGCTTGCAAAACCGCTACCGTTATGTTATGTCCCCCAAATTTTGACTTTAGCCATCTGGAAAATAGTGGTTTTATTAGTCAGCGAATTTAACCGACTGGCCTCTTTTGCTTCCATGATTCTTGGACTTTTCCTCATGTGTCAGCTGAGTAACGGAGCTTTGTTCGCTCGCTCCTGGTACGCAAATACCTGTGCTAAGGATATACATATATGATCAACCGTGTGTGGATATATACGTATCACGTAACGACATTGACCCTACCTTGGATCGTCTCCCGAACGGAACGTGGGCGGACTGGTCAGTTTTCTATAGAAGTAGGTCATAGCCGGTCATTGATGCGACTCATTATTATCCTGTTTTTCCATATTAACTGTATTGGATAAGATTCATGCGGACAGATTTATTTTTACTTTGTTTTGTGACTATCAGCTAAAGACTCATGGTTTTACAGATTATATTCAATATGCTATTAGAATTAGTCACGAATGAAATTCTCACGTCACTACTTTCTTCTTTCTTCGTGACTCATGTGACACTTCCGGTAACACACATTCTAGTGAGATCTATAAGCTTTACTATACATATTTGCTTTTTTTTATTTTGGCTGTGGTTATACTGTGAGTTTGACCTACTGACTTAAAATTGGGTCACGCCTTTTGATTTGCTTTATTCAAAAGCACTGGATTTATTAGACAATAAACAAATTATAATTTCAGCATTATATCATCTGAAATAGATAGGTAGACTGATATAAAGACTATTATTTAAATTTAAACGAATTCAAAAATCTTAGCAGTATTGTATTACAGATAGAACAGACTAAGTTGTAATGTAGGTTAGAATGAATTCTGTGAGGATGCAAGAGCAACTAGATGAAATACACGTAATTTTTATATTATTTGCTTTTTATTACAATCTTCGTTAGTGTTCAACTATATAGACTGCCATTCCTCGACAATCGTCCTTTTCCTCACTGCTCATCCACACCCAAAATCCTCCTGAGACGTTTATACCCTAAAACATTTATCCTCGTACACATCATATGATTGTATATGTAATTCAGCAACCATATTATATGTATATACAGCTGCTCCAAATTTTATTTACTATAGCAGGATAAATCAACGTGTAAGGCATTAGGCAGGTAACCGTCCAGCATTAGATTCTGCCTTTATAATTGTATTGATTGCAGTGTTAGTTTATTTCGTCAAGACTTTCAAAGACGTGTAGGCAGAGTTGTGCTTTCATCGTCGAATAAGTAAATGAGTAGAGCCCTTGTGGACATAGAGATCGAGGGTGAGTCGATAATAGTTTGAGGAAGAGAATTCCAGAGTGTAGCAGTCAGAATGGAAAATACTGCTTGTTCTACGTCTGTTAAAGCCAGAGGTGTAAGGTGCCTGTTGTTGCATGACCTGATTGACCTGGTGTCTTTACGAGACTAAAAACAGTGAGAAGGTCTCTCAGATACTTGGGTCATCCATGGATAGCGTCCTTGAAGGTAGCGAGTAAAATAAACTAATTACGTCGATCAGCTAATTTGAGCCCAAACTTCAGCGGGCTGGAATTACAACTTCTTCTCTAGGGGCTGCATATGCATCGGTTGCATCGATTAATGTAATCGATAAGATACATATGCAACTTATGCATCTGTTGATTAGACCCTGAAACTACAAGTTTCGCGTAGAACCGATGTCGAAGGTGGCAGCTAGGAGGCAGTAGTCTATCTGCGAAATTCATGAGATATTGTGCTAGATATTTCCGAATGATGAACTCGATTAGTTTTCGTAGATTATTACAGTGTTGAACATCGAATGTGTTATTTCGATTCGTAGATTAGTTGATATAAAGTGGAATTTACTTTGGAGAACACATAATCTATGTGAGTTTCGAATCGAGAAATGTACCAAATTTGTGAGCATTAGCGAATATAGGTATTTCAACGATTTCGTCCCCAAGGCAGGAGATTTCGATTCGGGTTCAGGCCATTTATGTATCATTTGGGACCAAAGATAATTGCTTGAACCTTCTGCAGTTTCAGCAAGCAGAAGTTATCTTTTCTTCAAAAACTAATACGAGATACATTCTCATTGATAGCGTTTACAGATTTGTCTAGACTACCCATTGAAGGGTAATAACGTATATTTCTAACAAGGAAGACTATCGAAGTGTCACCCTCCGATTTCAATGAAACTTTGCTATGTTGTAGAGGACAAAAAAATAAGAGACACGTGTTTTTTTTATATGCCGATATACAGTTGAAAGGGGTAAAACCACCCCCAAAGTTCACCCCCAAAAACAGTTTTTTCACGATAGGTATCTCTGTTTCTATGCTGTTTTTTTTTTTTTTGTTTAAACCAATTGGAGATTGCTTGTTATTGAATGACGATCTTTTATATATATATATATATACATATATAATGTTATATACAGGGTGCTTCGTAATTGCCATACACGGGAGGTCAATACTGGTTCAGGGTGGCCCCCTGAGTAAGAATCCGTAATTCGTTTGATCCTACGTTCAGTAGTTTATCTACAAATTGAGTTTTACTTCGGCTAATCAGAGGACAGCTTTGAGCGAGGTGTCGCGACGCCTTCAACAATGGAAGACTTTACAAGACTTCACTATAGTCGGCTGAGTTCACTTGGTACATGTGGCAACGATAAACAAATTTAAAGATCCATTTGATTGTCTCTGCCGCACATAGCATTTGTTTCTCGATGGCATCGATGAAGTTAAAGCCAGCCAGGGATGCCCACTAGATACTACACCAAGCAAAGCACCAGAGAATGGGATTGGAGTAAAACAAATGCTACCGACGTTCCATGGACGAAACACATAAGCTGGACGCCGGATCTTACAATACGTCAGATTGAAAAAAATAGCATGGAGAGAAATGCAAAAACACGTAACGCCTTATTTTGCTCAGAGAATATTCACACCAATTTACAGCCTTTTGCGACTTCCGGTGTTGTTGATTTACAAGACGTTCTATGGAACGTCGGTAGCATTTATTTTACTCCAATCCCATTCTCTGGTGCTTTGCTTGGTGTAGTATCTAGTGGGCATCCCTGGCTGGCTTTAACTTCATCGATGCCATCGAGAAACAAATGCTATGTGCGGCAGAGACAATCAAATGGATCTTTAAATTTGTTTATCGTTGCCACATGTACCAAGTGAACTCAGCCGACTATAGTGAAGTCTTGTAAAGTCTTCCATTGTTGAAGGCGTCGCGACACCTCGCTCAAAGCTGTCCTCTGATTGGCCGAAGTAAAACTCAATTTGTAGATAAACTACTGAACGTAGGACCAAACGAATTACGGATTCTTACTCAGGGGGCCACCCTGAACCAGTATTGACCTCCCGTGTATGGCAATTGCGAAGCACCCTGTATATATAACATATATACAGGGTGTCCCAAAATTACCTGACCAACGGGGTATGGCGGTGTTCGGGAGGCACCACTGATCACGAAAATGACCTTCCTTTTGTCCGGAAGGTCATAGTTTTTAAATGAGAGCAGGTCAAAGTTGACCAATCAGAAATAGACGTCAAGAGAAACGAAGGCACCTACGAACTCTGAGTTTTCTTCCCTCGCTTTTGTTTCTCGGTAGCTTGTTTCTTGTTTCCAATAGGCATGTCTTCGGCTGACGTCATCCTGCCCGAAGCCACCGAGAAACAAAAGCGAGGGAAGAAAACTCAGAGTTCGCAGGTGCCTACGTTTCTCTTGACGCCTTCCTCTGATTGGTCAACTTTGACCTGCTCCCATTTAAAATCTATGACCTTCCGGACAAAAGGAAGGTCATTTTCGTGATCAGTGGTGCCTCCCGAACACCGCCATACCCCGTTGGTCAGGTAATTTTGGGACACCCTGTATATATGGTGACATATACATTGTCTGTTATAATGCTGTCGTGCATGATACAATTGAATAAACGAATTTAAAATTGTTGTTGAAACCAGAGCCGCATAAGTATTTTTCTTAAACATTATTTAAATTATTAGAAAGATTATTTTTTTAGAGTGCATTAACGATAAGATAAATATTTTTAAAAAATTTTAAATTCGTTTATTCAATTGTATCATGCACGACAGCATTATAACAGACAATGTATATGTCACCATATACAGGGTGTTCGTTATGAAACGCACTGTAGTAACACCGTTACATTCCTTTTCAAATTCTGATGAATACGTGTATTTTCATTTTTTATTTCACATATCAAAATTTCGAGGTAATCAAGGTTGAAGTTGCAGTAATGCGACCAATCAGAACGTGTTTAAACGGAGCGTAGATGACGTCGCGAGCCAGCCCGCAAGGCCTGCTTACAGTAGACCAATAACACTACGTCGTAGTGTCCCTGTTTATCTGCATGTAATTGAGTAAAATACAAGAGACGATACTTTTAGTGTTATTGGCCTACTGTAAGCAGACCTTGCGGGCTGGCTCGCGACGTCATCTACACTCAGTTTCAACGCGTTCTGATTGGTTGCATTACTGCAACTTCAACCTTGATTATCTCGAAATTTGGATATATGAAATAAAAAATGAAAATACACATATTCATTAGAATTTGAAAAGAAATGTAACGGTGTTACTACAGTGCGTTTCATAACGAACACCCTGTATATATATACAGGGTGTCCCAGAACTACCTGACCCGGTGGGTATGGCGGTGATCGGGAGGCTTCACTGATCACGAATATGACCTTCCTTTTGTCCGGAAGGTCATAGTTTTTAAATGGGAGCAGGTCAAAGTTGACCAATCAGAGGGAGGCGTCAAGAGAAACGTAGGCGCCTGCGAACTCTGAGTTTTCTTCCCTCGCTTTTGTTTTTCGGTGGCTACGGGCAGGATGACGTCAGCCAAAGACATGCTTATGGGATGTCACTCGCTGAGAACGGAGGTTCTCAGTTGAAAACTCAAGCAATTAATGAAAACTGCAATGTCCTATGATAATGCCACATGACTTACACAGATATCTCTGTGACGTCTTACGTATATTATCTTGATTTTGCTTTTCTTTTATTGATCTCCAGCGATTCGTGCTACATCCCGTTGACGACTTTTCATATGTATAAAGCATATTCCCTAAGAATTTATTATTCCCTGTACGATATAATACAGATCTTTTGTAGTAGGCAAATTCAAAATCTGTCACCTACAAGTATTACGCAACTTGGCGTGGCCGATAAAAGCGTTACACGTATCTATTATTTTCTCTCTTAGAGCCCATACTATGTCAGTATTAAATACCTTCCATGCTTCTCTAGCTTGATTTTACAATTAATGTTATTATTGCAAGACTAAAGATATTTGCAATAAAGTTGCATATCGTACAGGGAATAATAAATTCTTAGGGAATATGCTTTATACATATGAAAAGTCGTCGACGGGATGTAGCACGAATCGCTGGAGATCAATAAAAGAAAAGCAAAATCAAGATAATATACGTAAGACGTCACAGAGATATCTGTGTAAGTCATGTGGCATTATCATAGGACATTGCAGTTTTCATTAATTGCTTGAGTTTTCAACTGAGAACCTCCGTTCTCAGCGAGTGACATCCCATAAGCATGTCTTTGGCTGACGTCATCCTGCCCGTAGCCACCGAAAAACAAAAGCGAGGGAAGAAAACTCAGAGTTCGCAGGCGCCTACGTTTCTCTTGACGCCTCCCTCTGATTGGTCAACTTTGACCTGCTTCCATTTAAAAACTATGACCTTCCGGACAAAAGGAAGGTCATATTCGTGATCAGTGAAGCCTCCCGATCACCGCCATACCCACCGGGTCAAGTAGTTCTGGGACACCCTGTATATATGTATATATATATACAGGGTGTTCGTTATGAAACGCACTGTAGTAACACCGTTACATTCCTTTTCAAATTCTAATGAATACGTGTATTTTCATTTTTTATTTCATATATCAAAATTTCGAGATAATCAAGATTGAAGTTGCAGTAATGCGACCAATCAGAACGCGTTTAAACGGAGCGTAGATGACGTCGCGAGCCAGCCCACAAGGCCTGCTTACAGTAGGCCAATAACATTAAGAGTATCGTCGTAGTGTCAGTGTTTATCTGCATGTAATTGAGTAAGATACAAGAGATATATATATATATATATATATATATATATAAACATGTCAGACGGCAGTTTCCAGGACCGCGGTCATCCACAATGGCAAGCAAATGCGTTTTTTTTTTAAAAAAAACTAGACCTTGGGACATGTAGCATTGGAATTCTAACCTAATCTAACCTAACGTACTACTTCTTAGCCCATCACAACTCCGAGTGTCTACCATCAAAATTTTTTTGAAAAATTCGGTGTGAATGCCGCCAACTGGTCCTGGAAGGATTCGTTGTATATAGGATTTTTCCAGGTCTACCCTGGAAAGCACCACATGTTCTCAAAACTGCCAATATACAACGGAAATGGTCCTGGAAACCACTTTGTAACATATTTATAATATATTGTGACGTGGCATTTTGATGCACGTCACAAAATTAGGCGAAATCGGCTACGTCGTGGGGCCGGATGAGTTACGGAGCGTTTCGCGTGGCGTTGGACTGATTTTTATTTTAAGAATTTGTATTTATTTCCCCGTGGGGAACGTTTCGTTTGTTTTTGAGTTCATTAAGCGGATCCGAGAGGATTCGATACAATTTGTATTGAGACGGGGCCCGAGAGAGAGCCAACTACGGGCCTGGCGGAGCGCTGTCAAGGAGAGGTGACGTCAGGACCGGAGCACACAACCTGGTGGCTCGACTACGCGAAGCCAGCGGCGAGCGTCTTCAGAAGCAGAGGGCATATAGGAGTTGCAGACGCGGCGGGAAGCCGAATATCGAGGGAGAAGAGGTGGATGTGATTCTCGTCTTCCGGAAACGGCACTGCAGCCATCCTAACATAGCAAGATGCCAGGATCTATTTTACCGGGATCGTTAAAACAATTGAAGATCGCGAGCTGACTAGCGGAGCCCATGTAACAGCGAACCTGATTGGACTAGGGGGTGGTATTACAGCGCGCTCTCAGGAAGGTTCCCGATTTTGGAAATTGGTAGCGTCACTCACGGCGTGGCCTAACTCAGGGATAGACGTGCTATCGTTTTCTACCGAATTTTGTATTTACTGTATCGTATCGTGATCCGTTTGAGGGGCTATAAATCAGGAGAGTGTGTTCCTGGATATAGTAGGAGCTACTGGACAACGGTGAGTGACGCTCAGGGATATTTTGGCTACTTTTCAATTCACGGGATCAACCGATCTTTTCTGTTCGACGTACTCTTACGCGTCATCCTGCGCTTTCCTGACCACTAAGGGTCCAAGGATAGCTAATCCGGTGACAAACAGGAGATCGGTCTCTCATTTAATTATTTCAGTTCTTCCGGTTTTGTGTCTAACCGTTCAGTCCACGTCTCGCGGAATCGTCTCCCTGACACATGGGTGCGTGAGTCAATATCGTACCGTTTATTATCGTTACCGTATCGTTTAATATATCGTATCGTATGTTGCGTTGTTCCAGCGGGAACCTTATTGTATAATATCGTTTGGGTAAATATCCCAGTGTGTTCTGCATCATCTCGATCTGTTTTCGGTATTTGTCATTTGTATTTCACCATCTTGTTCAATTTTCTATTTAAAATAAATCGGATCCGTCCCCGGATTTTGGTTCCGATAATTTGTCGTTTTCAGTAGTTTTTAGAGTGAACCTCCCTAATTTTCAGATTTTGATTATTGTCTCCCAGACCCAGGACCCCACCGCACAAGAGCTGGCCAGGGTGTCCTTAGGAGACAGCGGTGTAACTCTGGTTATACCTGGCGCCCAATAATTTAGTATTTCATTAATTATTTCTCGCGGTGCCATTTATTTGTGCGTCACCGTCAAAAAGTGTCGTCACAATATATATATGTTATATATATATATTTATATCTAATCACGTAAAAAGTATAGTTTGAGGACCCAGGCGATTAAGGGGCATTCACAATAGCAAGCTAACGTTTTTTTTTTTAGCTAAAACCCTCACGCATCACAGCATTGAAATTCTAACCTATCCTAACCTAACCTAACGAAACACTTTCTAAGCTCATCACGACTCCGGATGTGTAGCATTAAAAATAAGTAAACAAATTTGGTGTGACTGTCGCTTTATGGGCCTCAAAACATACGTTATGTTGCTATCACTTTGAGACCCGACCCGAAACTATACAATTGTTCTCAAACTAGCGGCTGCTTTATTGAAATTGTCCCCAAACTATACTTTAAACATGTATATAACATTATATATATATATATATATATATATATAAAAGATCGTCATTCGATAACAAGCAATCTCCAATTGGTTTAAACAAAAAAAAAAACAGCGTAAAAACAGAGATATCGTGAAAAAACTGTTTTTGGGGGTGAACTTTGGGGGTGGTTTTTACCCCTTTAAAGTGTATATCGGCACATAAAAAAACACGTGTCTCTTATTTTTTTGTCCTCTTCAGCATAGCAAAGTTTCATTGAAATCGGGGGGTGACACTTCGATAGTCTTCCTTTAAGTCGTCTGCGTAAAGTTGGCGCTTAGTGTTTTTAATACGGAGGCCAATATTATTTATAAAAGTGAAGAATTAGAGGGATGAGAGGGGGTAAGCGAGCGATATTTTTCATTTTAGTCTATTACAGGTGTTTGCCTTGTAAAGGCTGCAAATGTCGAAAAAAGACATTGACCGTGGATAGAACGTTACCTTGCGGTAAAGATTACATCAGAGAATTGTAAGGGCGTGAGAGAATACTTAATATAACGTTCTTAGGAAATCATTCCAGAAAGTGCCATTGTCCAAGGATCAATAATACAAAAATTGCTAACAAATTATAAAAAGTAGATACAAAAGGTCGTTCCAAAGTAAATATTCAAATTTTTGAAGTACCCATATAAATACCTATTTGCTCTGAAAAAATTATGCTTTTTAATACCTTAATTATCATTAATAATTACAATCAATTATCTTTATAAATATATCCTACTATATATTATATATTACTTGTATGCAATGAAGATCAGAAAGATTTTTCTCTTTTCTAAAAATGATTCGAACAGATTTTCGACTTTTAAAGTTATTCAAAGGAACACTTACATGGGTCTGCGTATGTACAGTGCAGGTACCTGCCGCAACTTGGGTCAGGTATATAAATCGTCATGGTGCCTGACGTTATGGAATGTGCCCTTTTTTATCCTTCATGTTAAAAGAGCGAAAAGAATGAAAGGAATGAAACAACCATACGCCTGACTGGTATTATAAAACGCCTAAGAAGAAGCCAAGCTGTTACATTAGGCTATGACTGTGACCCACTTTAAAGTCAGCCAACTATAGTTGGCCTATAGGCTCATGCATTGAGACATAACGGTACTGCAATACTTCGGCTTGGCTGACATCGATTCGCTCTTCGGCAATGCGGAGATACGGAGCATTTCATATGAATGACCCTGAAAAAATAAAGTATAGAATATGTAATATATACTGAATAAAAGTTCATATAGAAAGGATGGTGACATCTTAGAGTGTTCTTACTTGATTATGTATTTATTTCCATTTTCGATTTCATCCTAACGCTTTCTCAATAAGTTATACACAGTTCGCTTAATATACTGCTGAATGCGTGGGTGTGTGTGTGAGAAAGAGAGAAAATATTTGACATATTTTTTTTATAATATGCAATCGATTTACAGTAATATAATACACCATATATCTTACATTATCCAACATAAAACAGTTACTATGTATTAATTGGGATTAGAATTGTAGTATTGTCACTGTGATAATGGATTTTTAGTAATGAGGCATTACTATTATTCTTTATAAAGTTTAAGTAATCGCTCCAATGGTTTTAAAATTTATCTCCCAGTACGATAAGTCTAATCTTAAAATACCGTAAATCAATAATTTGTAAAAAGCTTAATGCGTATTATAGAACTTTCATCTGACGCAGTAAAAATGCGGGATTTTCAGGAATTTTTATACGAAAAGGATTTGCCCAATCACTTTCGAATTTTATAGTAGTTTGTGCTAAACTTCTAAGATTCTACATGAATTTTTTCCCACTACCTAAATCCCAGATTGTCTGAATTATCAGTCGCTGCGTATCTCGTGTTGGACAATGATATTGTTGGTGCGCTGGCGTTACAACTTCACTTGTGGCGCCGTGAAACAAAAAAACAGACGCTTTTATTGTTCAGGAACGTCGCTATTATGGGAGCCGGAATCTAAGAAATTGGTTGAAGAAATAGCAGCGTTTAGGGGAAAAAAACTATCAGATTTCGCATCGAAATTTGTAGCAAATTTTTGTTATTCAAAAAACTTACTTGAGATAAGTCAAACATCCCAGTCTTCGTAATAGAAGCACATTTACTTTATATGCGTGCAATAATTAAAGTCGATCGAATCATTCAATTTTGAGGTACCTGGCCAACGTGATTCAAACATGCTGTTTCGAGTAAAACGCGTTTAATGTTTGACATTTAGTCTACGAAATGATTAAGAATACTTAGAGCTGTCAAAGACTAATTTGCTATTCTTTGCGCATAAAGGATTCCTTCCTCTTATTCGAGACACTGAAAGAATCTATAGATAGCACGAATTTCAACCGTTACTCCACTTCTGTTATCCGTGATAATCTAAGCGGTGACAGTTGGTACGCATGGTCTGATTTCAACTGGTGGTGTAAAACCGTAAACTACTTGCAATTTCCTTATTTTTTCGAATTTCAACCTAAAAATGTAAATTCACGTTCTCAAGAGTTTATATTTTAACAAAATATATTGAAAAAATCGATTTTCTTATGCGTCAAATGAGAACTCCTCCTTAATAAGCGATTAAAAGAACGGGGCGGAATGTGAACTGCGCGGAAATGCACAGTTAGGTCGGTTCGCTGTGCTGTTGCTTGAAAACATAATAAGAGAAAAAGATGAGAATCTCCTCTGGTTATCCTTCTTGACTTCATGAATTCTCAAGAAAATTCAGTGTTCTTAACATTTCAGCTAGTCTGTATATACTTATCTAACATTCTTTGATGTTTATTAATATCATAATAAAAATCTGTATATTCTTTCTGTTTTATTTTTCCAGGAATAGGAAGGAACATCAGGCACTTGCCGTGTGTATCGCGTAGGACCGGTGAGACAGGTGTATGTATGTTTGCCTTCACTTGTGTCAAGGCAAATGGCACACACTTGGGCACGTGCATCGACCGTTTCTACTTTGGAAGCTGCTGTAAGATTAATGATGAGCTTGACCTATATCCTCAAGATAATACTATCGAAGAGGGGCCCAGTAGGCCCCATGTCACAAATCTAACTTCCATCAACAGCAATAATATACCAATATATAAGCCTAAGCCTAAACCAGAAAAGAAGCCAGTCCTCATTTCTAGCACAGACAGTGTATTGAGTAGCTCTGCTAATCAACCAGGAACTACTCAGAACCCACAGAAGGTGGTTACAAACAGGCCCAATGTTCCCTATCCCACTACAGAAACTGTGGGCCTGTCCACGTTTCAAACTGTACAGAATGTATCTCCAGGTAAACCCTCAGAGAGACCTACATCCATACCGTCAGCAAAGCCTACAACAAGACCGAGTGTTAGACCTACTACTGGAACTCAACAAACTCTGACTACGTCAGGTCGACCACAAAGGCCTGTTTTCACGACCAACCACACCACTGGTAGACCAACCAGACCCAGACCTCTCATTTCTCAAAAACCTATTAATGATCAGCATGTGACAAAGATTCCTTCCCTGGTTTCTACGGACAATGTCAAGCCCACGACGTACAAGCCCGTCCAAGTGACAACGAGTAGACCTTCTGCATCTACTACACAGAAATCTACTCCTGGAACGAGATTCCCACCCAGGAATTCGACTACTAGTAGACCTAATCTAGTTACTACTAAGAGACCAGATCAAACTACTCATAAGAAACCACCTGTTGTTACTACAAGAAGACCAATTTCCACGAGGAGGACGACTACTACAATAAGGCCCTTGACCACTGGATCCATTAGACCTAATTATACTACTGCGCCCCCTATATCTTCAACGTCGAAGGTGGCGCAGAGTAGCGAAACTCCTGCAACAAGTACTGAAAGTAATTTGCCTACTGTTGGGCCAAAACCACCAGCTGCTACTGAGGAGGATATTCCGTTCGGTGGTTATAAACCTACAAAGAAACCGACACTTCCTGTACGTAATAATACTACTACTAGTTCGACTAAGTCTACTACTACAGTCAGATCCATTATTACTACGATAAAGCCTCAGACGATAAGACCCAAACCATCCGCTAAGCCTACGAAGGCGCCTCCGACTACGAGGATTACACCAAGACCTGTGACTTCCACTACGGAGCAAGCTAAACCTGTTCTTTCTAGCAGTAAGCCTACGGTATCATCAACTAAACCAAGACCATCAGAAAAACCAGGAAAACCAACAAAACCATCTATCAAACCTCCAGTTTCCACTGTGGGTACGACTTCGACAATGTCTTCTCCCACTTCTGCATTATTGTCGTCCTCATCCGCGTCAGTTACATTCTCACCTTTAAATGGATCGACTCTCACGAATGAAATACTTCCTGGCAAAGAACCGGAAGTCGACAAAGTCGATACTGCTAATGATATTCTACAGACGACCCATTCACTAGGTCTTGTTACATGGACTTCAAATTCTGACGAGACAGCTACCAAAGTACCAAACATTCCATCCTCAACTTCAAGTTCAGACGGTAAGTTTTGCCATGAATATTAGGAAAATTAAGTTTTTACCATAGTCGAAATTTTAGTTATTCTCCTGAGTGACAAAATATCGTCATTAATGAGAGTGAGACCAAAGAGACCTAGGTTAACCCATTGTTTCAATATCTGCCTCATATAAGATAATAATTAATTGAAAATTAATCTGTATATAAATTTTTTATAAATATTATCTTAATACTTGATCCGACTAAATTATCAGTGATTACGCTTCTTTAGCGTTCCTGTAGAGGTTGACAGAAAAGATACCGAACTGCGATAACTGTTTTCTCACCGACGATATTTATCTTCTTCTCGCCTCATATATAATCATCTTTTTCCAAATCTTTTTCCAAGCCATCATCTTGAAAATCGAATAAGTCAGATCGCTCCATTAATGATCTCAACCTGTTTTATGCCGGTTTATCAGTTTTGCTATTCTATTTGACTTCATCTACGCTCACCCAGTTCCACTTAACGAATTACGGTATTTCCAGAAGCAGCAGAGACGGAATGGACACCGATAACTACACCAGATGGTTGGATAATGATTCAGTCTCCATCTCCTGGAAAACCAAATGAAGATGATAAATTGACAATAATATCAGTAACGAAACCACCAAAAAAGCCAGTAACAACGAGTAAGAAACTTTGTTCCATATACAAAACTCGTACATTATATGTAATATAGAAATACTATTGCATAGATAGAACTTAATCTACTTAGCATAAACGCAAGTTGCTTTTACCAAGTACAGTTTTAATGGTGCACTTTAACTACCTTATAAATTCAAGTTTAACTTGAATCTGCAGTTAAGCCGACGACGACGACGACGGAAAGCGCCACAACAGAGCGGATTACAACAAGACCGACTATTCCTGCTATGCTGTCTACTATTGCAACAGTTACCATGTCTACAGATCTTCCAGTCCCCATGGAAACTCTCAATATGTCCGACTACAAGCAAGGTAAACCTCTTGAATAACCACAATGTTATTCTCCACGCTTTCCATAGAATTTATCTCGCAGGGTAAAAGAGGAATACGTTTACCGTTGATAAAGCAGGAATCTACGTGGCATACAATTCTACTGGAATCTGAAGACTAAATTTCCTAGCATTTTTGATTGGTAGAATTTTCTTGCACTGAGTATAAGACCCCCCATGCGAATACAACTTTGCACTAAATCGCATTTGATGACCATAGAAAAATTTGCCAATCAAAAACACAAATAATTCAGATATGTTGCCTCCTTTCATTTTTTGCGAACACATCATAATTATACGGATCTTATAAATACATAATTAATCAAAGGCAGTCAATCATAGTTTACTGCATCGTTCAAGAAATGCGTTCATATTAATTGTATTTTTCACGACAATTGATAAGCGTATATAATATTTTTCTATTGATTTTAATAAGTAATTGTCATCACTCGTAACTTATCAGCGATTTCTTTTATCAACAAAAGTTTAACCGATGATATCATCACTGGTAATATCTCAATAGACTACTCAAGACTGTAATAACTGTCTTTCTTCAGTCAACAGACGCATATGTAATTGACAAAACACTGAGTAAAATTAATTAACGATCTGGTATGTATTAAAATAAAAAAAAGTCATGCGCTGTTCTACCGGTCCATCCGGTCTAGCCAAACGAATGAGTTTAACTTATCTGCATATATCTATATACATAGTGTTAGACCAACATGGCGGCGCTAGCGAATCTGAATATCGTAAAGAGTATAAATTCGACGATTTTTATCCTTGCAGTTTGTGGAAGACGATTATTTCCGGAATCGAGGATCGTCGGTGGGGAAAGGAGCTCATTTGGAAAATGGCCCTGGCAGGTAGATATAAAAATGACGATCACCATCGATTCAAATAGCTATTGTCTGCTAACTCTTACAATATATTATGTAAAACAGTTTCTTATCGATAGACGCTGTGATAGTCAACACAGTTATTATTATTTTTTATTCCAATCGATACACTTGAATTAGAGTTGATCATAATTTTATTAAACTATCATAGACGGAGATTATAGTTTTGATAATTTTGTGACTAATAATCGCATCTTGTTAATTTGACATATTCATAATTCTCAATAGTATACGAAAGTAATGCCTGTATTGTATTTTTAGATATCTTTAAGACAATGGCGAACGTCTACCTATCTGCACAAATGTGGTGCTGCTCTTCTTAATCAAAATTGGGCAATCACAGCTGCCCACTGTGTTGAAAAGTAAGTTTATATAAACTTTTAGTTGTATGCATTCCAACCAATTTTTGTTAAACTACTTTTTCTTCTTTTATGTCTTACGTGCACAGTTTTTACACTCATAAAATAATACAAAATTGTCAATATTACAGTGTACCACCAAGTGATCTTCTATTGAGAATTGGCGAGCACGACCTCGCAAATGAGGACGAACCATATGGCTATCAAGAAAGAAGAGTTCAAATAGTTGCTAGTCATCCGCAATTTGACGCGCGAACATTTGAATACGATTTAGCCCTTTTACGATTTTACGAACCACTCGAGCCATTCCAACCAAACGCACTTCCTATATGTCTACCTGATGATGATGATAATTACGTAGGACTGACAGCTTACGTCACTGGATGGGGAAGGTTATACGAAGGTGATTGATATTACTATATTGCATATAAGAATGATAAAGCTTTATCATTTGGCACTATGTATCATAAGGATTATTGGTTTAGAGCATTTTCGGTTGGACAAATTTTTCATAGAGGCACCAAACGTGATTTGGCGTAGAGATGCAATCGCACGTGGCTACACTTTATATTCAGTCCATGAAAATTTATCCAATCGAAATGGCACTTAAAGATTAGCTCAACCTTATTTTCATTAATTTCAGATGGCCCACTGCCGTCGGTGATGCAGGAAGTTTCTGTACCCGTCATTAATAATACCGTATGTGAGGCCATGTACAGGAATGCAGGGTATATCGAGCATATACCTAATATTTTCATTTGTGCTGGATGGAGAAAAGGTGGTTTCGATTCGTGCGAGGTAAACTCATCATTTTCTACATGCGTGGTAGCAGTAAAAAGAAAAAGAAACAATTTTATTACTCATGTTCTTTCTTGTTTAGGGAGACAGTGGTGGTCCTATGGTTATCCAAAGACCAAGAGATAAACGATGGATACTTGCAGGTGTTATCAGTTGGGGTATCGGCTGTGCCGAACCCAACCAACCAGGCGTTTATACACGAATTTCCGAATTTCGAGAGTGGATTAACCAAATTTTACAATTTTAATATTTAACAAAGATTTCGAGGTTAATCCAATCTGTCCGGCTGTCACGCTTTACCGAGACTCGTAAAATTAATGCTGACAGGATAATCGAGTCGTAGCAAGTCTCGTAACACATCAAGTAAATGAATTACGCTTCCTTCCTGCGATCATGAAATTAGCAGTTGAAATTCTCACGAATTATAATACTGCAATCATTAATAATCCTTGAGCAAGACTTAAACGTAATTTATTCAAGGACCAATCGGTAATACCTCGTAGTAGGACTGACCGATTACATCGGTAAATACAAAAGAGAAACCCTTATGAAAATTGGAAACCGGTGATAACGAGATGCTTTTTTTTTTTAAATGTGTATGTAGATAGAAGCGCGTGATGAAAATCAATATCGATTAGAATGAATAGCGCCTTTAATATTTATACGTTTATTTATTCACGGACAATTGGCGAGGGCGTACTAGGCGCTATAGGACAAATGGCGGTGCATTGCATAATATAAGAATGACATTGCTATCAGTGCCATTACCGCCGAGTAGATCGAAAAGATTACAAACAACTCACATTGATCTCAACTCGATGCTCTATTGGTACGCCTGGTAATGGCTTTCTCAAAAGTTCAATATAGAAAAGGAAAAAAGAAAAAAGAATCACTTCGTGGTTACGTAAATTGGCATTGCCGATTTTCAAGCAAAGATGAACTGACGATATATACTACGTATATAAGAAATCTCTAAAATCTCTATTTAAATTAATTTATATAAATATATATATATAAATAGATAAAATGATAGACTCATAAAAAATATATATATGTGAAAATGTGTCTGTAAGTATGAGTGTGTGTACGTATCATAAACTCAAAATACGTATGCGTAATTTATTTTCATTAACATGGTACGAAATGGGATCTCGTGACGATATTTTTTTGTGTGTTCCACATTAAAATTCTTCAAGCCTGTAAATACCCACAGTCCCTATTTGTTATTTGGTTAGCTGTGAATTGTATTATCCCTCATTATAAAAAAAGAACGCACCGATTAAAAAAATAAAGTTTTTAATCTTTATATTTTTCCACTTGACAGATACTATCGAGGGGGAAATCTGTTGTCCTTCGATTTACGCGATCAGTACCGGAAGTGGTTAACGCACTCTGTTAATATTTGTAGAAAATTTCTCGAGTGTGTCGAAGATTATTGGTCACTTGTAACTAAATTTTTCATTTTTCTTCCTTACTATTCTACAAGTGCAGTAAGCATCTTTTATTTCTTTATCAATATTTACATAAGCTCAAAGCACTTCTAATATAAGCTATCAGTAGATGTTGTCTCCTCTCTAACTACTTGGAATAAAAGTAAAACATAAAAATATCCAGGCAGTATAATTTCGTATATATGATAATATTTAGCATAAACGTGTGCGCAATTAATTTGCCTAACTCATTTATTAGTCCTCGTAAGGTGGTAGGAAGAGGTTCTGTAGTAAAATGAGGCCACAGCGTTTTTACTTTTCTCATGAGAAAAATAAGGACAGAACGAAGCCGAGAGTAGTTGTAAAAAGAGTGGTGACTGTCCTAGAAAAGTCAGGACGTTTTTGCATTCTGATTAATAGTGCACAGATAACATCACCCGATTGTCATTCGAAGCACCGAAATTTAGCACATTCCTATAAACTCTCGCAGTGTATAAAACAGGCGCCATTTACTCTACATGAAACAGTAAGCGTCTCAATTTTCCTTTGGAAATAAAACACAGCAATCGTGCTTGTTGACGTCATCTATTATTTTTAGCGGAGGAGGCGTAGAATCTACAGTGGATGAAAATAATGGAGAGAGAAACGGTAAAGCTAGAGGATAAGGTGAAAAAGGAAAGGTGAGGAGCAATCTAACCTTATAACCTTTTAACGTGTAATAACTTTTATCCAGACTCGATAGAACGTTGTTACACTCTGGAATAGATGTATACTGTGCGCATTCGTGTATAGCTATATGTTACTATACGTATACAGTAACAAGGGAAGCCATTCGCCAATCAGATGCATCCAGATCCAAACGTTCTTTTTCAGAAATTTACTATTTTTTCCACGCAATCCTAGATGTCGCAGGCGTGACAAGTCTATGGATGGATGTTACTGGACCGGGTTAAGTGGCTTTGGAGAAAGCCAACCTACCTCCGTCTTTTCCTTATGAAATCGCTGCACGTGCAAGCAGAGAATTTATTTGTAATTTACTATCCATTATTTGAGAATGATTCTTGCAGATACTATAGTGAATGGCGCCCTGCGTACACTAATGCTTCTATGTTCTTCAGTTACATTGTGAAGTATGATATATGATGATCATGTTCAGTAGAAATATCATGAAAGGATCATAATGTTACTCAGTATGCTATGATCACGGTCGGCATAGGTATTAATGCAATGATAGTGTACCTGACCTAGTTTTATGGTAGTCACGGTCAGGGTCGGAAACTGGCCTTCGATATGCTTCTCCACTATAAGGGATATTAGGCGAGCCTGTTATTCTTTCCTGGTACTTATTAACAATAAGATCACGGAAGTTTCTTCCACCTTTCGGTGAAATTTGATAGGGCCACGTCTCTAGGTCATATGACAATTGAATATCATATATTTCATGACGCGGATCATCTTTTTAGATTGGACAGACAGGTTAATGCATGATAGACACTGATGGGGCGTTCATTGTCATTATTAGGTATCAGGTAATTTGTAAAGTTGTATTAGCGTTACTTAAAATGATATTAGAGAAAGATCAGTCTATTATCGTTGAATGTCTTTGGGAAGCGGCTCACGATTTGACCTACTTCGACATAGTGATCTGGGGTCAAACTGAAATTGTGCAGACTTCATCCCCCAGGAACAGAAATGGCTTCTTCTTGACTCTGGGAGATTACAGGATTATGGTTTACGGGATGCGAAGACAGTGTTTTTACCTAGTTTCTCAAGAGATTTCAACTAGGATCGCGCCATACCTAACTCGCTTGAGGCAGTGCAAGTGGATATTGATGAAAATAGACGCCTGTATCAGTCCTTCGATGATAATAGTGCATTATCATAAGGATTCGAGACGCGCCCATTTAAAATCTACACCGAAACTAAATGAAGCTCCTTATAATGCTATGTGAGATGACCCAGTTTTTGAAATAATAGAGAATAATAGAGAATGTGTCAGGTCGGTATTCGTATCTATAAATTGGAAAAGTCCCTACTTCATCGAAATATCTGGTGCTAGTATGAAAAATGATTGGAGAAAAACGTCCGATAATCCAGGTTCGATGGAAATTGTGCAAATTTGACCCAGTTACCCACAAGCGGGTTGTTGGTTGTTGCTTTGCACTAGGTAGACGGACATAGTGTGTGTGTGTGTGTGTGTGTGTGTTTGTGTGTGTGTTTGTGTGTGTGTGTGTGTGTTTGAGCAAGAAATGAGAGATATGTAAGTACACAGGGGCAAGAAAGAAAGAGTGCAAAAGACACCGAACAGCATTCGTATTCAGTACCGATCGAAGATGCTAGGAAAACTCCTCCCAGGAACCCAATTAACGCTCCCCTGGCCGGGACACCTTTAGAAAATATCTGGTTCTGTTCGATCATCCTAGAGCTCCGGGGCATTGGCTCCGTTATTGATTGCCGTAGTGTACTAATAGCCTCAGGCGAGGGCCTTTTTATGTAGGACCTTCAAAAATTCTCATTACCCAAATTCATGGGTCCATTTTTGTAAAATATATATAGCCGAATGCTAATTCGCTAATAACTATATATAATTCAAATTAATTTAATCAAAGTATTCAGACTATATCATCATAGCAAAGAATCGTCACAGGATTTCCTGTTCAGTGTGAGGATGGGCAAAAGGGATATGATGTTCGAATAAGGACCGTTATTGATTAAAGCACACCTAGGTTGAACTTTCAGCTAGGAACGATCTATGCTCGGGTACCTAACCTGACATAAAATAACGTGGTTAGTCACGAGAATACGATGACGAGAATGGGGTAATGCAGAAGGCAAAGAGGTGCAATTCCTGTCAGGACTCCACAACCAGGTGAAACTCAGTCCAGTCACATTATCCCCATTGAAATATCGAATGCAAATATATCCTTCCCGTGAAACCTGTCTTCGATTGACGAGCAGGTTTCCATCCAAGGTTCCTTACAAAGTCGCGTTCATTCGTGTGCGACAACGACACTGTTCCAATTCACTTTACAGTTATGTACTTCTAACTATAATAGTTCCTAACCTAACCTAAAATTAATCTAAGGATCGAGATTAGATTTTCAATCTTCCACAAGGGATCCAATGCTACTCAATCTATGTACTACAATATATGGAAGATGGCGACTCAATGAACGGACCCCCTTCAGTAGGACAGTGTGTCGCTATCGTGCATGCTGGGCCCCTTCTTCCACGTGACCTGGCCACTGACCCACTTTGCTTTCTCCACTCCTTACTCCTCCTGAACCTTCGTCATGACGCTACTTCTGCTCCCCCTTCTTCACCTCGCCGACAAACTTCTCTTTCTTAATTCTTTCTCTTTAGCTCTTCCCTCACTCTATATACTATACCGTTCATTCTTTTACTCGTTTGCCGATCCGTAAGGACTCATCCCTTCTTTCTTTTTCCAGTACCCACCACCTTTTGGTTTAGTCTCCACTACCACAGTTCCTGTGACCGCCACCACCAGGCACCATGACCACCTCTACTGTAACAGACTCTTATGACTTTACCATGCAATTCCAGCACATGCCATGCCATACCACAAGTACTCTGCCAGACAGGTACCATCCACTTAACCAACCGGATGGATGAATAGTAAATAGTTAGTGATCGGTCAATGGCGCACGAGGACTCCTAGTTTATCTTGTAGGATACGAGACTTACAGGTATATCGGCTAATGTCATATCGATAAATATCCATATTCGTGTTCGATATACTATTGATCCGGTCATCCGGAGGATAATCACGGGAAAATTAAAAGTACGAAATAAAGTGTGAAGAACAAGCTTGTGATACGGAATAAATATTTGTTTAACCAATTGAACAACAGCTGCACGTGACGATTGATTTAATATTAATAATAATATTATATTTTCTGTACGTTGTGCATTGTCGGATCAACAGTGTTATTTGTTGGAGACTTCTACCTGGTGATTTCAAAAATACCGTTCAATACATCGAGGATCTTAATAAAGAATCAGAGGACTGATTATTAATGAAAATAAATAGTCATACGTGATACACGGTTTTTGATTGTGGAAAACATAATATATAGAAGAAACACCTGTCACGGTAAGACATTATCAAATTTATCACATACCAATTATTATACACCTTATCCATCTACTTTTTTTATAACGAGTCTCAATCTAATTATACCAAGATCGTAATACCTACTCCACGATGCATTACTTCCTACTGTAATCTCGCAATCGCTGAATAAGTGATTTCGCGTGGGTCTAGATATACACACATTATAACACATTATACCGGAACCAGGGCGTGATCGAGAATCGGTCACGATCATGCGGAAGGTAATCTCGCCATGAAATCTGGAGAAAGCTGTGTTGGTGCCGTTGGCCCAGAGTAAACGAGGCGTTTGAGTATGGGTGACCATTTTGTACGCTCTGCTGCCTCCTCATAATATTTTTATCATCATGCGTCGTAGATTTCTATGAGTTTCATTTCTAATATCCGTGATAATTGGTTGCAACTGAACATATTGTATACGTATATAAAGTACAAAACATTTTTTATATACCGCCGTCCTTACTCTTATCTGACATAGATAATTTATTTCGTTAAAATCATCTTTCATCATCTGCATTCTTTTATTCACCTTCTACGCATGTTTTTTCCTCGGTTCTATTTCAAAGAAAGATACTATATGTCTAAGGAAAATTCATATATATATATATATATATATATATATATATATATAACATAGGTATGCGATGACTATGTTAAGCCTTCGTAACGGTTGACGACGCGCACCAGATTTGCCACCGTTCCAATGGACTCGTTAATTCGTATAGTTAACGCGCGGACTTGCTCACTGCTTTAACTTGTACGATTAAAAGTTAGAACAGTGGCGTTTTGAGACGAGCTTTTTTTGAATAAATGGAATTGATTACTATCAGGATATCTTATCAGTAATGCTAATTACAGCTATTTATGCAATATTAAAAAATATCACATTACTTATCGGATGACCTGACAGTGCTATATTCCTCTGGAGATTGTGATATTACAGTACAAGTGTCTAAAGGATTATGTGTACCAGGATCAATGAAAAAAAATGGAGTACTCAAGTAATGGAGATGCAGAAAATTGTATGAGCAAAAAATTAATATAGGCACAAAATTCAATTGAAAAGTCAGTTGTAGAAGGTAATTTCGTTTTTTTGAGTTCACCATGACGAGGAAGTCATTCCGAGACGGAGCAATCGGGTCACCCAGATACGATAATCTAGACGACCGAACTAAGCTTTCTCCAATGTACATCTGCAATATTTGATGTACGTGTGGTATATATCGTTAGTCAAATCTTTAAAATCCAATGTTCAGAAACACGTAAGAATTTTTGTAACGATTCAATAACTCAGGAAGAACAAGAAGTGGTGAGATATTTTTCCAGCGTTACCTCAAAGGTAGACGAATTACTGTGCGAGAAAGATAAGTAAAAAGGTTCCAGTAAAAATTTTAAAAACTGGATTCTCGGAGAAACATGACGTAGTATCGGTAGGAATTCAGGGCGAAAGTTTGCCAAAGGCCATACTCGTAATTGCCGTACCATCTTTTAGTGATATATAATTTATCTCAAATTTTGGTTGTCCCTACAACTTTTTAAACCTATTTTATCTCTTTCTATCGTCTCGAAGATAACAGATCTCTCACAGAGACACTAAAAAGAGTCGAACAGTTACCCGATTGCGTTAGCTCCAGGAAGGAGCTCCCTCATCTGATCAGGTGGTTAGTGACTTAGTAAATACCATATATGTATATCATTATAAACGTATACACACGTATCCCACGCTGTTACGTATATGCTGTGGAAGAAGAATGGAAAAGCAAAAGCTTGAAGAACCTGAAGATATGTAATACGAGAGTCGCTCGGTTATAACGGAACCGGCAGTTCGCACTGGCTGCATGATCGACGTCTTATTTTAGTTAGGATCTTTGCAGTTTTTATCTTTTTATTTACTTTTATTCGACTTGTATTTCACTATGTTAATACTGATCTAATTCTTTGTTTATTCAGTATTATATATATATATCGCTGAGCTGGAATCGATGACCGTATTATAATAATCTTGCTGTTTGAAACTAGAGAACATTACAGACGAAACGAAACTGTTTCAAGGAAAGTGTTCCGCACCATGTATATATATATATAATACATATGTAAATATATGTATGATAAATATACTACAAAAGAAGCATATATAGCTGTATATTGCGTTCAAGCTCTTCATTTCAGTGCTTCGTAAGTGCTATCTAACAATTAGCTTAATGGGTATGTTTAAACACGAAACTAAGGGTGAAAGGTGAAATTCAAATTTCCCGACACTACGGTGTGAATAGATTCTCAGAAACACTTAGGCGTGTAAAATGAATGTTCACACGTTCTTTGGGGTAAATAAATATTGATGCACGCACAAGGAAGTTCACATGCGTTTCTTAAAATTCATTCAATTTCATTCGCTCGGATACATGTATCTATATTTAGCTGGCTGATACGAAATATAAATACAAGACTTCATGAACTAAAGTTCACAGAAATTTATCGAACATGGCATCAGGGCGACAGAAACTACACGCGAAGAATGAGACGAACGTTCACGATAACCGGGTTATAGGTGCCTCGAAAAATCTCTATAACAGGAAGTTAAGTATTTCACGAGGCTCTACAGAAATTCGTATATCCGGTAGTCGAAATTTATTCAGATGGCTTTCACGTCCTTGTGAAAGACACGCAGAAGAATAATAATGTGTAAAATAGACAATTGGTAACTGGGTTACCTGTATTTCTCGTAGAAGAGGGATTATTGAACTGGTACAACATCGTTTCTCTTTGTTAACCTTCAATCATTCATCACTGACTCTCTTTTTTTTTCATTTTTCAACATTTCTCTGTCTCGGTCTCACTACCGTTTAGCATCCTTCATACATGTCATATATGTGTATACACATGTATATACATACGACTGACAAATAACGGGAATTTTTACATATTTGGTATATATATAATATATACACGAGAATGCACGCGAGTATCGATATACGCAGTATGGATTTTCAGGATTCTACTGAATGAATGGGTTTACTATAAAAATCATAATAGCTATTCTACGACATTATCTTCTGGTAATGATGATTACATGTGCGATTATGAAATGTACATTGTTCAATCTAATATGCATTTATAGAATTAAAAAAAAGGTATAAAAGGAAATGACCTGCATTCTGCATATACTACATAATACATATGTATTTTAAATCTATATCTCACTATCACGATCTTAATTAACGACAATGTCGTGCAATTCTGAGATTTTACTTCTATTATGTCATTCAGTATGATTGGAATAAAAATGCTGCATTGTAGAGTGATATATAAAATGTTAGCATTTATACTGATTTAAATATTTAATTATATTCTATAAAGTTTTCCTTATTCTCGTGTGTTAATTATTTTTAACAAATAATTCTTTTTTTACAGATGGCTCCCAGGAATAGTATTTGCCTGCTGCTGATGTTTCTGGCCACCACATATGCTTACACGGTTTCTTATCTGCCACATAGTAGGGGTAATAACAACATGAATTTCTGCCAATTCATTAGAAATTAATCAATCATCTTATACTAATTAAGGTCCATACAAAATTTCCGTCCGGGAAATCCCTCGTGTAATCGATGTATAGTATAATAATAATAATAATAATAAAAGTTTACAGCTGACGTTGCACAAAAGAAAGTATACACCAGGTTCAGGACCACAGTACCTTAATGACTAATCGATAAATTAATTTCACCTCGTGAGACCATTTTTAAATGGTGACACGATTTCGCCAACGGTATTTGTAGTGTATACGGAAGCATTCGGTAGGTATTGTACGCATACACATGTGTATACATAAAGGCTAGAAGGACGCGTATGAAGTCGATTCCATAGAGTAGGTCATTGTATTGGGAATATGCACACAGTCTCAGGGACACGTAAAATCTACGTGCTTGTAGGAATATAGGTGTATATATATATATATATATATATAAACGTGACTAACAGTAAGTTCCAGGACGGTGGTCATCCACAATGGCAAGCGAATGCGTTTTTTTAAAAAAAAAAACTAAACCTTGGGGTGTGACAGCATTGGAATTCTAAGCTAAACTAACCTAACGAAACTCATCTTTTAGCCCATCACAACTCCGAGTATCTAGCATTAAAATTTTTTTGAAAAATTCGGTGTGGATGCCGCTTTATGGTCCTGGAACTTTACGATTCCCAGAAAAAAATTTCCAAGACTGTCTTGGAAGTAACAAAAGTCCTGGAACTTGCCAATACGTATCGAAAAAAGTCCTGGAACTTAGCGAATGATATATTTATATGTATATATATATACAGGGTGTCCCAGAACTACCTGACCAACGGGGTATAGCGGTGTTCGGGAGGCACCACTGATCACGGAAATGACCTTCCTTTTGTCCGGAAGGTCATAGTTTTTAAATGGGAACAGGTCAAAGTTGACCAATCAGAGGAAGGCGTCAAGAGAAACGTAGGCACCTGCGAACTCTGAGTTTTCTTCCCTCGCTTTTGTTTCTCGGTACTTCGGGCAGGATGACGTCAGCCGAAGACATACATATTGGAAACAAGACACAAGCTACCGAGAAACAAAAGCGAGCGAAGAAAACTCAGAGTTCGCAGGTGCCTACGTTTCTCTTGGCACCTCGTGCTGATTGGTCAACTTTGACCTGCTCCCGTTTAAAAACTATGACCTTCCGGCCAAAGGAAGGTCATTTTCATGATCAGTGGTGCCTCCTGAACACCGCCATACCCCGTTGGTCAGGTAATTTTGGGACACTCTGTATATATGGGACATTCCGCGTCAACTGAGACAGAGCTGTACCCAAAAATTCTTTTGACCTAAAAATTTTTTTAAATATGGAAAATTTAGCATTTTTTATGTACTTTCGATTACCGAGTGGCACTTTTTCAAATTTCGGCACCTGGCAGAGCTGCACGTCCCCTAACCTTGAAAAAATACAAGTTTACGCAATGATCAAACTGATAGAAATCACAGGGCTTCCGAAAAATTCCAAGCAACGACTATCTTTATGTATTTTGAGCTGCTGAACACGAATCCGACGGTATTTTTTACCGATACCTTGAGCGTTCCTCCCTAACCTCAAAAAAACACATCAAATCGCAGTTTTACGTGGCTGCCAATCATAAATTTGGAGAAAAATTAGTGACAAAGCCTATTCTTATGTATTTTGAGCCGCTGAACACGAATATGAAGCTATTTTTTATTTATAAATTTTTTATTTCTCAAATTTTTTCCCTTGTGCGCATCAATATTAAAAGGATTAAAACACCTATCAAAATGTACTGATAGCCCAGAATTTTGTTGACTACTCGCCATGATGATGAATTTTTTAAAAATAAATATTAAGCTGAAAGAACAATTCTTAATTGAGCCCCTGGAAACCAGAACGTCCTGAGCGCGCGGACCGACTTTGGCCTAGTACCCGAGTAGAAATTTATTCAGGCTCAGATCAGGCCCTGATAAAGTGTGCCTTAAAACGGCATCCGGCCCTGCTAAGGCCGATTCACGAGGCCCTTATCCGGGGTGTAACGCTGCTGCGAGGCAGGCCCTGATCAGGCTTCTGATCCGGGCCGGACTGCATGTCGGATTATAGCCGGAACTGTTATAACAGTTTTTGAAAATACAGGGTGTCCCAGAACTACCTGACCAACGGGGTATAGCGGTGTTCGGGAGGCACCACTGATCACGAAAATGACCTTCCTTTTGTCCGGAAGGTCATCGTTTTTAAATGGGAGCAGGTCAAAGTTGACCAATCAGAGGGAGGCGTCAAGAGAAACGTAGGCACCTGCGAACTCTGAGTTTTCTTCCCTCGCTTTTGTTTCTCGGTGGCTTCGGGCAGGATGACGTCAGCCGAAGACATGCCTATTAGAAACAAGAAACAAGCTACCGAGAAACAAATGCGACAGAAGAAAACTCAGAGTTCGTAGGTGCCTACATTTCTCTTGACGCCTCTCTCTGATTGGTCAACTTTGACCTGCTCCCATTTAAAAACTATGACCTTCCGGACAAAAGGAAGGTCATTTTCGTGATCAGTGGTGCCTCCCGAACACCGCTATACCCCGTTGGTCAGGTAGTTCTGGGACACCCTGTATTGTAGGTATTGGAATAATTCAGTGTGACGTATTATGCCTTGCCTTCAAGAGGTAGGAGGATTCCTGCAAATTATAAATTAGTTTGTTGATCCTAAAAAATTGTATATAGAAGCAGTGAGATGGATAGGACTGCTAGGTGCTGCAAGTTAGTAGCTTTTATCGCCTCTTCGTCTCTTTTACAGAATTCTATAAAGTTTGGAACTTATCGGCTCAGTGACCCACTTTTGCTTGCGGGAATCCCTGTCCCTCTGGTGGCCGGTGGTTGTATTACATGTATATACGAGGCTGACGTAAGGTAAGCCAGATCAGGCAAACGTAGCGACATTAGTTTAGGTCCGGATAAGGCTAAGAGCAGGCGAGCCGGAACAGGCCAGCCTTCCCAAAACCTGACCCGAGCCTGACGGAAACTCAATGTTGTACTGATGCATGATCAGGGCAGGATCTGGGCCTTATCCGGCTATCCTGATCAGGCATGCCACACCGATACCTGATTCGGACCTGATACGACATCAGGCAGCCTGACTAAATTTCTGCTCGGGTATGTAAGAGAGAGGATACGCGTGCAGCTCTGCCAGGGGCCGAAATTTGAAAAAGTGCCACTCGGTAATCGAAAATACATAAAAAATGCTAAATTTTCCATATTTAAAAAAATTTTTAGGTCAAAAGAATTTTTGGGTACAGCTCTGTCTCAGTTGACGCGGAATGCCCCATATATCATATATCCTATTTATATATATATATACAAGCTGATCCCGCGAACGTTGTTCTGCCATATAAATTACTTCTAGTGAATATGTTGGTTGTTAAATAAAATATAACGAATGTATTGTAAGTGTTTAGGGATGGGATCTATGACAAAAAGAGGAATTGAGCGCTGTAGACGATGACCGCCGATAAAAACAAAAAAACACCAACCATTCATTTTCTCAATTCAATGTATTTCATTAACATAACGGACATATTCATTGTTTTCATTTTCGTACTTTAGGATAAAAAATATATCAAATGAATATTAATTTCGAAGAGCAATTAAGTGTACGATATTTTTTGTCAGTCCGTCTTTAGCCAACACAAATAAGCTCGATGGTTTGCCCCGTTCAATGGTTCTGGTGGTGTCTCAATTTCTGGTAGGTGCACTTTTCCTGAAGCGCAATACATCCCGGCCGACTCATGTTTGAATTTCAGCGCATGACAATGGGGACATTCTTTGCCCATAGCACCAATCACGACTTTCGGATGAGCGGAATATTCAATATCTGGCTGGTACTCGAATGCGAGACGAAGGAACGAAGCGGATATAAATGCTCGATGTACTTGTTGGCGTTGTAGGTCATTTGCTCTGCGTGTGTTAACTACTAACCGTCGCGCTTGTCTCCATTCAAATTGTCGTTGTTGATTTCTTTCATCTCGTGCCTCTTGTGATTGAGATGCACGCAATTGCGACATGCTCACATGCATATTTTCGTTATCTTCTTGGATTTGTTCGTCTGTTCTTTCTGCTCTATTATTTCTCCTATTTGTTGTTCTATTCCCTCTTCTTCCTAAATTCGCCCCCTTCCGTCTTCCTGGCATTGTTCACTGTAATACTCACACATACAAATATACAAAATTGTTTTAATTACTTATGAAAAACCGTATACCGATAATGGATTTATTCTTTTAGTATTTTACCAACCTTTTTTATAAATTAAAATTGTTCACTGTATACACACACAAATAGACAAAATTGTTGTACTTACTGATGAAAAACGGTATAACTGATTTCTTCTTTAAGTATTTTACCAACCTTTCTTATAAATTAAATTTTTTCACTCTAATACACACACACACACACACACAAATAGACAAAAATTCTTGTACTTACTGATGAAATACGGTATATCGATAATGTATTTGTTCTTTCAGTATTTTACCAACCTTTTTACAGTCATAAAATACGTATATATTGCTTATAAATCAAAATTGACGTTTCATGATTGAAATTTCAAAATGACGTGCGTGCGTGACGCATGCGTGGATGAAAGTTGGATGAGGCGGACGTAGCGGCATCTATCATTCCACGACATAAATAATTTCGTTCTGTTTGAAATACGAACGACGGTTAAATTATTTCATAAAAAAAATACTAAAAATTTCACGGGATCGTTCAACGTTCGCGGGATCAGCTTGTTATTTCATAAAAAAATACTAAAATCGCGTATAAGATTATCCCGTATTAAGAAATGGAAGGGTGGGGGTAGGAGTGTGAAAATTTGGAGTTATAGGTATTTTCTGATGCCAAATAAAAAAGAATACAAAAAAAAATTTTTGTCAAAAAAAATACAAAAAATTTTTCTGGATACGGACACCCTAATCACCTAGCGGTATGAAATATACTTTACGACCGATTCTCATACCTACCAAATATACATACCAAATTTGATGAAAATCGGTCGAGCCGTTTCGGAGGAGTTCGGCGACAAACACCGTGACACGAGATTTTTATATATAAGAAGATATGTGTACAATGTACATGCACAAGAATATAACATACAAATGACTGATGCGCGTGTTTTGAAACTAGTTCCACATTTAACGGATTGAGTTTTTTATTCGTTGCCTTATTGCCGGTTGAACTCCAATGAAAAATCTTTCCCAGCCCAGAGAATCTCGTTTTCCTGGGGACTGCCTCACTGCCGACGCCTGGCATAGCCGCCGACCGCGTCGACTGCCCCAGACAGAGGACAGGTTTCTCTTGATCGTAATTCATCGATCCGCGAATTGAATAACAATGAGCCATCCGTCTCATAAGGCTTTGAGGAGACAGGGAGTACATGAGACTTTCCGCTTCCAACCTGAATACGAAATACGATTCCTTTTCAAATTCAACATCAAGTTTGTTGATGGCGTGTGAGAATTTTTTTAAACGAACCTTTTGTATTCTAAAGTGTACGAAAAGAAATTAAATGTCCTGTAGAAAATGACCGTTGGTAACTTCCGTGTTCGGTGATCTTGTTGGGCTATGTTGTTGATCATTCATGCATGCGCTTTCATGTATAATATCAATGTAAACGTCATGGATTTTTATGGAGCCACTGTTATGTCATGTTATAGGTAGAAAACTCTTTGGTGGATACCGGATAGTTCCTAAGGTGTGTCAACCTACAAACCCTTCGACGATCAAGTCGGATCAACCAGCTATATGTATGTTCAATTATGAGTGCTCCAGACGCAACGGTGAAGTAGTTGGAGCTTGTATGGATGGATTTTTATTTGGTGCTTGTTGTCAATTGCCAATTAAACAAGCTAATGAAGAGACGATGGACAAAGGACCAAGCACGGAAGATTTGCTGAATCTTCATGAGATCGATCATGTACCGGACATACCGATTTTATTGAATCCCGATGGAACACCTGTTGGAATGGATACTTCCGGTTCTACTAGTACTAAGACAGCTTCAAATACCAAGACTTCATCTTCGACTATCGTGCCACCTCACCATCCTGGTCATTACACGGATACCGATGAAAATGCAGCGAAGCCGCAGGTTCCATCTCAAGTTGACTTCAGCCATTTGGAACAGGATTTCCCAGTACTCTTAGATCAGCAAGGAATCCTAGATGATCTTAGGCTTCCAGGATTATTAACCCACTCGGACTCTAATAATGATGTTCAAGACCATCAAGACACTTCAGCAATTAATCCAGTCACTACTCTTCTCAGTCCAGATCAAGTTCTACAGATTGCTGACCCTGTTGATCAACTTCCTGCACTTTTCTCTCAGGGTTTGAGTCACAATAATCATAGCATGGCGGATACTATTCTTCTCAATGAATATGGTGCCACTCTTAATGAGACTCATAATCCTGATGAACTTTTTAAACCTAATATCGACGGGGGTGCTGGTACCCATGAGAAGAAACCAATTCAAAATCAAAATGGTTCCTCACAGACAATCTCCAGTTCATCAATGACTCAAGGAACTACTGGAGAGAAAAATCAAGCTTCCACTCACAAAATTACAGCTAGTACCTGGTTGCCTAGTGTCACTCAAAAGATCTCGAGCACCGAGAAGCCGTCGGCAATTACTCAGAAGTCCACGGGTTCAGTGGCAATTACTTCCAATCAGAAAACTTCTGTTACTACGAAACCGATCTTCACAGCAAGTACAGGAAACTTAAGAGTTAGTTCTGGCTCTTCAACACTCAGGACAGAATCTACTACGCCTATGTCTACCACCGTTGATAAACAGGAAGAGTTGATTAGAGTACCTACTATTACATATGATGCGCAGTCTGGAAATAAGAAGGATGATGTATTAGATCATGAAGAAATTTCAATTAATCACATAATATCTATTTTAAATGATACTACTTCTATCTCTGATGCTCAAGTTATATCTCAGAACAATAGTCCTATTCACACTTGGATAAGTGTTGATGAAACTTCTAAACCTTCTATCATTAAACTGTCCTCATTAAAGCCTTCAGGTAGACCTTCCGCTAGACCGTCTACCAGACCATCAACAACAACTACTGAATTTCCATACACTTTCTATAAGCCAGGACAGGCTACTTATTATAATTATGAAACTGTGCCTACCGAAGCTACTGGAAGTTCAAGTAATCCTCAAGTCCTGTTCCCAAACACATATTCCTCTAGACCATCGGGTAGTCAAGGTACTTTTGACACTAGTAGTTTATCATACTCAACCAGACCATCTACCAATCCACCAGCACCAACCGTTATAGTACTTGGACCATTGGGAACTGAATTTACAACAGCAACGACCCAAAAAACATCAACAAGACGACCTGTTGGGTCAACCAAACCTGGAGTTACAAAGAAACCTAGTGGCTCCACAACGATAACTCATAACATCAGTACATTTATCTCTACAAGTAATACAGCAAGTAATGACAATCATGTAGTATCTACTAGTTACATCAGTGTCAACCTAAAGGACAGTACTAGTACTAAGCCCTCAGTATCGCAAATTCAAGTCACTCCAGGAGCTATAATAACTAATGATGATACAGACTACGAGTTAGTAACTACAAAGAATCCTAACAGTGTTACCAAAAGACCAACAACCATGTGGACAACTTTATCAAGTTGGTCTGAGAAGCCTAGTTTTCACCTGAAACCATCAAATCCAAATTTCAATTGGCCTCAAGATAACGGAAACTCGGATAACACAATCGTCTTAAAGGATCCTGTAGCAGTCGATAACATTATTACCATGACCAGCCCATCTCCATGTGAGGAAGAGACAGCAGCACCTAATGATCTTATAAATTTCCCACCAGTAAGGAATCCCAATCTCAATTTCTCAGTATCGGCATCTCAGCAAGAAAAACCTACCCTGGTGGAGACTTTTAATAATACTGGTTATCCTGACATCGAATTAGTAAGCGAGAACGAAATACCGACACCGGCATTCATTGAGGACGATGTCTTGACCAACAAAGTAGACGTATTTGTCAATAAGATCGTCGAGTCCCTTCAAGAAAACTTCGACGACCTCAAGGATGTCGTGTACAACAAGAGAAATACTTCCTTAGCCCCAACAAGCGCGCCGACAGTCACGAGGAGGCCTACAACCAGCAGTCCTGCTGTTAGTACAACCAGGAAACCAGTTCGAAGACCAACTCAAACAAGTAAACCCTCTCAGTACACTACCAAGAGACCAGTAACCACCAGGAGACCACCGACCCGACTCTCTAGTACCACGGTCAGACCTGTTTCTGGTGATAGACCAGTACGTCCAGGAAAACCTACAACCACGAGACCTAGACCAACTACACCACATAGTATAACTACGAAAAGACCTCAGACTACTACCAGGAGAACAAAACCTACAAGGAAACCTACAGTTCCCACTTTAGCTGTGATTGAAGATACCGAAGAAGAGGAAGTACCTTCGACCTCCGACATCCTTTCTACCACAACTGAGAAAGCTACTTTTACATCGGATTTTAAAAAAGGTGGGTGAAGACAGTCTATCTTCGTGAAAACTGATGGAGATGGCGAAGAAGAAGGACTTGATGTTTTTTGATTTTCTGCAGAATGTGGTATAAGACCGCAACTCAAGTCTGGAAGGATCGTTGGTGGGAAAAGGGCTAGATTCGGCGAATGGCCTTGGCAGGTACTAGTACGCGAGGCTACATGGCTTGGACTCTTCACGAAGAATAAATGTGGCGGTGTTCTTATCACTAATAAATATGTCGTTACTGCAGCGCATTGTCAGCCTGGGTAAGTCAGATGTTATTATTTATTTCTTTAATTGTCACACAGATAATTTTATATGGTAGATAACATGTTTTTTTTTCTTTTCAGATTTTTGGCCTCTCTGGTTGCTGTTTTCGGCGAGTTCGACATATCCGGCGAGTTAGAACCGAAACGTAGCGTTTCCCGTAATGTACGCCGGGTTATAGTTAACAGGGGTTACGATCCGGCAACATTCGAGAACGACCTGGCACTTTTGGAATTGGAAACTCCAGTTCAATTCGACACGCACATTGTGCCAATTTGTATGCCAGATGACGATGCAGATTTCACTGGAAGGATGGCGACAGTAACAGGCTGGGGACGTTTGAAATACAGTAAGTAAATGTTTAAAGAATTCCTAAAATGTCTTCCTCCGTACAAATTTGACTGTAAAAATAAATAATAATCATAATTTTCATTTTAAGAGGGTGCTGTACCATCGGTTCTTCAAGAGGTCCAAGTACCGATAATGGAGAATTCGGTCTGTCAGGAAATGTTCCAGATCGCTGAACATCCGAAGCGTATTCTAGACAGTTTTCTGTGCGCAGGATACGCCAATGGTCAAAAGGACTCTTGTGAGGTCTCGTATTACTTTCTACTGTTGTATCATCGTCTATTTAAGTAGCACTATAAGAATAACTGCGGATATTGAATAGGGCTCTCTAAGAGACAGTTTCCCTTTACGACCAGAGTTCCAGACCTTACTCATCCATTATCGTTTTTATTTTTCATAAAGGGCGATAGCGGCGGGCCACTGGTGATGGAACGTCCTGATGGTAGATGGGTTCTCGTGGGTACCGTTTCTCATGGAATAAAATGCGCAGCACCATACCTACCTGGTGTCTACATGAAGACCACTTTCTTCAAGCCATGGCTCCATAGCATCACTGGAGTCTGATGAATGAGAGATGATTCCCTTGATAACTCAATGAAGGGTTGATACAGCCTCTCCTGTATAAATGTACAAAAGAAGACTAATTTATTACGAGCCACAATGCCGTTGTTTTGATAAAAACGATATCAAGGAACAATTCCATTTATGAGTGCACTTAGGGTACGATCTAACTAAGGTCGCTATCATAAATGACCTTATGACACGTGTATATACCTACGAAGTGCATACGTCTCTATAGATATTACATATATATATAATATATATAATATATATATATATAGCGCCTTATTTATTTTTGTTGTTTAGCCATTATTTATTAAACATATTTTTATACGAGTATAGTTAGACTAGTTTTATGTTCCTTATATTTCCTTGTTAAAAAATGGGCTTGATTCCCTTGATCCGATATTGAGTCACCCTTGACCCTTTACACAGCCTCATCCCCTCATACGTGGGTTGGTCGAGCCCACGTATGTACTGTCTGACGTAAGTAAATCACGCATTCATGTGCGTTCAGGTGGATTATGTATTTAAAGCGTACTTTAGATAGATAGACGTTATTTAGACAGACAGGTGGTTATAATATATATGGGGTGTTGGGGTTGTACATAAGTTATACCATATAGTTAATACAATATGCAATATCGCCGCGTAGACATATGTATAATATGTATGTACATACACATGTATGGTCAAACCTTTCGTTCGCCAGCCAATAGGAACGCGAGCCACTTTGGATCAATACGAGCAAGAGAGAGTTGGATAAAATAAAGAGACGAGGATAGAGAAGAGAAGCGAGAGTTTCCGACACTGAAATTATATCTTAAATAAAGCTTTTTTATTATTTCATGCGCTTAAAGCAATATAGAACATTTTTTGTTTTATTTGACTCACAATATATTTTTTTTCAAGTAATGAATTTTTCTTGTTGCACTTTTTTTATCATTGGAAAGCTAACGGAAACGCCCATTATTTTTTAAGTAAGATTGCATATTTGAGGTACCTCGAAAACATCAAAAAGGTACGAATCAGGGGGAGAGAAAGAAAGGGAGAGAGAAGCTAATAATTTAACTTCGTCCGGAAGGCGAAAAATCTGACGCATGCGTGCAACAAAGAGCTTGCACAGTGGGAGCCGTAGGAGTATAGATCGGTGAAGAAGGTCCCTCTGGCACTCAGTTCTCTTCTAAACCCCATAGAAGACTTAATAACTTCCTGAGCATTGCTGAATCAAATTTATACTTGACTTTTCGAGTCTGCAGGATTTTCTGACTCATCGTCTATCGGCAAACGGTGTTTAGATAACATCTTATAAGTCATAAAAGTCATCTTGGGCGTGAACGGTATTGTAAGTGTGGAAAAGATTGTCTGGAAAATAGTTCAAATAAAATAACATTTATATTTCTCTCTGAATCCTTTCCAGGAGCCTGTTAACAGTAAAAAAAGAACACTTTTTCAAGATGGCGAAGATAAATTTCGGTACGATGTTAGTACTCGTAGCTTTTTTCAGCATCATATATGAAGCTGATGCATGGGGTGGTCTATTTAATCGCTTTAGCCCTGAAATGCTTTCTAATCTTGGTTATGGGAGTCACGGAGGATACTTGGGCAGGTCACCATATTTACAGGTAATTTTATTATAAATAATTAAAAATTAGTATCACACTATTGTATTAATAATTTAATTTTTGTAATTTAGCGACAATTATCCGGAGGCTATGAAAATGCCTACGGAAAGGCTGCTGAAGAAGAAACAGAGGAACCTTGCTACGGTAGACGATGTGTAATCAATGAACACTGCTGCCCAGGTTCTGTATGTGTTAACGTCGATGGAGGTAACTTTATATTGATACAAAATGTACTATTACTGTATCGAAATACATATCTTTCTTTATATATTTATTTTTCTCAGTGGTTGGTACTTGCATCTTTCCCTACGGACTGAAACAGGGCGAACTGTGCAGAAGAGATAATGACTGTGAAACTGGTCTTATGTGTGCCGACGTTGCTGGCGGAGAATCACGCTCCTGTCAACCACCTGTAACATCTAATAAGCAATACAGTAAGGATAGACTATAAGAAATATAAAAGTGAATAATCCGTATACATAATATTCAATGGGCATTAACTAACTGATAATGTGCAGGTGAAGAATGCACCATGTCTGGTGAATGTGACATCGGTCGGGGATTGTGCTGCCAACTTCAGAGACGTCATCGACAAGTCCCACGAAAAGTATGTATATCTATATATATTTTTGAAATTAGTAAATTATAATGAAAAATTGTATGAAAGTAATTTACTTAATAATTATCTAATTTTAATATTAATTGAGGGTAATTAATATTTTTTCTCACACAGGTCTGTTCCTACTTCAAGGATCCTCTGGTCTGCATTGGTCCCGTTGCTACAGATCAAATAAAATCAATCATACAGTATACGTCCGGTGAGAAGCGAATTACCAATCAAGGAAATCGCATCTTTAAGCGAGCAACCTTTGCCTAAAGTAATTGAATTTTATGGAATCCGATCGAGGTCGACTACTATTACTGCATCGACATAAAAGGAGAAAATGTCTACTTAGTTGTCGTGAACTTAGATATGTACGTCGATTACGTTTTCTTAATCACGTTTAAAGCTTTACCTTCCGTCCGTGGAGCGCGTGGAATGCGGTAAAGATAAATTATGCGCTGGGTAAAGAATATATAAAAATGAAGGGGAGAAAATATGAAAAAGTAAGAAATGCCCTTAAAACGGATAAAAATGCGAAACGCGACACGGCTTCCATTTTTTCATTGTTGCGACTGAATAATACAACACATATCAGAGTGACATCGTTACTCTTTAAGAAATTGTCGATAATTAAGTAAAATTATTGTGAAGCTATATGCACAAAGCAAGTATCGCAAAATGGAGGATGCACGTAAAAAAAATGAGAGCACAAAGAAACCTAGTCCTCGTATCTCTGATGTATAGAGACTGCGGACTAGTTATATTTTATCTTCTCGAATTCGGAATTTAATATACTTTATATAAAAGTAAATAAACCGCGTTGATTAACAGCCCTCGCGAGGGGAATATGAATACTAAAGTTATTAAAAATAATAATTAGTATAGACGCGTGTACAACTATTTGGAGAAAAGTTAAAAAAAATTATACTAATCACTAGAGAAAACAAAAATTCCTAGACACACAGAAGTTCCGATCGCAGCCGTGCAACCTCTGCGTGCTGATCGTATATCAAAAATCTTGATGTATCCTATATTAAAACTAAACTCGATAAGGGAAAGTTAAACATATCACGCGAATGCCTAAAGCGTTAAAGAAGGAAGTATACAAAAAAAAAATATAAAAAAGAAAAACTCGACATATTGAATGTTACTATGAGATGTTCTATTGAAATTATATTTTTATCTTCGATCCATATGTATACTTAAGCTATATATTTCCATAATATTCATATATTTTCTCGAGGTGTATATATATATATATATATACACATACATTATATACAGGGTGTTCGTTATGAAACGCACTGTAGTAACACCGTTACATTCCTTTTCAAATTCTAATGAATATGTGTATTTTCATTTTTTATTTCATTTATCAAAATTTCGAGATAATCAAGGTTGAAGTTGCAGTAATGCGACCAATCAGAACGCGTTTAAACGGAGCGTAGATGACGTCGCGAGCCTGCCCGCAAGGCCTGCTTACAGTAGGCCAATAACACTAAAAGTATCGTCTCTTGTATCTTACTCAATTACATGCAGATAAACACTGACACTACGACGATACTCTTAATGTTATTGGCCTACTGTAAGCAGGCCTTGTGGGCTGGCTCGCGACGTCATCTACGCTCCGTTTAAACGCGTTCTGATTGGTCGCATTACTGCAACTTCAACCTTGATTATCTCGAAATTTTGATATATGAAATAAAAAATGAAAATACACGTATTCATTAGAATTTGAAAAGGAATGTAACGGTGTTACTACAGTGCGTTTCATAACGAACACCCTGTATATGCTTCCAATCTAAAATCAATCGTACGTATGTATTAATTAATATTTAATTTGTGAATCGAATTTCATAAAACTTGGCCTATTTAGGTCGGAAGGAACCTTCTTATGTTTATCTTATATGTATACGTGATGCCGCCACTTATTGATCATCTCACGAAACGATAATTTTGTCTAGTTTATTTTATTGTAATTTTTATATCTTCTACACATTTTAGACGAAGATGAAGACACGTTGATCTGCATACAATAGTGTAACAATACTTGATGCGTAAGATCATTCCAAAATATATCGGAAATATAATGGGAATTATTGTTAATAAGAATGTTATATGTGATACTTAATTAATAATTAAGTACTCGAGGTGATAGATAGTATACAGGGTGTATCTGTACATACGTACGATTCATTATGGACTATATACGTAGGAAGTCAAGCCATTAGGCTTTGAGTCAAAAGTACCTCTATCGAATAATTCATTCTAGTATATATGTGTAATGTTCACGATTGTAATGTCGAAAAGTACATGAATAATAACTCAATGTGGAATAAATACTCGCACGTAGCAAAGGAATTATTATATTTATATCGTCACAGATAGGAGAAGATGTCCGAGGAACATCCGTAAAATGTCCGAGAACATGTTTTGGATGTTTGTGCTATGTGAAATCTGCGTACATACCAAGGAGAACTCGTAAAGAGGACCTGGCTTCTGAGACTTTGTGTCTCACAAGTACTGGATTCAATGAGCACGGAAGATATACCCAAGAATCAGTATAAAATTCTTCTTCTTCTTCTTCCTTTGACTTTTATATGCCCCTTTTGGAAGTATGTACTAACATAGTATATATTTAGTATAAAATTTTAAAGGTGGTTGATACACAATATATTTCGTTTCAGGCACAGAATACACAGGGACTCTTTACCTCTTCTCAGTGGTGTTATATTATTTTGATAATTAAATACATCAAATTAGAATATAAAATCTATTATCGAATTTCAAGTAATCGAAATATCGGTATATTTCCGTCAGCAAAGACCACGATATTCAATTATTTTGATATTTGAAATTAATTGTATTTAGGGTTTTTTTTAATCATTTTTTAGATTAGAGGAATAATCTTAGACCCAAAGCATTTTGTTCGCTAGTCACTGCCTGCTGCTCGAATGCCCGTCTTTGGGTCTGAATGAGTCAGAAGGATGTTAAAAATTTTTTTTTTTATTATTAATGACTACCATTTCATCGTGCAGGATTTAAATAGGATGAACCAGTCACGTGTAACCATTGACATATAGTATGGACCATGGTAGAAGTATACCAGGTATGTTCTGACGCATCTCCGTCGTAGAGGACCAATAAGCTGCTGCCCGAAGATTCCGCCATTGTTGCCGCGTAAATTGTCTAGCCAATGAGGCTCCCAGTCTTGGCGTCTCGTTTCCATGAACACCGCGACATAGAGTCTTCAGTGTAGTTCAGTGTTATAAATAATGGCGTAATCTTCGGGCTGCGCAGAAGTGGTCGAAAATGTGTCCATGAACTGAACATACCTGGTATACTTCTACCATGGTATGGACTACGCACAAGCATATCAAAATATGGTCGGCTGAAAGAAAGAGATAAGGCCTTCACACACAAAACGACGTAACGACTTAAGACGTAAGCGTAAGGAAACCAACCAATCAGAATCTAGTACTGTCCCCTCCACTTTCCTCCGTAAGACGTAAGCCGTAGTGGCGAAAAATATCGTAAGGATGAAATCGTTACGGCTTACTTCTTACGGACAACCAATCACAAACCTTCTCGCGTGATGTGCTTTCCTGTAAAAGTGCATATCATGCATTTCAATATAGTTCCAATTTATAAAATATTCAATCCTTAATTATAAGTACATAATTGTTATTGTGTACTTACTTTTTACAACAGAAAATAGTTAAAAAAAGAAAGTTATAGTACTTATGTACAATGAAGACACTTTAAAAAAATGTGCAATTCTTTCTTCAGTGTGATTGGCCGTAGCTTACTCCTTACGCGTGTGGTGTGCGATGGTGCTTACTACGTCTTAAGTCCTTACGTCGTTTTGTGTGTGAAGGCCTATAGCGACTGGTGGCGGCCAAGCCCTGTCTCATTCTAATCAGCAGCCGTAGTATGAGAATATAGAAAACGTAGCCAATAGAAGCATTAGAAAAGAAGAGCTACTGCCACCACCTACTGAACTGAAGAAGAATACACACGTAGTCAATGTATACATATACGTTTACAAGACGGGCTTAAACCGGTTAGTTAATACTGATTTAAAAGAATAGACAAATCATAGAAATTTTTACTTGTAACGAATATTTGAGATTAGTCAATTCGTTTAAATCTGTATTAACTAAATTGGTTTAAGACCGTCGTGTAAATGTAGTCATTGGAAAGAGTTTCAGTACTTTAGTGGCTACGTTCACACCATTTAGAATGGTCGAGAACAGATGGCGGCACTTTCGCTATTCTTCATGACAAATGCTTTCCATTCCGTCTACTGAAATCGTGATCAACATGGGTGCACGTCCATAAGTATCTTAAAATTTTGTACGTGAACTTGTGTCTACTCTTGTTGATCTTTATTAAATAATTTGTCTAACTAAGAAGGGCAATGGCTGCTTTTCCGGGATCTATTGCGTTCGACGAGTACGGTCGTCCTTTTATTATTCTACGAGATCAAGAAAAACAGAAAAGACTCACCGGCAATGATGCGATTAAGGTGAGGCTTCTTGAACGTTATAGAACGAACATATTAAATTTGTGTGCATACTACACATATTGAGGACATACTTTGTAAAACAAAAATTTTATTCTTAATATATTCTGATAAATTTATAAAAGTTAGATTCAGTAATGAAATATATAATTTTTTTTGTATTTCATTAAAACACGTGTGGTCATATGATGGCGGCTTTCACGATACGACAATGCCCGTTGAAATCTTGAAAGTTTGACCATAATTCGTAAAAATAAATTAGTTTAATATTAGTTTCTTATATTAATGAGCAATTAGTTATAGGTCTATTTTCGGATATTTAAATGTTTTCGTGCAAAGAATTTCTAAAATCACCCACGCGTGGGTGCATACCCATTGAGACACAAGTATTTCATGTTCTGACCATAAAAGGAATGTGGTGTCTGTTTGTTCATCTCGAGATGTACGTTCCTTTATGGCCAGAAACGTATTCATATAAAAATTAGAATTTTTGTTTTACTCTTTATATAGAATAAAAGGAATATATGCAATATAATTTTGTATAAATAATTATTTATTAAAATAAACTTAACTCAGTGTTTTTTTATAGTCTCACATTTTGGCAGCGCGCAGCATTGCCAACATCCTCAGAACATCACTGGGTCCAAAAGGTTTGGATAAATTAATGGTCAGCTCTGATGGCGATATAACTGTTACCAATGATGGAGCAACAATTTTGAAAAACATGGATGTTGATCATGAAATTGCTAAGTTGATGGTACAGCTTTCACAATCACAGGATGATGAAATTGGGGATGGCACTACGGGCGTTGTAGTGTTAGCTGGTGCTCTAATGGAGCAAGCAGAACAATTATTGGATAAAGGCATTCATCCAATTAGGATAGCAGATGGTTTTGAGTTGGCTGCACAGTGTGCTTCGAAGCAGCTTGACAGTATAGCAGAAGGTTTTCCAGTAAATCCTAACGATTTAGAGCCTTTGATTAAGATTGCTATGACAACTCTTGGATCCAAGATGTAAGAAGTACTTTGAAATCTAATTAAGTTTCAACTAATGATAATTATATGATAATATATAATGATAATATCGAAAACTAAACGCGTTTAATTCTATTTTCAGCATAAACAAGTGTCATAGGCAGATGGCTGAAATTGCTGTAAATGCTGTATTAGCAGTCGCTGATCTGGAAAAGCGGGACGTTAATTTTGAACTGATCAAAGTAGAAGGAAAGGTCGGGGGTCGCCTAGAAGATACCATGCTTGTTCGGGGTGTTGTAGTTGATAAAGACTTCAGTCATCCTCAAATGCCTAAGGTAAATAACAAGATTTCATATTTTTTTATGTTGTATTGAGACACAGAAATTGCAAGGAGAATTTCAGTGTTGCTTCTAATGCTTCTTACTGACCAGACACCTTGCTAGATTAATCTGTTAATGATCTTTATTAAGACACTTATACAGTAGTAAATGTCTAAGAGCATTGCGTACACAATTTTTATTATCGTACCACCAACACTGTATAATTTTACTATTTTATTACTTAACAATATTCTGATTTTTTTTACAGCGATTGGAAAATGTCAAACTTGCTATTCTGACTTGTCCCTTTGAGCCACCAAAGCCAAAGACCAAGCATAAGCTTGATGTCACTTCCGTAGAAGATTATAAGGCACTTCGTGAATACGAGCGCGAGACATTTATTAATATGGTAACGAAAGTGAAAGACGCAGGTGCTACGCTAGCAATTTGTCAATGGGGTTTTGACGACGAGGCAAATCATCTTCTACTGCAAAAACAATTGCCCGCCGTTAGGTGGGTCGGAGGACCAGAAATCGAAGTAATTATTAACTTGATATAATTCCTCAAATGATAATTTTCTACCCTATGATGACAAAGCGCAACAGAGGAAGGTAAGGATTAGGAAAATCGACTCGATCAATTTCTTCCAGTTTTGTAATTCAATCGGAAGTTGATGTTTAATCGATTTATGAAGGAATAATAGATTTTGGGAAATTGATCGTTCTTGATATCCCTTCCTTGCAGTGGTTCCAATGATCAAAGATTATGAGAGCTGAGGGTATATATTAATTGTAAAAAAATACATTCATTTCTTATCGATAAGAATCCTAACAATGGTAAATTGTTTATTTAGCTAATTGCCATCGCTACTGGTGGTAGAATTGTACCACGTTTTGAGGAATTAACTCCAGACAAACTCGGCTATGCTGGAGTGGTCAGGGAGTTGACATTCGGCACTACTAAAGATCGGATGCTAGTTATCGAGGAGTGTAAGAATTCCCGTGCAGTCACCATCTTTATCCGCGGTGGCAACAAAATGGTATAACCCTTAATTACTTACTTACTTTGTATCATTTCTATGTTAAATTCTATTTCTGCAAGGAGAATTTCAGTGATGGGTTTATCAGTGCATCTAACTGTCCAGACACCTTGCTAAATCAATACAGTACAATCTGTACACTACAGTTCTAATCCTAATTAATTGATTGAACATAAACAGAATCAGTACGACAATATTATTAAAAATTGGCATACTCCGAAAAAATTCCTAACAAAGGAACAGATTATTATATGCTCTCTTCTAATTTTTTTAAAAAAATAGATCATCGAGGAAGCTAAACGTTCATTGCACGATGCACTGTGCGTTGTTCGCAATCTGGTCACCGACGAAAGAATCGTCTACGGAGGTGGTGCTGCTGAAATATCTTGTGCATTGGCTTGTGCTGCACACGCAGACAAAGTTAGCTCCCTTGAGCAGTACGCATTCCGTGCCTTCTCTGACGCGCTAGAAGCTATTCCGATGGCTCTTGCAGAGAATGCTGGCTTATCTTCGGTGGACAGCTTAGCAGAAGCCAAGGCACGTCAACTTGCAGAGAACAATCCCGCCCTGGGTATCGACTGCATGAATAATGGTACAGCGGGTACGTAGTAAATTTGTTATTGAGTTCGATATCTGTAAGAATATATAGCCAAAAACTCATTAAGTAATTGTTTGTTGTAGACATGAAGACGCAAAATGTCATTGAATCATTGAAGAGTAAGAAACAACAAATCCTGTTGGCTACTCAACTGGTAAAAATGATTTTAAAGATTGATGACATACGATCACCGAGCGATACTGCATAATAATCGGCTCTTATGCAATTAAGCCTCATTAATGAATTGTTCTTTTAAAAGACGGTAATTATATTATAAGCTGTCGTTTCGCTCTAACATTTGCTTCACTTGCATTTATAATTTTGATTATAAACACGAGACACTTCACTTTACGTCACGTGCTCCTTAGCCACACGTTCTTCACCATTGTAGCGTTAATTTATATACAATAAAAGCAATTGTAATAATACTACATTCATTTTTTTTATATCGTCGATCAACAAACACCATTTCCTTTTCTGACCATCTGTTTAAAAAATTGTTATGTACAATGTAAATTGGGGTTCGGAATTTCATTAACGATAGTTTATTTATATCTTTAGGAACAAATAAATTTGTCACATCAAGTCGCCTGATAAGAATGGAAATAGAATGTTACTGATCTGATCTATTACATTTCATGCGAATAACTTCTACTTTTTTAATGTTTTTTATGTTTGAAATGCGATTAATTAAGAAGACTGAGAACCTTGGATTGCCAAGCTAGTAAAACATAACTGAACCTCGTAAATATTATAGTTCTAACAAAGATTTTTGCTTGAGCGAAGTGAACGACACATTCTGCAAAATTGCAATTCATTTTAACATCACTGATGTTAAAATAATTAAAAATTGAAGAAAACATCCGACCGAAAGTTGTTCACCGTGTCAAATTCAACATCCGAATTCTCGAGTCTGATGTTTTTTTTTTAAAGCGGTATCAAAATGATTGTTAATCCTGCCGTATGTGCCTTCAAACACCGAGAAACAATTGATAAAGGGGGGGGGGGGGGGGGATAATTAAACAAAATGTATGAAATTTCAATGCCTCCCTTCTCGAACTTCTATGTTGGTTCCAGCGTATCTCCCGTGCGTATTAACCATCAGACAAAAATCCCACAAGGCTGCCCCTCTTTACTAATATCTTCTTGGAGCCTCAAACGTTTACAGGAAATATCTTTGTAAAAATCCTTTTATTTACGGTCTTGTAATCTTTAGATCATTGCTTAGATAGCAAAGCATAATCGAAAAAAAAACTGTTATATTATCTAGCTGTTATATTATCCAAACGGCATGCCACATATAAGCATGAGTTACTGAGCAACGTGATAGGAAACGCATTTCTGATACATTGCCGACAAAGGATGAACAATTGCTGTTCCTCAAACGTTTACAGTATCGCCGACATATACATGTTGCATCGACTTGAAAGCAATTTAACAGAGAAATACGGGCGCACCCTCTCGCAAGTTTGCTGATAAGCATGTTAAAAGTTGCTAAGAAATTTGTAGACACTGTTATCTGAGAAAGTGTGTCCACGCGCAACAGCATTGTGCAAAGGTTTAGACAAATATGCGAAAAAAATGTCGAAATTTTTGCTACCAACATTTTTTTCGATCATGCTGTGCTATCTGGGCCTGGATTACTGTTCGTAATCCCCAGTCTCTTAAAAGACGAAGTCGAGTGCACAGTTTGACCGATTTAGTTACATTTCGACATTGATCTACTCGTAAGATGGCACAAAACGCAATTGGTACGTTTAGATTATAGTAAGTAATAACAGTATATATATCTATATATATATATATATATCTATATGTATGTACCTCTCTCGCCGATTTACATCACTCGTTTCATCCCCAGACCAATTAAATAATCGACAAATATCCCCACAGTTCAATCCCGTATCACAAAATATACAATCTATTCCAACGCAATATATATCTCTTGCTCGCTTTCCTTTTTTACATTTTATTACATTATAAATGGATTTCCGTCTATGCTTTTTGTACCCGGCGTTTCTACATATAATGATTGGCAATATCATAAAACGTCACCGGAAACGATGAAAATTGATTAAAAATTAGCCGCAAAATTAACACAAACTACAATTAAAAACGGAATTATAATACATTATTGCAACAAATATATCCTATAATATTTCTACAAATTTTCATCGGCCATGACATCTACGTACATCTCATATTTTATACAATAAATTCGCCAATGAGTTTTAGTTATACTAATTTTTTTTACTACGGACTAAACTTAAGAAATTTCTAAAATCTTTTAATCTCCCATCTGTCTTTACACTAATAATAGACAATCAAATATTATCTTCCTTCCACTCACGGAGAGTAATTAATATAATATTTATGCTGCATCTGGAAGTCGTTGATAAAGATGGCGCAAATGATTTTACCTAATTATTTCCATTTAAGTACAGATTGATGTCTTGTAAAATTTAAATTACTTGAGTAAAAAAAAATATATAAAACATGATATATTAATTAACCCGCACAGAATGCATAATCTTTACCATAGACTATAATTTATCCGGTATTTGTATCATTCAATAAATAGGCTAAGCAAATTCGATTAATTCAATTATGTTAAATTAAGATCCTACACGTACCCTGGCTCTATTATATGTCTTAGACCTTCTTGAGCATTGGAAGGTGAAGTACTTCTGGCACTTCAATATCCTCCAGTCGAATATTTGAAGGATTGAATGGAAATCTTACTGGATACGAATACTTCAGATCCATTAGAAGCTGAGAAAATGAGATAAATACATTTTGTTGCATACATATACATATATGCATATATGCATAAACTTTAATTGTACATAATCGTTTCTTTCACTTACTTGTTCATTATTCTCTCCCCGTTCAGCCAACTTAGCTTGGACTTTTCTAATAAAAGAAACTGGTACACGAGTTTCAAAGTCATCCGCTGGTGTATATAGATTTAATATTTTTACTATTTGATTGGGCGTAAGTTTGTTGCACATATCACAAACAGAATGTACGTCCTCATCATTTTTACGAGCCTGAAGAAGCTGAGCAGCTTGTATGATTGGCTGAAGTGCTTCCGCAGCTGGTTCTAAACGTTGATCTCTAGCCCATTGTTCTAAATGACTTAGATTGTACCTAAAATAAATAAGAATTATAAAATGATGTTAACAGTGACAAAGTAATTTATATTATATTGATAATCCATACCTGATTTGCATTCCCTTAGTCCAATGACAAAGCTCATTCCTCAACAATAAATTATTCAAAGCGCTTGCGCACATAAAGTAGAATAATTGCTTAAACAACTGTGTAACAATTTCTGGATCGACTCCATGGTACTGTAGAATCTTGTGCACTGAACTTAACTCATCAAGAAGTTTATTTAGTTTCTGCTGAGTGGATTCAGGTTCCTCACCCATTGATGAAGAACGCGGACGTCCTGATTTATTGGAATTTAATCCTGAGATGGCTTCGTGCTCTAATAAAGCTGGCACAGTGAGGGCCTGTATACGTTCTTTCAAATTTGTCACAATATTATTGAAGATCCACAGCGCCACGTTGCTAAGGACTACGCGATATTCGCTCAAATCGAAATTTCTTAGGCATTGCTCGTTCTGCCTTGGTGTGTTTTCTATTTGAAAAGGTTTATCACCCGAGTATTGTTTCATGTTGTGCAATAATCTGAGTGTATTGCTCAGCCACAAAACTCCTGAATCGAAATCCTCACGTTTTTTAATGACACGTTTGACAGCATTTAAATAACCTGTCAGTAAAGTTCTGACTTTATCATCATCATTTATGCAATCAGTGTGCCTTATGCACATAAATAGTATATATGCTGGAAGGCCAGGCAGTAATGTTACTGCGACTCGTGGTTTTAGATCTGCAAATATAAAATATTAGTATACTATATATTCCTCTTACTTTGTTATTATTGTATGTGTAAATTGAGAAAAACGTCAAGAAACGTACCAATAACCAGGTGTTGTATTACAAGCTTAATATCCTCCTTTCTAAATTCAAACATTCCCTCATAGTCGCGTTCTTTCTTCCTTACTACTGGCATGTTACTTCCGCTCTCTGCTGAAGAATGTGCAGTCGTAGTGGAGACAATTGCAGAATCATTACTAGATTCTACGCTATCGGGGACTGTAAAAGATGGTTCTTATTAATTAAATCTTGAAAAATTGAATTGGCTGTACGATATTGATTGTAAAAATTATATTATAACAAAGGAAGGATGAAAGGGATGATTTCTCGAGATGGCGCACTCACCGGCACCCTTAATCATGTAAGAACGATCCTTATATTCCTTTGGAATTTCATCACCATCATCTTCGATAGCGTTAAAATAAGAAACTTACATTTATTTATTGTACAGGAAGTATTATTATTCCCTGTAAGATACACAAAAAATAATATTACAAAAATATACTTACAACCAGCATCCTTGAGACGTTTCGCTAGAATCTTGCATTGCTTTTTGAACTTCCTACACTCTTCAGCTATCTTATCAAACTTCTCTTGAAGATCTAAATTCTCGGACGTCAACCTTGTAATCTCATGTTGCATGTATGCTTCAGTCTGAGTCTGAGGTGCTTTACTTAAATTGACAGATAGCAATTTTTGTTGTCTTTGTATCTCTTCCTGAAGTCTATCTATTTCAGCGCGCCATTCATCCCTCTGTACTCGCCAACCCTTCTCCTTCGTCTGAAGCTCGTCTTCAAGTTGTCTTTAAAAAAAAAAAGGAAAAAAGACCCATAAGAAAGATGGTCTCTGATCTACATACCTATACAATAAAAAAATTCAGATACGTTTTAGGAACAATGGTGAAATATAACAAGCAGATTGATATCAGCAGTATTCCTAAAATATATCTGAATATTTTGTACTGTGTGGGTAATACAATTCTAATGTGATAGTTAATAAGTATCACATCAATATGATTGCATATCAAGGGGATCCAATACACTCACTCTCTTATCGAAGACTTTCGTTTTGTTTTAAGTCTACTGAAAATCGAAGGGTATGCACAAATGACAAAACACGTAAGATTAGAAACGATTAGACTCGAATGAAAGATCATTGATGCTTTTGAATTTGTATGAAACAAAGAATAATTACCTGTTTATCTTTTTCTGTGCCTCAAATGCCAGAACCAACTCGCCATCTTCGTTGATGATGTCTACGTCACGTCCGTAATTAGAACCGAGGCTCTTCATTCTTCTCGTGTGATCCGCCAGAACACTGTGCAATTGAATACACTCCTCGCGTCTTCTTTCAAGTTCTTCTTGAAGGGCATAGAATTGACCTAACAATCACAAAAAGTGATAACATATTAAAGATTATCTTGCAGGTCCGGTGAAAATGTGTACATTTAATAATAACACTATGATAAACTATGAGTGCAATATTTATTAGGTCGCAGTTATGCTCACTCAGGCGATAAATGGTATAACGCCATCAAATCTACGCCTTCCTCATGATTGCTTCCACTACTGTTTCAATATAATATATTATCTAATCTACTCGATGGTATCTAAATTGGTAAAATCAAGCTGCTTGAAATAAATATTACCAGAGCAGTGGTACGTACCCATGAGAGTTTGTTGAGCAGTTGTCGAATCTGCTTCAGAAACGGTTTTCCTGAGAGAACCTAAGTCCTTCTTTAATTTAGCATTTTCCATTTCGAGTTCTTGAAGCTGATTCGAAATTGATACATTAGAAGGCTTATTCCAAGAATTAATCAAACAAATTAAATATTTAATTAGTAACATTTACCCTGAAGGTATCCTGAGTTCTAGAACCTTCTTCAGGACTGTCACGTTCCAAATCTTCGACCATTCTGATAAGCCTGCCATTTTCTTTTTGGACATCTTTTAATTTTTGCTGAAGTTTTAACACAAGACCAACATCCACAGGAGCATGGGCTGGACCATTTGATTCGGATGGTGATTTATTAGATTGGATATTGCCATCTGGTGGACTATCCGAACGCTCTTGTCCCCAATCTATCGTTTCCACTCTGGAATATGGAGTCGTTGAAGAAGCCGTAGATCTTACAGAACCATAGCCAAAATCCTAGAAGAAAGAAAAAGAGGAAATTTTCCGTTAATTACGAACGACCTTGAATTGCTTATATAATTATCCTTTAGCTGATAATTATCTTACAATATTTTGATCATCTTGTGGAAGTTGTTCCGTTAAGGCAATCTGCCCACTACTGCTGGATGCATTGCTAAGGGAGCGAGAGTGTCCAGGCACTTGCAGGGCAAGTTTATGCTCCAAAACTTCGACATGTTGTTCGAGATCGTGATAATCTTTCAACAACCTCTGGTAAGCACCACGATCTTGATCCTGATCCAATAGCAATAGATCTTTTTCCTGTTCTAGTCTATGTTTCAGGTTCTCTTCTGCGCCGCGTAGATTCGTCTTGAGCTTCTCGTTAGCTGCAGCCAGTTCTTTCTGTAACCTTTCATTTTCCTCACGCAATTTTTTACTCTCTTCTTCGTTTAGTCGAGCACTTCTCTCCTTGTCCTTCGTTAAAAATAAATAGAACAAAAATTAAATTATTCTTATCTGGATTGCCGACTGCTACCAAACAAGAACTGACCTGGAGCATATCCATTTTCTCATCTCGTTCTCGTTGAAGAGCTTCTTGCATTTTTTCAAGTTGTTTCTCTTTTTCGATCAACAGTGCATTCAGCTTCTTATTTTCAGTCTCCATAGACTTGAATCCTTCCAATTTTGATTTTAATTCGAGAATCTCATGTTGGGTGACCTTGAGGTGCTGGTTTTCCTTAGCCTACATTAAGAAAATATAAACTTAATATAACATTGAAAAACTATATGCTTAAAAAGAATAAAATGTAACTTACCAGTTCGTTAATCTTGTGTTGCAAAGATATGATCTTATTCTCCAAGCCTTTGTTCAAAGATTTGACATGTTCTACGCTACGAGCTTCAGCCTTTAACCTTTTGAATACTTTCTTAGCTAAGAATCTTCGGACACAAGATTGAACAATAATGATATTCTCCAACTTCTTTTTGCACGCCATTCGCACAAGGTAACCTCTGGCGAATCTCTGAATGGCAGTTGCAGCTGCATTGTCTTTCATCAATTGATATCTCTTACGCGCCATCATTCCTCTACCATAAATTTGAAGACCCAGAACAGTTCGCTTTACTCTTAAGAACCGTTGTCTCTTTAGCCATCCTCTGATACGAGCCTGAAGCTTGACGGCAGCCCGTTCCCGACGTACATCATGAGCTTTTCGTCTGGCTAAATAACCTCTAGCATGTCTTTGAAGACCCAGTACAGCCTTGCGTATCTTCTTATATTTATTTCGACATATTAAACCACGAACTGTTTTCTGTATCATTATACAAGCATCTCGTTGTTTCTCGCCGCGAAGTTTTTCCAAGTATGCAACTTGTCCCGCCCGGAATAAAACTTTCGTCTTTCCAAACTTAAACTTATCTTCATCCTTAATATAAGTAGCAAGAATCCGTCGACAGGTTTCCTTGAGATCATCTCTACGAATTTCTTTAAATTTACAGAGACACCTGAATCTCTGAAAGAAATCTGAATACGTTTTTTGACTTGGAAATCCAGCAGCGGATATTCTAATAGTCTCCAAAACTCCACAAGCACGAAGTTGCTGTACGGCTCTGACTGGATTGTATTCGAAAGCCTCCTTGGTATCGTTAGGTTTGATACAGCGCACGTAGTGGGGTGTGGTTGCATTGAGGGTAGCCATTAGCATGTTTAAAGAATCTCGAAATTGCGAGCCAACCTACGTAAAATTTGTTTCATAAGAAGCGAATACGTAAGAGAATATTTTTATTCTCATATAAAATACTATGTTTTACATAATGCTAATCGTGTGGTTAGTAATTACCGTCTTTTTGTTTTGCTTCGGTGTATTAATCAGTGGTTTCTGTGCTGATATCTTCACTCGAACGTTTGGTACTGTAAGCTTAGGGTCTTCGCCGCAGAACAGCTTTTTCAATAACTTGTTCTACAAGAAGATCAATGAATTAAGTGCTAGTTGCTTAGAGACGACAAAAATAAAACATTAGATCATCAGCATACATGACTATTACGCATGACGTTAATTTGTTCCTCCATAACAGTGTCCCGGTTTTTCTCAAGAAAACCAGCAGTTTCATATTGCACAAGATCAGCAAAGTGATGAATGAGGAAAGCTGTAGTACCAAATCGTGGCTTTTCAAAGTGCTTTGATTTTCCACATTTTGAGTAAAGCTTCTCAGCCCACGAAGAGTCCGAACCTTTTGGCATCTATATACAAAAACAAAAACGACAATTAAGACCAGTTAGCTCTCATAAAATAATATCAGAATAGACTATAATGTTTTTTAAGAGAACAAATGACTCATACTCTGCACTCTTCATCGAGAAGATCCAATATTCCCAATTTGGTTTCAATGAGGTCGATACAAGGTTGATTGTCATAAAAATCTATGAAGGTCCACTCAATCTCCTCTTTGAGATACTCTTCCTGCTCGAGCTTGAAAACGTGTTGATTGAACTGCTGCTGCAACTTCTCATTCGCATAATTGATGCAAAATTGCTCGAACGAGTTGACCTCGAATGTTTCGAAGCCGTAGATATCCAGAACACCGATGAACGACTGCGACTTACTCTGAGATTGCAAAGAGTTGTTAATTCCAGCTACGATCCAATTGAACACCTCGGCGTAGATGTGTTTTGAAAGTGCATCTCTTGCACCGATCGCTTGTTCAACACTCATCGGCTTCAAAAAAACTTCTCTCATTGAAACAATTTTCCTATGGCACAACCATTTTCTCATGGCATTTACATCTATTCCAAGCAGCTCAGATATTATCAGTAGATGCCTATCGCACTGCTGTTGGAAGTTGTATGGAACACAAGTTTTATTGCAGATTCAATTAGAAAAGCTTATTATTAAATAAATTTTGTGAATACTTACAGAAATATCGCAACCTTCGCCATCAGAGTTATTGCTACCATCCGGAGCTTCACAACTAACTATATTTACATTTCCTATATGAAGTATAGCCGCTAAAATACGCAGCATGTCATCCTGCTGCTTTGACGAGAAACCAAGCATCGTTAAGGCGGTGATTGTTTCATCGAATAATGCTAAATCGTCGACGCCGTCTATGACAGGATTATTTCCTTGATTTAGATAATGGAATTCGTCTTGGAAGCTCAGGTGAAGATGACTAAGTTGTTCAGCAGCAGCACACATTTGATAAAATATATGATAATTTCGTTCCTCATTCGCCTGCGAATAGGATTATAATGAGGAGGAACTATAGGCGAGTGTAAAGATGATATCAAAGCTTTGATTATATTCTTACTTGAAAAACTACTCTGGATTTTTCCAATAAATAGGTTCTCATACTGGCACCAGTAATATTGTAACTTTTGTTAAATTGAATTTCAATAAATTTTCCAAATCTTGAAGAATTATCGTTTCTGGTTGTTTTAGCATTGCCAATGGCCTCCATTATGGGTGACGAAGCCAAAACCTTCTTTTCCACTTGTGTCTCTGTCGAAGAGCCACCAACTGTTGCAAAGTATCGCATTGCATATTTGGCTGATACAGTTTTACCAGCTCCAGATTCTCCAGAAACAATAATGGATTGGTCGTGTCCTTCCCTGATAGAAAATTCATATAATTTGATTAAACAACAGAATCAATCAAACAATCTAACACTAAATTACCTTTCCAATTTTGTATAGGCTTCTTCAGCAACAGCAAATATATGAGGCTCCAGATCACCCATTGCCTGACCTCTATATGCCCAAATTGTATCATTTCCATAAATTGGTAACTCATTGTATGGATTGAATGCTACAAGTACAATCCCACAGTATGTATAAATACAATGCCGTTGAAATCGTATTTGCAGATTATAAAGAACCGCAGGTTCGTGAAGAAATGAAAGTGACGTGAGATTGTTCTCTCCTATGAGAATATCAGGATTTCTTAATGGCGGTAGATCAGCATCGGTTTTGATTTCCAATGTCTTTTTGCAGTTCGAGTCTTCAGTATTAACGTCTATGCTAGTATGGCCCAATTTATAATCTTCTAATATAGTAGCACCTTCCCAGACTTTATCCGGATGGGGTACCCACACCCTGGCTCCCTGTAAATAAAATTAAAAACAGAAAATTATAAGTATTTACATCACTCGCAAAAGTCCTAAGATAATTCTTTTAACGAATAACGTATGCACTATCTTTTGAGGAAATATAGAGGGATATAAAAAACATGGATTCACACAAAACTCGGTAATGAATAATTCAAGGCTCCCAATCGTTAAATATACCTTTTTAAATCTTTTTATTTATCACTCATTGAATCACGTATCCGCGGTTCAGGTTCGCTGGGAACAATGGGACGCACCTTGGTGACGAGTTTTAACTCCATCAAAAGAATGGTCGGGTTTAAGAGTTAGGTAACGGTAAACAAGAAAAACTAACGGTCACTAAAAAGAATCACATGGGATATAAATAAAGAGAGATCTATATACTTATGATAGATATAAATTCAAGATCATTGTTCTATAATGAAAGAGAAGAAACTCTTTAAATGATTAACTGCCATTTAATGTCATGATTATTTCGAAAATATTAATTTGGTCTCTACGACTTATGAGAACAGTAAGAATCCCTATAGACCATAACCTCATAACCACTCAAGGTAGAAATAAAAAACTAGCCTAAATCCACCGCTGAAATGTCATTTAATTAGTCACACATTGTATTACGGATGAGTAGACATAGGTACGCTCAATTAAACTAAACAGAAAGTGAATAAATGCGACTATGAACTTTATTAGCTTATCTCATAAGGCATGGCAAGTTCATAGTTTACGAAATTAGAGATTAAGATAAAATTCCAAATTCCGTCATTTTTTGCCAATTTTTAATAAAAAAATGTCTACTGTGCCGTTTAAAACACACCTTTCACGGACGCGCGTGCAATAATTTTCAAATAAATATTTTCCAGCAGCGAAAGATTAATTATCACCGTGGCTTTTTACAAAAACATCACGTCTCAGCGTTACATTATTTTGCAACAAGTACAAATTTACAAATACAACGTTAAGCGTATTATGTCAAAGTACCACATGTAGGAAGTAGGTACACATTATTCGATCAATCAAACACAGGATATATTAGTGTCGAGTTTTGTATTCATTGATGAAGCAAGAACTTTTATTGAATTCCTGAAAGAGATATTGTTATCGATAACCACCAAAATGTCGTTCATATCACCTTACACAATCACAATTAAACAGCGAAGTGCGAGAATCGTAATGTTATTATTTATTTATTACTGCACGTTCTTACTTCATACCGGTACTGCGGTATATGTACATACAATCGCTACATGTTGGATTATACCATGTGGATTCGTAGTTTGCATAGCAATCCAAGAGAGACTTTCGCTTGAATAAAAAAATCCACTTGAATTTTTATTTAAATGTAAATGTAATAACAAAGAGAGCGCATCAATTCTTTAAAATCAAGGGCTAGAAGAACCATAACAGATTATTTCTCATGATCGATACTAAATTATTAATCCTATCTATACTTGAAGTTTATCATAAGCAGAATGATAATCTCCCTTTCTCTTGCAATATTCTTTCATCCCGGTTTGTTTCTCAGTTTCTACTAATCGTAAGATTCCTAGGACGCCGTTCCCAAGCTTTCTACACGGTACTGCGGCAATAGCTACCTATACTCTGCTCTGGTAATAGCAATTACTATATCAAAGCTGTCTACAAGAGCCATAAGGAAGCAAAAAAAAAGTGGAGCAAGCCAATTCTCACAGTCATTGAAAAGTAGCCGAATCATTAATTAAAACTGAGAATCTTAAATGTTGAAGACATAAGTATCATTATTGAAGACATAAGTATCAAGACGAATTTTCTTACCAATTCCAAGTCTTTTTTGCCACATTTAACGTTAAAATAAATATAAACTTCTCGGGATGTAACTCTCGTCTGTGTTGTGTCTGAGCTTTACTAACCCACGAACGATCTACGGCTTCTGTCATATTCCATCCATAACTTCTAATGTTCTAATACTATAGTAAATCTATACAACGTAACCCTTTACAATTGCCTCGTATAACGATTCATACCTCTTAGACGTTTGTATGTACAATAAACTATATAAATTACAAGAAAAAAATAGGTATTAATTAATCGAAAAAGAAATGCAAGTGCCAAGGTAACACTTTGATGTACTGTAAGTGAGTTAACGATTAGATAAGCGTGATAAGGAACATTTTATTTTAGCACTATAATTAAGAATATATAACCAATGTTCCAAGTATCTTATGAATGATGTCACGATAAAGAGAGGGTGTTACTCGTATATCTTATCACCACGAGGCAGTTCAGAGTATGATTCATGTGCATATCAACATAGCACATACAGTAAGATCGCATAGATGCGTTCATTTATTCCTTTATCTGATGACAGTTTTCATGATATTTGTTGCCCCCATTTGGGTGTGTAAAGCCATGCTGGTGCCAAAGTTAGTTCCACTCTTTTATATAGGCTGTTGAAAATCGATCGTGGTCTACCGAGTATAGAGACTTATACGAGGAAAACACGGTGGCCCTGTGTCAAGTCTATCGGGGTCAAGTTTCCCATTTACGTTCTTCTCTTCATCTTCAATTTTATATATAATAATATTTCCAGAATCTATTCCTTCCGTAAATTCCATTTTTGCTGCAAATCGATGGACTCCAATAAGGTGGCAGGTGTCATGAACTCTTTGGGTGCCTCGAGTTAACGGTCGGCATTGTAGGTGGATACTTTTAATGATCACTGTCTGCTCAGAGCGTATGCGTGTACATATGTATATATACATATATATATTAAAGTGTACAGAGCTATATAGTAATAGAGACACAGGATGGACAAAATACCGACAGAGAAAAAGCCGTTATGGGATCCAACTTCTACTCTATTGAAGCGACGTAGAATGGCAAAAATCTGCGGGACTCTACGTCTTCTCGGTGAATCCGTTGTAGATTTTTTTTTCTTTCAACCAGGAAAGAGAAAGGGTTCTGATGCTCGTGTCGGCTGGCAGCAGTGACGACTGATCTACCAAGCAATTTGCAATAATTTTGTCATCAGAAGCTTGGCAAATAATTTCTAAAAATTCAAATATAATTCATCTGAACATTTTTTTGGTTTGATTAAACTTCAGTATTTTTGTGTATTTCCTGTTAGGATGTCTTACAGTTTTTTGTAATGCGATACATTTGAAATATTTCAGTCACGTAAACAGAAGTAAGCGGGCTTTTGTTGTAAGGAGACTTGACCTTTTCACGTATTATTGCTCTTTTTTTTTAATCAAATGCTAATCGTCAAGCATCCTATCGAAAACCTTCAACTCTTATGTCATTCCTCATTATGATTCTCTATAAGATAATGTGCGTTACATGTGACTACATTTTAAAATGAGCAAATGCATTACAATACTTGAAATTGGATAAACACCAAAGGGTAAAAATATATTAATTAACAGTGATGTAACCTGAAGCAATTTTCGTTCAACTGAAATACAAACTAAATTATGAGCACTGGTGAAGGAAGCAAGGTAACCTTAAAGGGAACAACTCTTAAACCTGCTGCATCCCCTAAGCAGCTATCTTACGTAAAGTTTGATACCTTAAGTAATATAATTTTGAAATAAATTACTATCTAACGGAAATAACAACCAGATGTTGCAGTTGTTGACAAATACATTAATATCGTCGTCTAGTATGAAGGAGATCTGGTCGGTTATTGATTTTCGTTTTTAAACTTATCCTAACCAAGCTGAGATGAGTCGTGGGAGTTCAATACAAGTGGGTTATAACATACTATATATATATGTGTATATATATATATATATATATATATACCTTGACATAAAGCTCTCTGGTTGTCATAGTGGCTGTGTAGAAAGGTTCACCAGGTGCACCACAGCAGGTAAAGTATACGAGACACGGTTCCACTGAACTACGACATTTGTATCCGTAACTGGACTACGGTGAATGCCGCCGATTCTTTTACGGGAAGAACATCACGAATATCTTGCGCAAACAGGTCACGGCATTTTTATGAAAACTTGAACACGTCACTTAGTTTCCTACTTTTTTGTCTTTCGTCAAATTTGAAATGTCGAGGCCGCGCGATAGAGTTTAGTACTCGTTAGCTGGCACACAGCTGGCTTGCTATCGGTTTAGATTGTGCGCCCCTGGTCCCACCTCGGCCACTACGTCCGGCAACCTTCAGTCCAACTACTGACGTATACCTTATCTTGCTTTGACTCGTTAGCTTGACTTCAGTCTGTCCCTCTTTAATATTCTAACAATTTATGTGGCGCCATCTCTGAGAACCTTTTATTAACGTCCATATGTCTCACATACCTCTTTCCACGGACGAACAGGTTCGGTAGCTTCGGAGTTTGGTCAATGTCCCCTTGTATACTGTGTTTGATATCACGGTACATCGATTCTGGAATGTTGCAGGTATCGCCATCTGTTGAATTTTGAGTAAATTATAATGACATTTCTCACGAGAATGAAAACCTTTGGGTATGAAAAGTGGTAAAAAGAATCTTTGAATTTTGTTTATAATCTCTCTTTTTTAATAGATCCTCGTTACAATTTTGTCATAATTCTCTAAATTCCAATACTCGTGTAAATGAGCACTCTGATTTGGAGCGTAAACCTATAAATTCTATTATAGGACAAATGACTGTGATTACTTATTACTATATTCATTGTATACTCAGATTATCAATAATCTTGGGATTGATTGGTTAGATATAATAAAAAATTAGATTATTAATATCAGTCTATCTAGCATTACGCTTTATAGTAAGTACAAATATTTAAAGAAAATATGGCTTTCTTTCAACTGGTTCTCAAAGCTAGAAGGTTAAATAATGCCAAAGTGAGGTATATGAATGAGAAATTAAATTCAATAGAAGTGTCAAGAGGAGCTAAACCACGATACACCTTTTGTCAAAAATTACGTCATAGAAAGATATTGTATGCTTTTCTTAAAAGGTATTAGTAAATAAATTCACTTAAACAGAACTTTATAAATATAGATTAAAGAGGAAGATAAAGAAATGGCTAGACAAGATGCTGTCTTTCCCGGAAACCTCATGGTTCCACAAGAAGTCCGTACTCGTACGAACGGATGGAACTTTTGAAAATTTCATTCTAAAGAGTATCCTAGGATTTCTAGGTGGTATCTTCCTGACGTATATCTTCTTCATGTTCTTCGTTTTCCAATTAAACTTCACCTTATCCTCGGCCACTATGCTGTGCTCTTTTTTTGGAATAATACTGACCATCGGACTCGCATTTTCACACAGAGTTAGGTACTGATACTGTGCATGAAATACAAATATAATATCCTGAATTCGATAAGTAAAAAAATTTTCAACACCTGCGTTTAAACAGGTGCGTGGTATTCTTGTTGTTGCCACAATTTTTCTCGAAACGAGGACGGCAAGCCTTGATGGCTTATGCCTTCGTTTTAGCCTTGACGGGACCCGCGAAAAATACCTTACATAATACTGGTGTGCTGTCCGAGTCACTAGCATGTGGTCAAGTACGTAAAATACATATTAATTGAAATATGTTAATAATTAATTACTAATGCAAAATTTTTATTTCCATATTATTCAGGAACATCTCAAGGATGCAGTAAAGGCAATAGTTGACTTAATAAAACAGCCTTTCTATGCATTACGCGATGCCATTTCTAAGGTTATCAAAACAATAAAGGTTGTCGTGAAGAAGATAAAAGAGTCTCTTCTTGCAATCAAAAGAATTGTTCTTAGTATCCGTTAGTATCTTGATTTATTGTTTAATAATTTCAATGTTAAATTAATCTACTTTTTCACAGTTCGAATCATTAAGGCTGTCTTCCAATGGCTCGGAAGTATCGTTAACATTTGCAACAAGAAATTGGGCACACCTTTCGAAAGGTGCCAGAAGGTTTTCGACGGTGCAGTTGCAGATTGCCAGGCCAATTTGGGCCCTTTATTCGGCGGTATATGCAACCTGACATATATCGTGAGTGTAGTATGTTACGTTGTGAAGCCCCTAGATTTCATTTGCATGTTGGTTTCCTTTATAGCCGATACTATTGTCGGCACTGTAAGAAAAAGTATGCATTCCATTTCTATAGACCAGGGTTTTTCAAACTTTTCTCCGATGGAGCACTTTGAGGGTCTTTCAATTTTGACGGGGCACCTTTTGTAATTTGAAGGGTAGTTAATAGCACACGATCGATAAATCTTAGAGAAATAAAAATACTTGAATTATTCATACGTAAAATTATTATAGTCAAAATGTAGAAAAAAAGCTTTGTTATTAATATTTTTCGCGGAGCACTTGCTACCTTCCCGCGGAGCATAATTTGGGAAACCCTGCTATGGACGATTGAATACATTGTTCTTTGAATAATGTATGTCTTCCAAACAGAGATGAAGAAATTTATGAAACACATGAAAGCAATGTTTTACGTTAAAGTGAAGTTTTCTCATTCCTTTCATTTCGAAAGTAATCAAAGCAAAAGTCTCAACGATGTTACGACAGGAATAGTAACGGAAATAAGATCACGAACTGATAAATTTCTCACAGTTTTTGACTGGATGAGTTTGGCCACAAGTTTCTTTATATTATTCCTGTTACTCAAGTAATTCTATATAAAATGTACAAGATCATTCGATTACATAATTATAATTAAATTTAATATTTCAGAGTAATTCATTATAGATACAAGTGGTTAACTAACGAACGCTTTGACAATCGTTATCTGAGTAATGATCTGCGAGAGATTGATCTAAAGAGAGCACGTATGGATAAAGAGACTGTGCTGCCCTTAAATCCAAGAGAAAAAAACAAATATATTCCGCTGACGTCGATCGTGCTAATTAAAAATGAAAAGACTAAGTTAACAAAATCGGCAGTCTTTTTGTGTTTAACTACGTTCAAGCTTTGTATTCACATGATGGCGGATTACAGTCTATATTGGGTATTGAGTACAATTCGATATCATGGGAGATTCCAATCAAAAGTTCAAGCACCAAATTCGGTTGGCGTTTACGTTGCCGGAAATGGATATCTGGCTGAATTATATAGAAGCATCGTACGTGCATTTACGCCGATGGGGGAAGAGATGCAGATGGATACCATGCCATGTCTTCCAGATCCGGTACCACCAGATTTGGATAGATATACTCAGATAGTATCATTGATATTGCTATGTTGGATAATGGCGATTTTTGAACCATATGGTCTCAGACTTAGACACGTTGTTATGTGCTATTATCATCCGGAAAGGGCGAGGCAACGAGCTGCATGGTTGTATAATCATATTATTAGGTGCGCCATTCAAGCTGATCTCATCCGTAATAATAAACTCTCTCTCTCTCTTTCTCTTGTTATAAGAGTCTTGAAGTGATTTTATTCAACTTACGCAGGTCGAGGGGCAGTTTTTTAAAGTTTGCCAGAAGACAGCTACGTCGGAAATACGGTATGGCGGACAACGCCGGAATTGAAAAGATTACATTGAGAGATCGACTAGCTGCCAAGTGTCCAATTATTAACAAATTATGTCCTAAGGAAGAAAATTTATGTCTTTTATGCGGAGCGGTACAGAGAGACAATCAAATTCCTCATATAAAGTGTCCCACGCCTGGTTGCGTAGGTCTGTTTTGTTTACAGTGTTTCTCCGATTTGCAAAATGTATGCACTATCTGTATGTCTCCCTTGGATTACGGAGATCTATCGGACATGAGTGAAGAAAAGTATAGTACTTAAAGCTGTTAGTATAGTAAAGTTTGATTTTTTAAAAATATTTTGACAACAGAGATTCTTCTGCGGACGAAGCGTTACTTGAACGGAGAAGACAACAACGAGAAAAAATGGATAAATATCGTGCAGAAAAGAAGTATGAAGATAAGGATGAGAATAAACCGGAAGTGACTGAAGAGGAACAGGGATTAAAAACAGAAGAAGAGGAAGAAACGGAAGTGAAAGACAAACAGAATGAAGAGGAAGACAAGAAGACAATAAAAGATGAAGGGGATATAATTTCAAAACCTAAGAGCGAATATATTGAGCGAGAAAATCTTGAAATGTCAACAGGTAGAGAAACTATAGACGAAAGTATAAGAGAGGATGAACATATAGATAAGCAAGCATACGAGATAAAAATAGATAAAAGTGAAGAACCAAAGTTGATAAGAGATACAAAAGGTCCAGAGTCGAGCAGTTCTTCTAATTACAGTTACAGTATGTATACAGCAATGTTAAATTTGACTATTGTAACACACTTTCAATATATAAATAGTGAACATTTCGAATTAGGTTATCAGGACGAATCTCCCGATGAGGTTGAGTTCATTCATGAACGAATTCCCTTCCGGGACGTGGAGACGCAGAAGATAAGAGATGACGTCACGACCCAAGTATGACAAATACTCTTAAAAATTATTGACATAGAATATTTGTCATTTAAACAGTAACAACAAGAATAATAATACTAATATTATTATGATCTGATAAAGGTTTTCAATGAACCGTTGATTGTTGATGAAAATTCCACTACCGACGATGAAAACTGTGGGCTACTAGTGAGAGCGACTAGAAAACTGAGATCAAGAAAATGCAAACTTTCAACTTCATCGACTCCTGATGATCGCTCTACATCATCAACATCAATAGCAGATACAGAGTCATTGTCCACAGAAGAAATCGAAGAAGAAGAAGTGATACAAATAGAAGTAGTAGATGATACGGATGAGCATGAATTGTTGACGAAGAGTGAAGTGAATAAAAAAGGAAATCGTATTAAAAAAGTCATTGCAGCACTTTCCCAAATTTCTTGGATTGGAAAACGTCTAGTATGCCCTTTAGCTTGATGATCCCTTTTTTGACGTAGAATTTTTATGTAGCTTTTTTGTAATTTCTATCAATTGCATTTAATGCTTATCCAGAGTGAAGATACGAATATAAAATGTGAGTCACCTGAAAAAAAGTCGACATTGATGAACAAAATTGTCCACATGCTGCAAGCAAAACATCCAAACGTGCCGGTACAAAGTTATAAGCGTGTCAGAAGGTTGAAAAAAGATCTTTCAGTAGCTGCGTCACATTCATCAACATTGACTTCAAGTTCTTCGCTATCATCTTGTGTTGACGAGTACAACGAGAAAAAAGGTTTATTAAATAAAAATAAAATCGGAACTTCTGAGTATGTAGCGAAATTAAGAAGAAAGAAAGCAAGAGAAATTAGCCATCTGGAAAATTCTGATAAGGATTATCTTTACTTGAAAAGTGACAAGTCCCATCAGCAACATGGATTATCATCAAGATGGAGTCCTAAACGTTATACGGAAGAGAGCTGCAAATATCCTCATGAGAAAAATTATATTATTAAAAAAATGCCAAGGTATTACTTCAATTGATACTTCAATTTGTACCTAGTGTAAAGAATTATTGTGTACTAGCTACTTGAAACCAGTCGCCAAAGAGACATTTTATGCTGAAATTAATGAAAAAGAACTTCCATCCTCCCCGACTAAAGGCATACAAACTGAAAATTTGAATAAATTGACTGATGCTAAAACTTCTACTTCGGATATTCGAGCTTTGAAGAGTACCTGGAATATTATTGACATTCTTGAACAACCCGTAAGAAATTTCTTTCTATATAAATCTGTGACTTTAGATTATATATTTTTAATTACGTTGTTGAATTATTCAGGATATGCAATCGAGTTCCATGCCGATCACCGATAAAAAGAATACGGACAAGAAGGCGTATTCGGTGAACATAAGTATTATAGAAGAAGCTACTGATGAGACTTCAAGGGACGAAAAGACACAAAGTGAAGATGTAGCATCTCCTGCAGAAACCGATGAGTACATTGATGTTACTGGCTCCACTAGTCCAGCTTCCCATTCTAAAGTAAATTCTCGTGGTAAGTAAAGGATTGATAAAAAAATTTGCTTTAAACGAAAATGAATGATTTTTTTTTTCACACCAACAATCTCTATTAGGCAGAAAAAGAAAAATTTGTAATAAGAAATGTTCTAAAAAACCACGTGCATCTTCACAAAGCACTGCTGAAGAATATACTGAAGATACTGGCGGGCATATTAAAAGTACTTCCAAAAAATCTAAGATTACTATTCAGGAAGAAATGGAATCGGCAAATTGGAGTTCGCAGAAGGAACAACAATGGAGCTTGTCAAATAGTAACTTATCGTGTAATAAGTTAAAGCCAGAAAATACGATGATGGTATGTGAAACTGATTTAAGAATAAAAGAAAATGAACAAAGTAACATTATAAAATCGACACTTTACGATTTTTCGGATGAGTTAAAAAGACCAAGTTTTAAGGAGCAACGTGAAGCAGTTAGAATATCAACATCGGACGAAAGAGATAAAGAAAAAAATATGAGAAAAAAGCAAGAAGTTCAGAAGTCATTAGAGAATAAAAGATTTTCAAACACTCCTGAAGATGTAACACAAAAAACAGTTCATCAAAATAAAGACAACGTACAAACATTACAAATAGATAATAATAAATTGGCATTAAAAGTGGATAAAGCTACTGACGCACCAGATAAGACAGAAGCAACTCAAACGAACTTCCACAAATATAATCAGAGCATTGACACAGAAGACAGTGAAAACTCTTCAACCGAAATACCAATTACTTTACGTGGACAACGTAATATCCGAAAGTACAATAAAACCCAAAAATATAAAAAGCATGTCAAGAAAAAAGCACACCATACAAATTCATACGATGAATATTATAGCGAACCTGAAAGCTGTTTTTATAAAGTGCAGTATAAACATTCTCACAGATCAACATTAACCGACGAAGAAACTTCACCGAAAAGAAAAACAAGAAATCAAAATGAAAAGCAGTGTGCAAATAAGTGGACCAAAAAGTACAAGAGACATCGTCATAGAGAAAGAGCTTTTAGAGACAAGCATGTGAAACATATAAGATATAAAAATGAAGAAAATTATTATCCTGCACAAAGACATAAAGACTTTGTACCTGAATTTAAGCCTATGACTTATCACGGTTCTGGTGATAATCCGCCATGTTATGATTTGCGACAAGGTGCTGATTACGAAGCAGCGAGAAATTATGATTACTTGTGTCACAGGTATAATCCAAGCAGGGACAACGCATATGAAAATATCTTGGGAAATATGAATGATTATCCCAATCGATATGATTATTATAATCGGAATCACCATCCTGAAGAACATGATACTCCTCGTTATCATCTAAGAGAGGAATTTCGTGTTCCTATGTACATTCCAATGCGATTAAATACAATTGTACCTGAATCTGGACGTATCAGGTTTTTTATTAATTAATTTATAATTATTTTGATGCTATTGTTTTTCTTTAATAATAATGTATTATTTTACAGACATTCGCGACGTTATCCAAGTCCAAGAGAGTATAAAGAAGACACTGATCCTTATTATGGAATTTCCTACCGCAGCAATCGAAGACAACGAGACAGAGAAATAAAGAGGATAGCAAAAAAGAAAAGAAAAAAGATAAAAGAACCCAAAAAATCAGTGATTGATAAATGTCGTAAAAAATATGCGATTCCCATTTTGGAGAAATTTCTGCCATTGTTTCAAAAACCAGAATTGATTGAAGAACTGAAGGAACATGATAAAATAAAATTGATTCAAGAAAGGGAAGCCAAAGAGAGAAGAGCTGATGGTACTCAAACATCAGATCATTTATTGATATCATCCGAAATGAAGGATCAAGGAACTGGTATCAATACAACAAAGAGTAAACCTCTTGAATTGGTGAGAATTAATTAATTATCTTAATTATAATTAATTAACTTAATTATTTTATTTTTCCAAATTCATCCTACATAGGAAAGTTCTGGTAGGCTTCCTTATCAAGAGACTCAGGCATTCAAAGACGTGATACACGAATATAAGAGAAAAAGAATTTCTGATATCTTGCATGAAGATCCAGAAGAAATGAAACCATTAATTTCAACTGATCGACATATTGATGATTTAAGAGAAATTAAGCAATTATTTCCAACTCAAGATAAAAATAAATCAATGCCCAATACCATATCCAGAATGAGCAAAAAGATATTAAACGTGTTTAAGGTATTAACTAAAATATTACACATTAGTAATATATGTATACATACAATTCAAATGAAAGAAAGACTTGAAACTAGTTTTTATATATTGTTGACGTTATGTCACTGTTTACCTGTCAAAATCGAAAAATTTTAGTGTCTCTCAGCAATGTGCCACTTTACGTAATATATTTGGCTCGTCGAACAGTTTAATGTATTGTTTGCGTACGAGTTTTATCATCGCATTAATAAATTAATAGTTTTCTTATTATTTCAAGTCAAATAAAAGTAGACCATGTAAGTGTCCTGAAGAGATGAACTCAAGCTCCTATCAAAAAAGTGAAGCAAATCAAAGTGAAGGGACTGTTGACGAATCCCTGACTGAGATATCAATTTCCTGTCGAGAGGAACAAGAAGATATAACAACCGATTTGATATCCTTCGAAGATACAACAGACAACAACGAGACTAGTCAATCATAAGTCAGTCTTATAAAAATCATTATAACAATGCCTAGTTTAATGGAACGACGTAAAATCAAGAAACAACTTATGTCAGCTGGACAATCGCCAGTTTATAATATTTATTATACTGATTCCGTACCGATTCAGCAAGTGCCAAATTTTACTCGAAACTTAGCCAAATCTTTTCCTCAAGTGAATAAAGCATCGTCTTTGAGAACACGACGTCAACCTAAAACTAATGGCTTCTTTCGAAGAACTCGCCATTTTGCTAGAGATAAAAGTTATTATTTTGGTATACCATTTTTCCCTGAAGAAGAACAACGTCAAAGAATGGAACAGTACGTTTATCTTTGACTATATAAATTTATGATTATTTTGAAATTATTATACATAAAACAGTAGGTCAAAATTCTTTATACAGATACACCATGTCACAATCGAAGCCTCCAACTGTTGAAATATATAAAAATTATGAACAACCAATTTGTCCCGAACAGCTTAATTATTTGAATTATCAAAGGAATCAATCCGCAGATGATTATCTATTACCAAATTATGGTTACCATTACAAAAAGTCTTGTCACGCTGCAAACATGTTAGAATTAACAAAGAGTTATCAACAAATGTTGTCTACTGAACAAACCAGAAGTTTCGACAATTGTGCAACTAGTATTGATTTAAATACAAAGAGAAATGAAATATCTGTTTCAACAGTTGATACTTCAAATCAACTTATAACTGTTCCTACTCAACCTGTAAATTCTGGCAATGATAACAGCATGAACATTGAAGTACAGCCTTTGAGGCGTGAAGAGATAGGTGAAGAGAATGCTAAAAAAACGATTAATGAAAAATCTGAACAATCTTTGGACGGTAATAATACCATTAGGGAATTCCTGAAGGAAGAGGTTAGTGGTCCTAGTTGTGAAATAGGATATAGGGTTGTTAATGGTGAAATAATAGGAGGGGATGTTTTAACCACAACTTGCTCGTTTTTTAATAAAAAACGAATGTCACTGTTGAGAAAGTTGAGCGCTCGAATAAGGAAAAATAAAGCGAAACCGGTTGCGAAAGTTTCACGATTACCGCAAACGTCGACGTGCCCAGTCAGTGAATTGGCCAAGTTCAATAACATTCAGTCAACTGATCTCTTGACATTTAAGATTCAATCAGATAATTCAAATTGGCTGAATGCTCAATCAAATCAAGTGACACTGAGAAAATTGTCAAAGGATACAGAAGTCATTGTGTCGTCCCTGGACGACGACGTGAGAAGCTTTGCTTACAGTGCTCAAGAAATTCTAAGTCCTAGACAAATGATATCGTCAATGACAAATGTCTACGCGGAGCAAAGAGATGTCGAAAATCATTTACGTATGTCGGAACGGAAGCGTGAGTATCAGAAAAAACCGAATAATGTAAAAAGTAATTCTTCAATTGGTAGCAATTTTCAAACTGAGAAGTTTACCAGCTTTCAAGATATTGAGGAAAAGGTGGAGAACAGAATAACGAGGTAGTTATGAATTTATTACTATAATAATATAATTTTATTACAAATATTGCTTGTTGTCTTAGAAGTGGACTTATTACTAATACAGAACGTGAACTTCTTGACGACATATTGGATCAGCGTGAGGCAAAGTCAGAAGTTAATGAAAGATATCCTGAAAAATTGTTAGAAAATAAGAAAAGTGAAAATATTCATTTTAAGAATGATATTGAGATTCGGGATATATTAAATAAGGATACAAGATCGATGAAAAATAATGAAGCTTTGCATAGAAGACACATGCATAAAATATACCAAAATTCTAAACGGATACAAAGCCAGATAGAGACTCATCCTACAGTCACGAAAGAAAATAATCACCACACAGCTTCAATGATTTCATTTATTTGTGAAAGCTGCAAGCTTAGCAATCAAGATAAAGAAAAAGAAGAAACTAATCCTTCTTTGTTAACCGATTCTAATAAATTTTATAGACAGAAATGTAATTGCCCTAAAGAATATGTGCAAAGCAATTATACTATATTAAAAACGACGAACAACGTCAAAAGTGTATCTGACAAATTCGAAACATCCAAAAGCTGTCGCCATGATAGTACATCAAATCCTCTAAATTATTGCTCAAGAAATAGTTTAAAAAGATACAATGATAATTTACCGCCTGAAGGGACCCCAAATCATTATGTAAATGTAAATCCTTTAGCGCCTCATATTCACATGGATAACAAAAACAATAATTCTAATGGAATTTATTCTGAAAATGGAAATCTTACCTGCTGCGGTTTAGTCATGTATGGCCAGAAAGATTCCAGTCCCAGGTCTATATAATACTCTATACTGTCGAACATAGTAGAATTTACTCCATATGTTAAAATCACACTAAATTGCAGCACAATCAGAGGTCATTATTATAATCGAACAATTCCCGTTTGTGGAACAGTCAGTCAAGGGATTTCGCCAAGGTTTTTGAAAATAATGTATATATTTAAACAAATTAAAAAAATTATCCATATTTCAGATACGAGCCAAATTTCATGTCACCTCCATATCACGAACAGGGTCCGTTTTGGTTGCAGCATCCGCAATATAGACAGAGATACGGGAACAATCGTCATTGCGAACAAGAAAATTTACGCGATCGTCATCATCATTGTCATCGGGAGTTGAGACGACAATTTTCCGTAATTTATAATTTTGTTTAAATTCCTTGTGTGTTACCGACGGATTAATACTATGTGATAAATAATTAGGCATTCGACGACGGAAATGTTAATGATCCTACGAGTCATTTAGAATTTTCACCACCACTTGTACTGAGAAGTTTAGCCAGGGCAGCCAATATTATTCTGACATCTATATTTGGACGAACAACAGTTCCTATGGTACGTATAAGTATAACCAGAGATGAATAGGGTATAACTGTAATCAGATATGAATATGTATAGAAATAACAATTTGAAAAATCAACATTTTTTCATTGTTCATTTGTCATACCTTGTTTCGAAATGGACAAGAAATTTAACCTAGCTAGTAACAGAAATTATATGTACAAGAATCGCGCTAAAATGTGACGTGATTACGAAATTTATTGTAACAATTTTTTAAACATTAATTTTTTCTGTACAGTCAAACAGAACACAGCAGAGACAACAATATCGTCAATCAAACCACCATGATTCAATAATAACGATCAGAGATAGAAAAGTAAATCGAGAAGGAATGTGTTGTAGAAGGAATTCTGAAAATTTCAAAGAGGCCCGCAAAACGCAGGATCCACAAAGACATTAAGATATTTCGAAATAGGAGTTTTGTTTGTAATTTGTGCACAAACTTTGCATAAATGTGATCATCGTCTTATACAAGTGTCACGTCTAATTTGAATAGCACATGTGATGTCTACATCAAGTTCAAGTCATCAGAGACTTTTTAAGCAAAAACGTAATTCAAATTTACAGAAAAATATATCTCATTATAATGGAAAAAGTAAGAACGAATCAACACCTAATAGTGCAAACTTTCCTGATCAGATGTTGGTTAATAATCAGAATTTAGAAGTTGAACAATTGAAAAACAATGGATTAATAAAACAAGGAAATATAGTACAACAAAAACGTATTAACACAGAAAAAACAAGTTATTTAAATGAGGAAGCATGTGTTAAGCAGCCAGCTCAAATAAAAAGGAAACAATTTTTTGAATCTGAGAGAAATAAAGAAAAGGAACATGGTCGTTGGTCGGATAAGCATACAGGATTGGACCCAGCAATAAAGAGTGGGAAGATGGGAGGAAGGAATGGGAGGCATTACGTTTTTACATCGTGCAATCGTGAAACCTGCAGGAGGAACGTTGGTGAACATAATTTGAATACAGAGAAATTAACGGAAATAATTAATAACTCAATAAAGGAAGCTATTCAAAGTATAGTGAAGGAGACGCCGAATATTTTAAGGATGAAGCAAGATTCACTATTATCAAACGAGCAGCAATTGTTGTCAAGCAATAGTAGCAAAAAACCTGAGAAGATAGGGGAAAAACCAGGAGGCCAAATAAAAAATCTTGTCGCGGAAGATAGATCTACGAATATTTTTAATGGTTTTAAAAAAAAAAACGATCCGATGTCAGTTAATACAAATAACTTATACAAAAATCAAAGGATTTCAAGTGACGTGAATTTTATTAAGAATAATGAAATCATTCGAAATTATACTGTCAATAAATGTAACAAAATCACTTGTCCATACTTGGCTGAGAAATTGGAGTCAGAATCAAATAAGATTATAAAATCTATGAAATCGTTAAAAAAGCCTTTGAAGCATTCTGCTATTACCGATAATCGTAAAATGACAGGAAATGTTAATATTTACATATGCTCGGAAGCCGGTAATGAGAAAGAAAAACGAGAATCCCGTGAATCAGGTTCCGTTACGATCACAGAAACAGATATAAAAGCTAGTGTTTCAACAATTTCATCAAATAAATTGATCGCCAATTTATTAGAACGTCGAAGACGATTACAAAAATCGTCACTGCAGTGCTTATGTGGTAAATCTGAAACCGTTTTAGAATCTCGTATCGAAGAAATTCCTCAGGAGGAAAATCATCTAAATGACGTAGTAACTGGTTCGTACGTACCACCAGCCTTAGATCCGGTATCGAATTATGAGACAGCGATTACTAATACAGATCATGAGAATGATATAAAAAAATTTGAAAAAAGTAATACAAATTTCGATCGCTTTAACAATAATGGCGGAGATCATTCTTGCACTGCACTGAATTGTCCTTACATAAAGGAAAGATCAATAAAACAAAGAAATTATATTAAAAATAATTATCCAATGAATGTTAAGTGGTGTACAAAAAATAATTCAATAATAGCGAATGGTACTGTTGATGATAATTGTTCGTGTACAAAAACGGTTAGTCCTTATCTCTTTCGAAAAGGATCTGTAACATCCGTTAAACATTCTGATGTGTATAACGCAAATAATAATAAACGAAAAGACCGATCTGACAGAAAATGGCAGGAATCAGAAATAGAAGAGGTTTGCATATATTGTACGCCAAGAAGAAATAAAAAATTAGAACAGTGTTCTAGAACAAAACTAAATAATATGTTGAAAAAATGTATAAAAGGTAAAAAACAAAGGGAACAGCTTTTTAAGAATATTGGTACTTCTCAAAGACGAAATTGTGCTGAACAATGTTCTATTTCAAATAGTACCTTAAAAGAGGAAATAGAAGTAAATAATACCAATTTGAATGAAGAAGATTTACCTGAAAAAATTAATTCTCAAAGAAAAGATGTTTATGTGGCGTCTTCTTCTGGCAACAATGGGAAAGCAAGTGTTGACAAATCAAATGTGAAAGATGATGTGACCATACTATCTGCAAAGTCTGAACACGAGAAGTCTTCGTTGCTGTTATCGTCTATAAATTATGAAAAAAAATATCAAGATAAACCTCGTGAGAAAATTGGATCAGAAGCACATTTATCTGAAGATAAAGATCAATCGCATCAAAGATATATTTCTAATGCCAAAATTGCATCACCTGTTATGGCTTCGTCCATTATAACTTCACCTTTTATATCAGATAAAAGGTTAGATACTGTAACAACACAGAAAGTAAAATCAGCGTCAAGAAGCGTTGAACAGACAGTAATTATGGAAGAAGATAAATTAACATCATCAGTCGCTTCAGCACCATTTTCGAAAATTGAGATGACAATCGACACTGAAAAGAAAGAAAAAGAAGAGTTAGATGATAAAACCGGGGCAAATTCGGAATCAAAGGAAAATCGAAAAGAGTCCTTTTTTCAACGGGTCGTGAAACGAGTCAAGCAATTTATTGGACTTTCGAATGTCGCTGATAGTATGAATGATAAGAAAAGAAGAGGTTGTGGTTCATCTTGTCGAGCACATCCTAGAAATTTTGTGAACGATGAAGATGTTGAAGGAATGGAAACAACACAAGAAACAATTCTGATAAGGCAATCATCTAAGAATGTTATTATTGACCAAGATAAGATGAAAGATGATGGGTATAAGGTAGAAAGTCCTAAAGACGTTTTTCACATAAATAAAGAGAATGCTTCCAAGGCAAAATTAATAGTTTTAATAGCTAAAAAGAAAATGTTACAGCAATCTAATAGAAATAAAGAAACTACAGAAAGTAACAAAATAAAAATAAATAAAGATACCCTTGAGACTCAAGAAGATGCGCAGGTGACAAGTGCAGATGTGACAAGTGTCACAAAAGCAAATGAGTCAAAAAGTTCTAAAGATACAGTAAAATCAATTACCGATCATATTGAGGGATCAAGAAGAATACAAAAATATAATTCAGGAGAATCAAAAAATCTTGAAAGTTTCAGGAGTCTACAATCATCCAATAAAATAAGTGCGAAAAATTCTCAGATTATCAAAGACACGAAAAGTTCTAAAGATACAGTAAAATCAATTACCGATCATATTCAGGAATCAAGAAGAATAAAAAAATGTAATTCAGGAGAATCCAAAAATCTTGAAAGTTTCAGGAGTCTACAATTATCCAATAAAATAAGTGCGAAAGATTCTCAGATTACGAAAGACACAAAAAACTCTGTAACTAATAGCAAAGAAATAGAAACTCAAAAAAGTTTTACGAATTCGCTAAAAGTAATAATTCCGAAAGATTCTAAAAATGTGGACAGTTCCAAGGTATCGTCTAATTTAAATACTACCAAAGAATCAGTTAATTTGCAGGTATCAGAGGATCCTGAAGAATCCTCTGTTTCAAAAAACGAAGATTACAGCGTTAACCGTATCGAGGTTACCGAAAACAGCGAGTCTGTTAGCATAGAAGATGATGACATATATAACTCTTATACAGAATTTATACAATCCAAAAATGCCCAACAAATTGATCGTGTTTGTAATTGCAAAGAACCAGAAAAAGATTTTCAAGTTTGTATAATATGTTGTTGCCCCGAAGATAACTGCAGCTGCAACAATCGCAACAACATCAAAACAATGATATGTGTGAACCCAAGCAACAGTACCCACTGCAACAATCCTCATGAAAGATGCACCTGCAAAAATCCCGTTTGTAATTGTTTCCACCATAACCTAACAAAAAACAACTACAACTGCAATTGTGACAAGATCACTGACGTTGCAACTTGCAATTGCAATATGAACAATAACGTATCTGTCCAAGATGATGACAATATGATATACGTAACTGCTTGGAAACCTACAAAAGATATCGAAAAATATTTCTCCAGAACTTTAGAGGACTTCAAGAATCTTCCTAAGGAGTGTTGTTGTTTTGACAACAAGAAACCATACGGATCCGAGGAATTGCCGTATCAAAGACTTGGAGTATTTTCAAAAGTGATGACAGAACTGCAAGAAAAGATAAATCAATCTGTTACCTGCAAGGAATGTAAAAATGCACCATGCCGTTGTGTCTTTAACGAATTCCAACCGATCACCAGGGAAGCGGCAGAGGACGAAACTAAAAGGTATTCAAGGAACAACCTAACGACCCCTTAATTTCTATGATTATTGATAATCTAAATGTTGTATTGTATGCCAAGAATCCTGTTAATGATACCGTTGGAATGGCTATTGGTGGGAAATACCGTAACCTATTTACGCAAGGAATTTAATTTTCGTCAGTAACTCTGAGAGTCTCAACTATAAACAAACAAAATTGCCATTGGACAGTACTTGTGTCTCGAATATCGAGTTGTTTTTGTATTGTTTTTGGTTTTAATCTTATGTGAACAGAAATAGACAAGCAAGTTTTTTTTTCTTTCTAATCAAAGATTAAGAATTGTTTGAAGTAACGGATATCCCCCCCAAAAAATACTTATAAAAAACTACGCCAAGTACAGGAGTGCTGTGAATTCCTCTAATAAAAAAGTATTAAGAATTGTTTAAATTAACGGATATAATTATGTGACAATTTTAATCAACCCAGATCACAAAGTCAATCACCTAGCAGCTGCAAGTGCACCTTAAATACTTGCAATTCGTTATCGTGGAACCAATCGTCATCGAAAGTTAAGGACAGATACAAACCAACATCCTGTTATTGTCGACAAAGTAGATCAGCACAATGTCGGTCACATACTAAGTGCTTCTATTGCAAATGCTCACCCTGCAGGTAAGCTACTCTAAATTCCTAAGAAAATTAGTATAATATTTCAGACCTTGTTGTAGATGCACAATATCAAGAGAAACAAGTAGATCAAGATCATGTAAATGCGACAATTCTGTATGTCACCACGGAGACATTCCATTACCCAAAATGACAGACACCAATTTACAAATTTCAAAGAACTTCCAATGTCTCTGCACAACTTCAAGGGATCCTTGTTCTTTCTAAAACAAAAAACCAACATTAATGCAATCAAGAAAAAGTTAATAGTCACAGGCACACTAGACTCAAGATAAAATTTACCTACTCAATTTGCACAATTAAGATGTGACGCGAATATCCAGGCAATTTCTTTATTTTATCTTCCCATATTTATCGTTTTATCAAAGTCAACACACTTTAATCAAACTATCATTAAATAATTCCTAAACACGGCAAAAAATAATAAATGTTCATCGTATAATTATCAGACTATACTAATATTTCCTTGTACATTTGAAATCACCAGAGTTGATAACTACTACAACTACAATTACACAACAACAATTCCGGTCACACTTGAAATTGTGGTTGTCACTAGGGCAGTGATCTTTGGCAAAATCGAAACTGCCATAATCTGGTAATAAGTCAACTACAGCCCTGGAGTAGGGGATATCTTGCGCTGCATATAAGATGCTGTGCTTCCGCTGCTAGACAGGAACCAACCGTAGAAGACGTAGCGCAGTCGTTGTAGAACACTCGATATCTTAACCAGCTGAGCAACAATTTAATTTAGAAGAAAAGCATTTCTCAACATTGATATCCAAGAATACTCATTGGTTTGAGTAGTCACTCGATCGTGAACTGATTACGCATTGCATGAGTGGTACCTGAAAAACTTGAAGATCATCAGAGAAGGTCCAGTGTAAGTCGAGGAAAATTTATAATAATGGATGTGTGTACGCCGAATGCTCTGTACAATAACAACAACAACAACAACAAGAACACTCTACATCAGAATAACAAGTACGACGACCTACTTCAAGGGAAGGTATCTACTCTTCGGGAATTGATTGATCAATTATATAATGCCTTCAACACCGATGTGGTCGACATTGATCATGTTCAAGCAATCATGGCTTCGTACAAAAGCAATCCTCAGGAATGGAAAAAATACGCCAAATTCGACAGATACAGGTGATTTGCTTATTTTTTAAATTTATTATGCCAATACTAATTCATTTAAACGTCACGAAGACATTGCGAGCTTTCCAATTGAGAGACACAGTTCGACGCAACATAAATGGAGTTTGACGATTGGTTGGTTCTAGCAGAATATTTTTGTAACCAATTGTTGAGCTTTGTACCGAGTTGTGTCGTTCTGTGCCATAAGAAGTTTAATGAACAATTTAATTGGATTAAATGAATGAGATTTTTAGTAGCTTTCCTTTAGGTAGCTTTTTCATTAAAAAAATAAAAAGTTGTATAGTAGTTCTATGCATTAGAGTAATTGGAATAATCGTACAGCTAGTAGGAAAAAATGGACAGGAACATCGCGCGTTATGAAACTATGGTGGAAGAGTCGAGGTTAAATAGGGGTTATCGCAATATATTTTTCTCAGTATACTTTTTGCGAATATTGTGTCTTCTTTTTGCGAACGATGTAACAACTTTGCGCCAACAGAATTTAGCAACCGTGTTCTTAATCTAATATCGATAAGCATATAACGAATCAGTGAATAAAAAATACATATATAATAAACAATGAAAAGAACTTCACAAATATTACCGTTTAGTCAACTAACAAGGAAATTAAAAAAAAAGAAACACTCACGTTACTCGTAACGCTATCGATTAATATTTCTTATTAACCATGAAACTGAAATCCATTGATCAAACCAACAAATGTGTGTTAATGATCCAATTAATGGATTCCGTCCATTAAAACACATGTGCCAGATAAAATCAATGGTAAACATTTTTCATACAAATCCAACATCACATTTAACTTTCAATTTTTGTGATTCGACATTAGATTGAAATATTTAACATCTGAATCACTGGTTAGACGCTATTGTAACAGAGTACATAATTATTATCGAGATAAAATCACATGGTACCACTAAAAACTAATTTATGTGTGATAAAAAAATCTATTTTATTTTAATTACTTACAAATATTAATTTACAAATATTTCTCGTGCACTTTTACACCAACCATGGCAGTCATACGTTTCAAGAAATTGTGCAACGGTTATTAACTGGCAAACACTTACGTAGTTAAGTATAATCGCAGTACAAACTATATCTATATATGTTGCGATTATATATTATATATATCACAGGTTACTGATACGGACGAAGCAAATAGAAAGAGTCAAAGAAAGAGAGTGGATTATTTCTTAAGTGTAAGTGAAATTGAACCAATTTATACTCCAGTCATTTAGTTCATGAAAATTATACTGATTATACTTGATTTCATGCTAATATTAGATATAACATTATATGCTTATACCATTTAATGTAAAAGTTCCAGTGTAGTATAAAAATAGTCAAACTCAAAATTCCAGTCTAAATGATTGAGAAATTTAATTCATCAATATACATATACATATACAGTATAAATTTCTCAATGAATTTTATTGATCAATCTTTCGGAATTTCTTAAATGATTGAGAATGCTGGAGAAATGTTTTGCTGTATCAATGAACTTTTGAATTAAGGAATATTGCGTATCGCTAAAACTCACAACAATTAAACTTTAATAAATAAATTTTTGTTGTGTAATTGTGATAACCTTTAAAGCATTATACCTATGCGGCATTTATACACGGGGACAATGAGAAACAAAGCCGCATAGTTATGTGCAAAACTTACGTCGTATTCGAATGCACAATTAGAATGCATATTGTTATGGTTTACGTTACTTTGGTACTATTGTAAAAATTATACGAGTACAGTCCTCAGAAAGGATTGCGGTAAAATTGAATTGGCAACGCATATCTTGTTATAGATAAATTCTTCGTATAATTGTTACCTTGTACTGTACACATATATACGTCATCTACATATTACTACAGCTCAAGGCACTTGCCTTGTAAGTGGCTGGTTACACACGTTCTCCGCGTGACCATTTCTAATCCTTAGTATTTAGATACAATTTAGATCATCGATTTTTTAGGATGTCTCGCATACCTAGAAGAAATTAGAAAACTTGGGAAAAGAGTGAAAATAGGAGAAAGTTGGAGAAAGAAAAATATGTAGAAAATGTCAATGATAATACACTATACATTGTTGATATTTTGATTAACGCAGTTTTACCTAGGACTTTGAACTATAACTGCGAATTTTTTTTATTAATTATTTAACTGTCATTAGGCAAATTAGGTGCTTGAAAATTATCTGAAAAATCTTAGAGTAGTATAAACTTTCGATTACGTACTAAAAATATTTCTACTGCTCTGATACACGTGTTACGCATTCAGAAATGCGGTGTTAGAATTTTCAAATGACTCGCAATGCCCTCGGCTATTGCTAGTTTAGTACAACATAAAAGATTTCTTAGTAATGAGTACGGTGACAGATGTTGGTCGCTATAACTGGTCAATGAGGTTTCTGGTTAGGAAGTATAATGACAGTGAGGGTGTCATTGGGTTGCAGGTGCCAATTGGAATTTAATAATACTTTTTATTCTTCTACAATAATTAGTGTGCCTTTGATTATAGATACACAAGAAATCTGGTTGATGAGGGTAATGGGAAGTTTAATTTGATGATCTTGTGTTGGGGCGAAGGCCATGGGTCTGCTATACATGATCATGCTAATGCTCATTGCGTTATGAAAGTTCTTCAGGGTGAACTTCTTGAGGTTTGTGAATGCTTTATTAGCTATGATTTATTTAGGTTGTATATGTTCAATCTTCATGCTTGTTTTATTATTGTATAGACCAAATATGATTGGCCACGTTCGTGTAGGGACTCTGGCGATAATAAAGAGCCTGAGGAACTTCAAGAAACAAATAAAAATACAATTGGATTAAATCATGTTTGTTATATCAATGGTAATTATTTTAATATTTATATAAATTTATAATTGATTAATTTAATAATATAATTACATTAATTATTTTTAGACTCCATTGGACTTCATCGGGTGGAAAATCCAAGCACTGTTAATCCAGCTGTTTCTCTGCATCTGTATTCGCCACCGTTTTCTTCGTGTTCAGTTTTTAATAAGCAGACTGGTCAAAGGTCAGTCTGTAACGTCATTTTTTGGTCCAAATATGGAGAACGTCGCAGTAGGGTAAATGAATTGATAAATTTTCTTTTTTATCTGTATCAGAGGTATCAAAAAAATCTCCGAATATGGATGTTGTTTTGAATCAGCCATATCGGACTTTCTTAGTAATAGTCGGAAACAAAAATATAGTAAACATCAAAGGAGTAAACAAATTTTCCTCGAATGGTGCCACAGTAATAACGTGACCAAATCAGTAAAGTTATAGCACTATCAATTGTCCAAGACACGGTACTATTAATACCGAGGTGTGGCATTGTAAATTCGATTGCCATATTCAAATTTGGAGATTCTCCCGATACCCCCGGTATAATGATATTCGATGAGCTAATTAAAAAAACTGATATTACAATTTTAGAACGTTCAAGATGCCAGGGCTCCAGAGGATAATTAAAAATAGTTTCAAAAATGAGAGCCTGCCGTCTCATCACGTTTGCACGCCAACTTTTCTTTCTACTTTAACTGTACCTTGAATATCACTGCATTGGCAATTGACAACAAGCTCAAGCCGAATAATGCATATATTGTTTCTTTTCAAAATTTGACATAAGATATTTTCAGAATAATCGACATCGATAATTCTGAATATTTCGGTTAAGTATACATTACTGTAGGTACTTGATATTATTTATACGATATAATTAAAAGTAATTTCATAAAGTAATAAGATGTACCTATGAACATCTCGAAGCTTCAAAGGCTCGAAATGCTAAATGATTGTTCCTTCTGATCATATATCTTTATTATTACGGTATAGTACATATACCTAATTAATATTGTACAACCGTTTCCATTGTTATTGTTTCTTTTATATTTTACGCAATTTATCTCACACTTTTTCTTTATCCTACAAACATTGTTGCCATGGTTGTTTACAGCTGACTTTCTTGTATCGTTTACCTACAAAATGAATCGAACTGCAGATAAGAACAACAAATAAGAATCCTACAATAATAAGTCAACCCTCCTTGGTAATATCATAATAAAAAAAAATACTTAAACACAAGATTAGAATTTCCATTCTAATATCAATGGAAACACTCGTATAGTAATATAGTTTATTTTATAGAGATGAAATGAAGTCGCGTAGTTTGATAACATAAAAATGAAAAAGAACAAAAAAACAAGAGATATAGAAAGTACCAGGCATGGGTTATCGCATCGTCTTGAACCGTCGAGTTGCTCGACAGAGTGAATGGAATTAATAACGGTGTGTGTAAATAATTAATATGAGGGTTTGCTTTTGCTCTACTGCAATTTTTAAAAAACCTGAGGTATGTATTATTAATAAAAGAAAAAATACAGATAAGAAGTAAAATTCTTATTATAAATTTTCAATTGCCTATAATGATTTTTGCTTAAAATATGATTTGGAATTTTAGGCATACTTGACAATTAAGTTATGAAATTTTCTTATTATTATCTTAACGTCGTAATTTAATTCGCATCAGTATTATCAATATATACATATACATATATGAGGTCTGAGAAAGCCCTTGACTGTGCATATCTTAATTGTGAAAACTAATTAATACTATCTCCACATTTAATATGGCCTTTGATATATTTAAAATAATACATTGTAATAAAGATGATAGTATTTTATAATTTTTGTATTCAACATTTCCCTTGCCCACCTCGATGGTGAGGCAATCGCTGCACATGGGATCAGAGTGACCCAGACTATTTTCAACTCGTCATGTTTTCGAAAATATGAACTTTTTCACGTCCATAGTAAATGGCTAACCATTTTCATTTAGGAAATAAAATATTTTGCCTTTAAAAATATTTTAAAAATTCGAAAATAATACAATTTAACGCTTTAATTTAACCTTTAGAATACAGAGTTTATTTTTGTAACGTAAACGACAAAGTGGGGTCACTATTTTCCAAATCCAAAGTCCCCAGCTCCGTACTCTAAGGGTTAAGAAAATATGTAAATATTTTTTTAGTTCCGTAGGATAATGTTTACCAAATACAGAAACAATGTAAAAAAAACGCAGTCTACTCTTGCGTAATTATTACGTAAGATGCTCATCGCACATCAAGCGATGGCAAGAATGGCCTTCGAATTTTTTGTTTATGGAAGAAGGTTTCCCTGATGCTACGCGAGCGAAAATTGTTTGCCATTCCATATTTAAAATCGATTAAAAAAACAAAAATAATTTGCAATTTCTGGGTACGGATATTTACCTTAATAAGTCATAAGTATTAATTTATAAGCAAAATATTTGTTATAGAACTTAACACTGCACACTGGGATTCACCAGACCCACGTTTACTTTGCTTGAGTACTACAAAGATACTAACAGGGCTTGGTAACTGGACTTGTTCGGTACTTCTAGGAAGAAAATAATGTACGAAAGTTGGCCGAGAAATTAATAACCATTCTGAGATATTTCGGGTCAAAGTGAGTGCTGAATTTTGGTTAATCCCAACTGCAGAAGAAGTGTTAATGGTGAAAAGTTATAATTATTGCTCCATTGTCACAAATATATTATACAGTAATGCGCAATTGAAGTGGAACACTTTAATTTGTTTACATATCTGTGAAAGTATGACGGATTTCGAAATACCAAAGACATATTTTTTAGGAAATTTCCTTCCCGTTCGAATGGTTAAGGTTTTATCCCGATCGGATACAAAATGGCCGAATGGCAGGGGTTGCAGTGAAAAAGTGCGAGTTGAAAAAACGCCTAAATTTTCGAGTTCTGCTCGAGGCGCTCGGGGGACTACTAGCCTACCACGCGCGCCAAGCACATGTCCCCCGAGCGCCTCGAGCAAAACTCGCAAAATTTAGGCGTTTTTTCAAAAGGATAATTTAACCCCTTAGCGTACTCGTATTTGGATGTTTAAAAGCGCGTTTTAATCGTTGAAACCTCAGCTACAGCGTGGATAAAAATGAAACTTCTACTTCATCGCTTTCCTAATGAAAAATGGCGGGGAAGCTTCGGGTGCGCTTGCGAAAGCTCGAGATCTCCGTCACGGGATCATCTCCCAACAGTAATTTTGTGAGAATCTGCAGTATCATTAAAGATGATATCATGCAAAAACTGGACCAGATTGGCCGGCGCGTTCGGAAGTTATGGCCATTTTAATGTTTTCACTTCAAGGGGGTGTAACTCCCCCTAGCGTGATCCTACAGGGGTTCAATGGGGGTGTTTTTTTAATGCCGAAGGATGCTCTCTCTCGTGCCCTAATTAGAAATATAAATTTCCTTCCGGAACTACTAGATCTCGAATTTTTCAAAAAGTTCCAAAACGCACTTTTTCACTCCAACCCCTGCCATTCGGCCATTTTGTATCCGATCGGGATAAAACCTTAACCATTCGAACGGGAAGGAAATTTCCTAAAAAATATGTCTTTGGTATTTCGAAATCCGTCATACTTTCACAGATATGTAAACAAATTAAAGTGTTCCACTTCAATTGCGCATTACTGTATATGTATTATTAAAAAATATGTAGGTTACCCGAAGAGGGTCCTAATTGAGATCGAAATGTCGTAAACACTTGTTGTTTTAATTTAAGTCACTTGGATGCAATGTGGTCGACACTGCAATACAAATTTCTTTTTAAAATAATATCTCGAGCAAGCACAATATATTTTACGTAACGTGTGTGTCAGAGTTGTAATTTTGCACTCATATACATATACGTAAATATAACAGCGCTATTATACTGACGTTATAAAAATGAATAAGAAATTACAACTAACGTACATGTTACATGTAATATTGTTTGCTGGGTACATTTTTGAAAATATTTATTTTTATTATACCAATGAGATTTTCTTGAAGAGTTTTAAAATATAGACCAGGTTTTTATCCTGAGACATACCAGTACGATAAAATAATGGAATATAAACATATTTAACAATTAGATAGAATTGTTGAGTTTTGCATTTTCTTTAAGTGGGTGCTATAGTTTTTGAAAAGTTACATATGACGGCGCTGTGTTTCAGATATGCGAAATTGACTAAGATGGCTATGGTAGTGGGCGTTATTGTTATTTGTATACATATGTATGTTTGAATGTTGCATATGAAGAACAAATGTGGGATATCTATATCCTTGAGAAGTGACTAAATAAGGAGTGATTTGGCTTAAGAAAATATGACAAGTTTAACCCATGTACAACGAATCAGACTGTTGTATAAAACTATAATGAAACTTCATCGAGGATTACCAATGGAGATTCAACCCCTTGGTAATAATTATGTGCGTGATGAATTTAGAAGACACAAGACTTGTAATCCTGCGGAAGCACAAATCTTTATGACTGAGTGGGCCGTAAGAATTTCTTAATTCATGATTTATGAAAAAACAATTAAATGTTACAGTATATAGGTTATGAAATATTTGATCTTCTTCTGTGTCTTTATTACACCATGTAATTGAAATATTTTTCTTTTAGAATTATGCAATGACCTTAGCGGATCAACTTGGATTAAGGGGTGTACATACTGCTAAACCAATAGGACAAGATTTGAATATTAAAGATGTTGAAGAATTGAGGGACGAACAAATTTATCAATTGTACGAATTGATGGTTGCAGCAACTGGAAAGCCTGAAGAGAAATTGGAAAAAACTTGATATCGATGTTGATAGTTGATGCATCTAGTGGAATTTCTGTAAAATTTTTCATATGACAATAAGAACATTTTTGTTCTTATTAGTCGTTTTTCATGTACTTTTGTTAATGTTTTTCATTATTCAATCGTTTTATAGCTTAAGGGATTCAGTAATGATTACCATATTTATTAAATTATAAGTGTTTTATTTAATAATGAATATTGAAAATGTTTGTTCATTAATAAAGATTATGATTTGATATTGATTCACTTATCATTTATATACACTCTGATTTGCTTATAATATTTTAAAGGAATTATCTTATTTAGAGAGCTACAAAATGAAGCATAATCATAAGTTATCTTATGTAAATGGTAGTTTCTTTTTGTTGTTTACAATTTTTATGTCCAATTATTATGTATGACATACTATCTATTACTTATTTCACTGCAATTGAAAACTAGCCTAGTTCATGTTGAAGACAGGTTAGATAGCGATAGTTTCACAAATTTTGTTCATACTAAACTCACTTTGGTATTGTTATTATTTTACAAATTCTATAATGAAGACATGGAAGGATTCAGCCAGTTTAATCGTAGCTGCTCGCCAAGGATTAAAACATAATCGTTCGTTACCTCCTACAACTGTAAGTATCAAAAATAATTAAAAATATACTTCCAATAACGTATGATTGTGTGCAACTAGTAACCTCGTTAATATTAGCGGATTGGATTATTATGATTATGGTCATCACTTTCCTCGAGCATGTCAAATGATTATGAAAAAAACACTTACAAATGCCCTACAGATTCATTATGATTACCGTTTGCTCTGTCTAAAACGTCATCAAAATTCAAGCTTCATGCCAGGAACCTATGTATTCCCTGGAGGACTTACAGAAGCAGCCGATGCTGATTTAAAATGGAAGAAACTGTTTGCAGCATTTGGTTTCGATGGTAACAGTTTCTCATCGCTATTTCCAGAGAATCAAAAACGGCCACAGATATTTAAAGCTAAACTCAATGAATTACCCAGAGAAATTTCTCTGCGTATTACTGCAATAAGAGAGACATTTGAGGAATGTGGAATATTACTGTGTAAGAGATTAAAGAAGAATAACTCTACGTCCGAGTGGGCTGAAGTAATTCCTGGTAAGAAAGAATAAAAATTATGAATTATCATTAACATCGTATAATGTTAAATAAACATTGCTTTATTTTTTTAGGGGTAGAAGTGCAATCTTGGCAAAATAAAGTGCATAATGATGCAACAGAATTCTACAAATTATGTGAGGGTTTACAGTGCTATCCAGACCTATGGGCCTTACACGAATGGAATAACTGGTTAACACCTACCTTTTACACAGGAAAGCGTTACAACACTATTTTCTATTTAGCATGTATGCATATGCTACCTTATACTAAAATAGAAAGTTCTGAAATGGAAGACATGACTGTAAGTTAAAATAATTTTATTGAATTGAATAGTAATTTATTTAAGTATATTTACAGTGGGACACACCAAAGAATTTAATTTCCTCATCAAAAGTTCTACTAGGTCCGCCACAACATTATGAAATCTCACGAATAGCTAATTTTGAATGCCTAGATAATTTATTAGAGTTTGCTGTAAGTCGTGCGAAAATGGGGGTACGATTGTATCTACCAGTAAGTTCTATAATTTTTCTTAAAAATGAATGTTTTTTGTAATAAAATATTTTGCATTCAGGTACGTGTTAAATTATCGGATGGAACTGTTCATGTGCTACCAGGAGATTCCATGTATCCTGATCCAGTCAGTCTTATGGAGAAACAAATAATTGATCATTCAAACATGACAATATTGGAATTCCGAAACGTTTCATTAATGAAGAATCGACTGGAGTTTTATGATTTGGAAGTAAAAAAAATAGTTGCAAATCATGACAGTGACGATGGACACCTAAAACCTGTGTGCTTAGACAAAATTAACTTAAAATTGGCAAAAAAAAAATAAAACCATTCTTTTATCATTCATTTATATAATCTTATATATTTTCAGATGAATAAATTATTATATTTGTGTAAATTAGAATATAAATTCATTTCTACTTAACATGACAGAATGAAACATGATGTTCCTGATCAAAATTCTCTTAATTCAATGAAAAAACTCAGCAGTTGCTCAAAAACTCAGATGCTCTATTAAAAAAAAAAAATAAACATTCAAAATTCCCGCGGCATTTAATCTATTATCAATTTCGCGTAATCGACTTGAACGCAGCTGTACATGATGATAGCGTGTTTTTTATAACTTCCCTCGTATAAAAAATATACTACATTATTCCAGCCAAAATGAATTTGAGTAACTTATAAAATCCGAATATTAAACAAAAAGTTCATGAGAAGATCCAAAAAAGAAAATAAAAATATTCCTTGCACAAAAAATATAAAAGGATTTCCTACTACAAAATATACATTCCAGTAAAATTATACAAAACTCAATGCATTCGGTTTCCGTCAATGATTAGGTCCGTGCAAGAAATGATTTCCTCATAACGAATAGAGGAGAGCCCCTATACGAAACGGTCACCGCCTCCCGACAATAGCATTCATTCTCTCCAATCAGTACATCCTCATTGCAAGCCTGCATGAATCTCATGACTCGATCCAATTGTTTCGCGAATTTTCTATTATAACCGTCGCAGATGACGCGTGCGTAGTCATCTAATGTAGGATCACATCATACAGAAAGAATTCTGTAAAAGCTCGTATTCAATATACACTCGGTGCGTCACAATAACAAATCGAAATACATAATCCGCTTACAAATCGCAATGCATATATTATTGAATACATAAGCGTCGCGGTTCGTAAAAAAGTGTAGAAAGAAAAAAAAAGAAAGAACTCGTTTTCACGAAGCGCGGGTAAATCTGACTTGTCGTTGCGTCGCGTGCACGTGCGTGTGCCGGTCGGGTGCGTAGTAATACAATGAAGGACGTCGGGCGTCGTCTGCTAGGAACTACTTTACAAGGAACGAATGGGACGTCGAGGACGATGAGCGCCGACGCCAACGTCGAATTTGCGACAACGCGCCGTTCTAAGTATTAGTCACCGGCGTCGAAAAATTATGGAGATCCCACCATTCCCCATGACACGCACGCTTCCGCCCTCTACGTTACACCCAGTATCATATATACACAGCCATGTGTATATGTTGGCTGCTGGTTGGCGACCTCGATCATCCGTGAAACCGAAAGGAGACTCACGGGAAATTTTATCTCGTTTATATGAAATCCTTTATCTACTTTCATACTTGATTGCATTTCACGCGTATTTTACGCAATGTGGATCGATTGATATACCACTACGTTTTGATATTGTATATACGACATATGTATACCTATAAATAAATCCTATATAAATCATTTATTAACTACGTGGGATTTCTAGAGAGTCAGACTTTTTACGTGCTTAGTTCGCAATCGGTAATTTACGTTTTCATTCTTTCTCTCCAATTAATATTTTTGTTTTTTAATTACTTAGGATGCTCTGGTTTTTAACTACCGATTGTTTCTCTGATCGAAAGAAGATACAGAAGGGGGATTATGTATTTCATTCAGTTATATTTACACTTATTATAGATTGTTTTATTATTATCTAGATGATATGTGTTTATTAGATAAAAAAATTTGACTTATTAATATTATTATCTTGTCCAACTTCATAAAGAGGTTGATATTTAGATTTAAAAGTACGATTTGTGAATGAATGGCATTCCTAAATGTTGCGTCTAAATCTTAACGATTGGATTAAAGACTTTAGATAGAGGAACCTTTTTAGTGTACCCCGGGCAGGGATTTTAGTCGAGTGTCTTGCTCAGGGTCGTCCCTAGAATTTTTATCTAAACGACGAAAGATGTGCTCTACGTGAGATCTACATTCCACGAAGATTATGAATGCCATTTCCTGGAAAGATTTTCGTTAGAAGTACAGGAACGCTAGAAGAATAGTATTAATAGATGATTATTTGCATTCCACATCGATAGGCACCAAGATATCTAGAGAGGTAATAAAAAAAATGCAAAGAGATAAATGACAACCCTTTCATATATTAAAAATAGAAATGCACAACTGCAGTTCAGTAGCTTCATTGAATAATAAAATTGAAATCGTACTGGGTATAGCTAGCCGACTTTCTAGAATAATTCTTACACAACATCAGATTCATACCTTCAGTATTTTCTTTTGACGATATTCGAGAGCATAAAATTCCCAAGACAGTTTGCACACAATTACAAAGCATATTTTTTATTCAACGAGAACGTAAATCAGTGTACCCAGTTCTGGATGATCGTTATCAGTAGTATATCACACATCCCGAAAAATGTTGATTGTCTTAGATAATATATGTTATGTTTTCGGTTACTGTATGGTTATATTTTAAAAAATACTGTATTCTTTTATATTCTCGACATACAGTGTTTAAGTGTTTCTGATATTTGTTATCGTCGTTTTGATTTCTAGGTTACGCGTACATCCCAAGGAACTACTTTTGACGAGCGTAGGAGCATCGTTTAGTCGCAGTGCACACCAGCCGATACCGGGGCACCTGTTACTGGACGATGATTCGCATTGGTGAGGAATGAGTCCCTTTTAAAGGACGAGGAGTGGGAGATGCGCGGTTGCTTAGCAACGGAAATGCTGCGCAGCGTCGCCCTGCCAAGAACCGGCAAGGGAGTCTTTGCCGGCAGAACGGCAGAACGACGTGAGCTCTCGTCGGGTGTGGACGTAGACTAGTTTGTAGTCGTGTTTAATCCTTTTTATTCGTCATCCCCTCTCCATCCAGGAGAAGCTCAGAGGATCACCAACAGCAGCACAAGCAAAAGTACTCCATTTGGTTTGGCGTTAGCGTCGGCGTAATTTGGCGAAGCTAAGAAGAACAAAGGAAAAGTCAAGGCACTTACCTGTTAATCGGTTTTCAATTAAATCTTGAAGGATAACGAAATTAGAAATGGCTGAGGATAAGAACGAAACGAGTCCTACCGCCGAGGGTGAGAAACCGGCGCAGGAGACTTCACCGGCTCCTAAGGAAGAAAAGGATGAGCCTAAGGAGATAAAGGAATCTAAGGAGGAAGAAAAAAAAATTGAGGAGAACGGCGAAGGCGAGAAACCTACGGAGAATGGCGAGGAGAAGCCGACGCCAGACCCAAAGGACATGCGGGCGATTGTCCTTAATGCATTTGGGGGACTTAAGAGCGTCAAGGTCCTTAAGAAACCTGAACCCACCCTTGGTGAAGGAGAGGTTCTAATCAGAGTGAAAGCTTGGTGAGTCGCATGAAATTTTTCATTTGTTTATGTGCATATTTTTTTCTTCCTTTCTCTTTAAATTTGTATACATATCACACTTAACTCTTTGCGGTCGAAAGCCAGAATATTGCCGGCAAGATAACCATGCCAAAAAGTATTATGACCGCCAAGAGTTAATACTTTTGGAGCAAGCTCATCTTCTGGAAAATTCGTAAATTTCTTCACGTTTTACCGATTTCAGCCAACCGGAAGGAATTGGCTACTCCATCATCCGTTCCTTAAAAGTAAATTAATCTCTATCAATATAATGTATTGCGCATCATGATTTTGTCAAACGTGTGTCGCCTCTACAATGTCGATCGATCGTTTCCTGCACTTGTCCTGCCATTTAGAGAAAATATCTTCAAACGTGTTTACAACTGACTAACCAATTGGCTATGTCCCAAGCAAAACAGTTTTGACATTTAGAGTTGGTTGTTCCTTGTTACCTGCTGTAGTTAAACAACTATGAACTGCGCATCAGCTTTAAAGATATAGCTAACCATATGTATCATGGAATTTTTTCCAAACCCAGTACATCAGCTCTGACGTGTAAAAAATTCATAAAACTCATTTTGGAGTAGCTAGAAGCTTCCATCGTTCCAGAATTAGCGTACGTTGTGCTCTGGGAACAAAAAAAAAGGATTGTTATCACTATAGCATGTCGTTTATTTCGTTGTTCTTTGTCATATAGATGCATACATGTAATGCTAGATCATATTTGATTAATCCGGATCTGTCATCTACGGAAATTAATTGTTAGGTTTTTTCATTAAAAAATGTATGAAGGGTTCCATCTGTATCATACTAGAACAGTCTTGAGTTTTATTCAAGTTAGAGGACTTTATGATGTTACAGAGTTGCTTGACGTTTATCGTAGCTCGTATCGTTTGGAATTTGTTATTACACTACATCGCACGCTAACACAAGACAATATCGAACGATCGAGTATCAATAAATCAATATTGTTTAATAGCTCAGCCTATATTCAAACTCATATGCTATCTATAGTTGATACGTGACACGGGATGCTGATTAATTATTTTGTCTTTCTTTTGCATTTTCATACCTGATTAAACCGTGCAAATATGGATAAAATGTCGTCGTGAGTCATCGTGCGACTATACAAGAGAAAACAATAATTAATGAAATCTCAGTCGTTTGTCTACCCTCTTCTACCTTCGCTCGTCTCATCCTCATTCCCTCCCCCCCCCCCCTCCCCACCTTGCACAAACTACAAGCTTGTCACTTAAAAACCAATCAACGTTAACGAAACGCTTTTGGAATACAGGAGTCGCGTCTTTTGCTCTCTTGTCCTGATTTTTAGAATAACGTATAAATCAAATAAGAGCTGTGCGGGGGTGATTCTTAATATCCAGTCGGGTGGAAAATACGTTAAAAAAAAACGTCCGTTACATTTCGACAAACCGATTGTGGTAAATTCGGAAATATTTTGTATCTTACTGGTAAAGGGAAAAATTGAAGGAATGAAGTGCTTCTCGAACCTTACGAAAATTACAAGAAGGGGCATAATAATAATACAAGAAGATTCTTGAAGACTCTGCCTGTACTTCCATCTGTCTTCTGTATGTCTGGTAGCGAGTATTCAGTAACATATCGTGCGGGCGACTCTGTCAACCCGCGTTGTGGGAGCGCGTCCCTCAAAGGCGCGCAGACCTTTTCACGTATGACTCACGATTCATAAAAGCCATTGGCATTGATGAGAAAATGGCCCCCATAGAGAAATATATAATACGTTCCTGCTGGCTTAAATAATTTGACTGCGCGAGCTACGAGCACGCTCACATAGGTCCAGGGGCGGATTAAGTGTTGTAGAGGGTTGTTTTCTTCTTTAAGGCTGTTTACGCTTTCGCTCTCTGCTGCCCCCGCCACTCTCTTCCTATTTCTTTCTATTGGAAAGAAACCGATGAAAGTTTCAAATTCTCAACCTCCCCTCGCACTCTTTTCCAACCCTCCTCTCTATCCCTTTTAAAAGTCTACACCCTCAAAAGCCTCGGATATCCCTGTTCTCCTTTGTCTTTCCTCGAAGTACCCTAAGGGAACGCAGCTGCTCCCATCTGGAATATGGGATTTAACAAAATCTTGGAATAACACGTTGACCTGCTCTTCTTCTCCAAGGTCTCCAACTATTATCCTTCCCTCCCTGTTCCATTACACGAACTTTAAAGACACCCGTTACACTTGCGCCCACCGTTTCGCTTCTTCGAATACTCATTACGGATTATGATTGAAAAGTTGTCTGTGTTCTTCTTTATCTTTAGTACTGAAATTACTCAACTTCTCGTTTAGTTATTGCCTCCCTAACGAGCTAGGTCAAAGAATACGTTCGAGTGACGATAAAGCCTGGAATATAAAGAGAGTCTAGAGAGAAAGAGAAAGAGAAAGAGAGAGAGAGAGAGAGAGAGAGAGAGAGAGAGAGAGAGAGAGAGAGAGAGAGAGAATAAAAAAAGACTCTGTAAATGACTCCTAGAATCGCAAGAGCGATAACTCGTTAAACAAAGATAATACAGTCTTTCATTGGACAGCCGATCCACCGTAACATGGTGTCTTTCCCACGAATCCTTGATTATTATAAAGCTTTAAATATCACGAGAAAAACAGTATTGCTAATAATAAACCTCTTGATATTACTATCGGTATTATTACACATGATGTACATAAATATATTTTACTTCAATAGTTCCTTCCTTATTAGTTATTTCGAGCAAGAACTATTCTCTGTCTACTATTAACGTCTACAGTTTCTCGATTATTCTATGCTATACGTATACAATATATACACATATAAATATATCATTCGCTAAGTTCCAGGACTTTTTTCGATACGTATTGGCAAGTTCCAGGACTTTTGTTACTTCCAAGACAGTCTTGGAAATTTTTTTCTGGGAATCGTAAAGTTCCAGGACCATAAAGCGGCATCCACACCGAATTTTTCAAAAAATTTTTAATGCTAGATACTCGGAGTTGTGATGGGCTAAAAGATGAGTTTCGTTAGGTTAGTTTAGCTTAGAATTCCAATGCTGTCACACCCCAAGGTTTAGTTTTTTTTTTTTAAAACGCATTCGCTTGCCATTGTGGATGACCACCGTCCTGGAACTTACTGTTAGTCACGTTTATATATACATATAAATATGTTACAAGGTGGATTCCAGGACCATTTCCGTTGTATATTGGCAGTTTTGAGAACATGTGGTGCTTTCCAGGGTGGACCTGGAAAAATCCTATATACAACGAATCCTTCCAGGACCAGTTGGCGGCATTCACACCGAATTTTTCAAAAAAATTTTGATGGTAGACACTCGGAGTTGTGATGGGCTAAGAAGTAGTACGTTAGGTTAGATTAGGTTAGAATTCCAATGCTACATGTCCCAAGGTCTAGTTTAAAAAAAAAAAAAAAAACGCATTTGCTTGCCATTGTGGATGACCGCGGTCCAGGAAACTGCCGTCTGACATGTTTATATATACAGGGTGTCTCATTTTAATCTTACACCTGATTTATTTCGTAAAATAGGGCTCCGATCGAAAAATGAGTCCTATGAAAGTTTTAGGGTTTCAAGGGGGACGTCTGAAAAAAAATAGTATTTCAATCGAAATTTCAAAATGGCGGCGTTAAGGAGGCTGACATGTTTTTTTTCAATGGAAACATGGTTTTTTTTTTCGTACAAAAAAAATTGTTAGATCGAAACTAACAACTTTTGTAGGAACTTTTTTTCGATAAAGTTCATATTTTTCACTTTTTTAGCGTCACCCAGGATGTACCACGAGATGTGTCCTGCCCTCGCTCTCCGTTCCAGCATTCGAATCGCGATGGGTGACGACGATTCGGATATTCGCGACGATACAAATTTGCTGCCCGAAAATAATTGCAATGACATCTCCCCAAAACGAGGAGCATGTCGACAATCTTGTTCGGACTGAAATCAGACATCGTTAACTTTTCGTCCGTAAACTTTTACAAATGTACCATCCAAAACGCGTGATCCACAAAAGTCAGTTCGAAGCGTCAGTGTGAAAATTTTGTTATCCTTATCCTTGAGACCTTATCCTTGTGAGTGTTGCATGCACACACACACACACACACACACACACACACACACACACACACACTGGAAGCTGAAGACTACCCCGAGCAGAAATTTAGTCAGGCTGCCTGATGTCGTATCAGGTCCGAATCAGGTATCGGTGTGGCATGCCTGATCAGGATAGCCGGATAAGGCCCAGATCCTGCCCTGATCATGCATCAGTACAACATTGAGTTTCCGTCAGGCTCGGGTCAGGTTTTGGGAAGGCTGGCCTGTTCCGGCTCGCCTGCTCTTAGCCTTATCCGGACCTAAACTAATGTCGCTACGTTTGCCTGATCTGGCTTACCTTACGTCAGCCTCGTATATACATGTAATACAACCACCGGCCACCAGAGGGACAGGGATTCCCGCAAGCAAAAGTGGGTCACTGAGCCGATAAGTTCCAAACTTTATAGAATTCTGTAAAAGAGACGAAGAGGCGATAAAAGCTACTAACTTGCAGCACCTAGCAGTCCTATCCATCTCACTGCTTCTATATACAATTTTTTAGGATCAACAAACTAATTTATAATTTGCAGGAATCCTCCTACCTCTTGAAGGCAAGGCATAATACGTCACACTGAATTATTCCAATACCTACAATATTTTCAAAAACTGTTATAACAGTTCCGGCTATAATCCGACATGCAGTCCGGCCCGGATCAGAAGCCTGATCAGGGCCTGCCTCGCAGCAGCGTTACACCCCGGATAAGGGCCTCGTGAATCGGCCTTAGCAGGGCCGGATGCCGTTTTAAGGCACACTTTATCAGGGCCTGATCTGAGCCTGAATAAATTTCTACTCGGGACCTCCTCGTGGTACATCCTGGGTGACGCTAAAAAAGTGAAAAATATGGACTTTATCGAAAAAAAGTTCCTACAAAAGTTGTTAGTTTCGATCTAACAATTTTTTTGGTACGAAAAAAAAACCATGTTTCCATTGAAAAAAAACATGTCAGCCTCCTTAACGCCGCCATTTTGAAATTTCGATTGAAATACTATTTTTTTTCAGACGTCCCCTATGAAACCCTAAAACTTTCATAGGACTCATTTTTCGATCGGAGCCCTATTTTACGAAATAAATCAGGTGTAAGATTAAAATGAGACACCCTGTATATACAGGGTGCTCGTTATGAAACGCACTGTAGTAACACCGTTATATTCCTTTTCAAATTCTAATGAATACGTGTATTTTCATTTTTTATTTCATATATCAAAATTTCGAGATAACCAAGGTTGAAGTTGCAGTAATGCGACCAATCAGAGCGCGTTTAAACGAAGCGTAGATGACGTCGCCAGCCAGTCCGCAAGGCCTGCTTCCACTAGGCCAATAACACTAAGAGTATCGTCGTAGTGTCAGTGTTTATCTGCATGTAATTGAGTAAAATACAAGAGACGATACTTTTAGTGTTATTGGTCTACTGTAAGCAGGCCTTACGGGCTGGCTCGCGACGTCATCTACGCTCCGTTTAAACGCGTTCTGATTGGTCGCATTACTGCAACTTCAACCTTGATTATCTCGAAATTTTGATATATGAAATAAAAAATGAAAATACATGTATTCATTAGAATTTGAAAAGGAGGGTAACGGTCTTACTACAGTGCGTTTCATAACGAACACCCTGTATATATATATATATATATATATATATATATATATATATATACAGGGTGTATCTTAAGCCCCGGACAAGAGACATACCGTTAGATCCGGTGTAAAAAAATAAAAATATTGGCGTTAACAAAAATAAAAAATTTTAATTAGTTTATTAATCATTAAAGATTAAAGTAAGCAATCATTCATTTCCCCACAAAAAACATTTTGCATTATTCTTTTGTTTATTTCCGTTACTCTTTTGTTTCTTTACATTAATATATTTACTAGAGTGTTTCAAAAAAAAAAAAAAATTTTTTTTTTTTCTAAGGGTGTTGAAAAATTGATAGTACATCTAAAAACAAAAATTTTGGTGCCTATTAGAGCCCTTAATATTAATATTAAGGTTTGCCTCTATTCATTTGTTGTTTTTCCATTTAAATAACACGTAAAAATTTGTTTTTGATTTTCGAATTTTTGTAACTTTGGACTGGTTGGTTTGCGTAACACCCAAGCGAGAGGATTTATAGGAAATTTCACGCTCTACAAAAAACGTCTGAAGGACAAAGTTCCTCAGATCAACCGTTTCAAAGATATCAGCGATTAAAAGTAACACTAATCAAAAATTTCAAATATTTTTCAATAAAACTGCAAAAAAATATCATTTGCCATGTTTATATTATTTTTTATGTTAAATCACTAAAATTCTGTTAACCTGAGATTGGAAACTTTTTTTTTACTAATTATTTCAATACTTAACTCACAAAAAGCACAAATACATGAATATAAAGGTAAAATATGTCAAATAAATGATTTTTGGTTCCCTTTCATAACTTCATTTAGTTACTCTGCTCTCAACGCTTTCTTATATCTTCTCGTCATTGTCTTTCTTCATTGATACTGATTGTTTTTTTTAATCCGTTATATTATTAATTTAATTAGTTGAAATATATTAGTTACAAATTTTGTGGCCATAATGGTGAAAACAGTGTACTTGATTGGTGATGTGTTAACTGAATTAATTGGAAAAAAATTACCCTCTCTGAAAGAGGTCATGTCACTTTTATTTTATTATCTTGAAACGAAAACTTTTTCAGTTAAAGAAAGCATTTCAATCACTATCGACAAAGTTTTTGAAATTTGGTGTGCGGCACAAATCCCGACAAGAGAGAAAAAATCTGCTTTTTTAAAACTAACCTCAAATCACAATCGATGGAGGAATTTACAAAAAAACCGTAAGAAGAAAAAGTCAAAATCTCAACAAAAAAAAGAATCCGAATTTCTTAGAAAACTTGGAGTATTTTGGGAAACTTCAAGTTGTGAATGATGTAGCAGAACGCGGCGTGGCATTAATAGAGCAGTATAATCGATGCTTAACGAAAGATGAAGAACAGCTTCAATATTTGTTGCAAGTTGTGACAGAACATAGAAAACGATATCCTAATTGCAATAAAAGTAATCTTATAAAACTGTAATATTTTCAAGTCAAAAAATTTTTATAACAAGTTGTTAATATTGTTTTTTGTTATAAAGAATTAATTGTTCAATAAAATTTCTTAGTATTTAGTAAAAAAAAAAGAAATTTATTATAAAAGAGACCCAAAAATCATTTATTTGATATTTTCAACCTCTATATTTATGTATTTGTGCTTTTTGTGAGTTAAGTATTGAAATAATTAGTAAAAAAAAAGTTTCCAATCTCAGGTTAACAGAATTTTAGTGATTTAACATAAAAAATAATATAAACATGGCAAATGATATTTTTTTGCAGTTTTATTGAAAAATATTTGAAATTTTTGATTAGTGTTACTTTTAATCGCTGATATCTTTGAAACGGTTGATCTGAGGAACTTTGTCCTTCAGACGTTTTTTGTAGAGCGTGAAATTTCCTATAAATCCTCTCGCTTGGGTGTTACGCAAACCAACCAGTCCAAAGTTACAAAAATTCGAAAATCAAAAACAAATTTTTACGTGTTATTTAAATGGAAAAACAACAAATGAATAGAGGCAAACCTTAATATTAATATTAAGGGCTCTAATAGGCACCAAAATTTTTGTTTTTAGATGTACTATCAATTTTTCAACACCCTTAGAAAAAAAAAAAATTTTTTTTTTTTTTTGAAACACCCTAATATTTACGTACCCACCGGTCACTGTTTTTGTGGGGAAATAAATGATTGGCTGTCCCGAATGGGAGGAGACTGAGGAAGAGTTACCAGTTTTCACGCGCTTATTATTGGCTTACTTTAATCTTTAATGATTAATAAACTAATTAAAATTTTTGATTTTTGTTAACGCCAATATTTTTATTTTTTCACGGTGGATCTAACGATATGTCTCTTGTTCGGGGCTTAAGATACACCCTGTATATGTATATTATACATTATACAAGAATCACGAAGGCTGCCATACTAACTGTGCATATGTAGATTTATAAGTTGGTATGTTAGCGAGCCATAATAATTATTCTCATGGGGGTTATAACGTGGATGTGTTTTATATGGCTATTAAGAAAATGTTCTATTACAAACGATGTTGAGGGGTGACCAGTTAAGCCGCGGATATGATTTTCTCTACTTCCGCCCTTATCCAAAGATATTTTATATGTTTGATATACTTTCAATCATATATCTTTTATTCCATGGATTAAATTTTTTTCATTTTAATTCTCCAACGAATTTTTCCCCCATTTGCCAAGTTAACTTTCACGCTGCAATTCTTTAGGACGCAGAACGCACACGCACCCTAGCATTTAGGCCAGAGAAGCTAACGAACCAAACGACTTACACAGTAGATACTGCTCAAACCCGTTTCGCCATTTTTTTTACCATACTCTCCAAACTTCCACACCTGTGATAAACTGGATTCTGAGGATAAGACACGATGCTTGATTTTCTTGATTCGATTTGATGCTTGCATTTGTTCGACCTATGTTATATTGACACTTTAAATTGTATATAAATAATTAATAACACTATGTTCAATTCAGAGGGCACGTTGCATATACATCTTTGACAGTAAATATGAGACATAAGATCAGTGAAATGTTATCGGTTGATGACGTCATATTCATTTATCCAGGAAACGCCGTTACCCCGGCCCCAGGCTGGGCGAGGAGTGGCCAGAGCTGGTCGAGCCTGGGCCCGGGGTATCGTGATTCCGGGGTATTCACTGTCAGAAGACATAATTTTCATACTAAATGAACAAAGTGAACATCATGAAAATTGTGCAGTAAACTAGGAAAACTTTGACGTGAAGTTTAATTGTATATCTTCCAAATAAATCGAAAAAAATAGTAGAACATTATGTACCATATGACATTTGAAAAATTTAATAAGTGATTTTATTAAAGCGCGTGAGCGCTTGTCAAGCCACGATTGTTTTTTATTGCATTTTTAAAAAGCTGAAAAAGTTCAAAACATATAAGATCACATTTTTATAATTAATATTATAATAATAATTGTGCCTTATGATTCAATTGACTATACACGATATATTATGCGCTATATGGATTCCATACATTAGAAAGTACTTGGTCTAACCAAATGCGATATTCTGTCTACTAATTTAGCCTACCTACAACCCTATCAGGAAACCTACGTAACATACATAGATATACCTGAGAGCGCGTACAGCCAGAATACCTAGGATAGATCTATAGGGTGTGCGTATTGATCGGACCACACCCATGACTTTCCGCACCCCCATGGCCAGAACTTGGAAGTACACACGTGCGTATGCGAACCCCCATACAAGCAACTGCCTAGGCCAACACCCCATAGAATGTCATGCCAGATATATACCCTGTCTTCACCTAGGCCAACACCCCATAAGAGTCCAACCGTTATGTCTCATGTGTCATGCACCCCTTGTAGAAATTTTCATTCAGGATCTGTCTAACCCTCTCCCCCTCCACCCCTCTCTTCCCTAACGTGGGTCCGTGCAAACCTAGCTAGTATTTGGACGGCCCTCAATTTTCAAAATTAAATTTTTTACTTGAGATTGATTACAGTGGATGTCCCATAGAATATATTTCCCATGTATAGTTCTGCCTCCTATCCTTGTTTCGGCTTCTCTATTCCGCATTTTATACAAACTCTATCGTATTCGGTACTTTCCCATAAGGATTGTACACGGTTTATTTTATTATATAGACTTTGTCTATGGGGTATGATGCGTGTATACTATGTACTTTCGCACATGCGGGTTGCACTTCCTCATACACGTGCCACTCAACACTCTTAGTTCACCCCCCAGAGAGAGAGAGAGAGAGAGAGAGAGAGAGAGAGAGAGAGAGAGAGCGAGAGAGAGCGAGAGAGAGCGAGAAAGAGCGAGAGAGAGAGAGAGAGAGAGAGAGAGAGAGAGAGAGAGAGAGAGCGAGAGAGAGCGAGAGAGAGAGAGAGAGAGGGAGAGGGAGAGGGAGAGAGAGAGAGAGAGAGAGAGAGAGAGAGAGAGAGAGAGAGAGAGAGAGAGAGAGAGAGAGAGGGGGGGGGGAGACAGACAGCTCTCGTAGAACGTAGCGATGATATATTTGAGATATATGATTTTATGCGATCATAAAATGGACGATGACTGTGGGGGTAGTATATACCGGCTACTAAATGCGGGGGTGACTTTATTCGACCCTCTGTTCAATATAAATCTATTTACTGCTAGATGTGTATGCCAGTTCTATATGGTGTTTATGTTATGTATTTATTTATATGGGTCCATTATTTGCACTATACTTATTCGCGTTAGCAGCGCGAGGTTCTGTATCCTGAATTTTGTTAATAATATTCGACATGCTTCGTTGTACTGGGTGTTCGTAAAATAATTTTCATAGTTGAAAATTCTATAGCTTCCAATCGGGTGGATATAGGCAAGTTACTTTACGGACCACCCTGTATTTATAGAAAGGCTTTGCGCGGACCTCGAATGCACTAGGTATTTTACGTTAGTAATTTTATAGAGAAATTAATACGCACATGAGTGGCCTGGAAGAGTCACGGGATATCTACATACTGGCGCTAATATCAAATGTCAAAACCTGCGTTTTGTATGCACGGGATTATTCGTGCGGCGTAACGTGGCCACTATCTCGTCCTAAGAATGTTTTGGCTGTGGATGTTTTCTTCTTTAGATACGACCTGTTTCCGAGTATTGTCGTGCTATTGAGTGCTGGCTAATTGGTAACATACGCTTAACGAATATTGGGACATTTTTTGGCACAGTGAAAATGTTGAACACGACTTTTAAAACATGCGGGTAGCTTGAAAATGTTCGCTCTAATAAAATAAAAATGTTGCTACGCTACACTGAAATGCATGCAAGATTCACCCTTCATCGATCAATATCTCAACCAGACATCTAGATTCCATTGTTTATAACTAACAAGCATTTCCCAACATGCAAAATGAATCTTAGGTTGAGATAAAATGAGTATGTGAAATATTTTCCTTCTTTTCAGTTAAAATCCGAAACTATTATAGATTAGGTATTCTGAAATTAAATTTTTTGAATTTTATTTTCAGTATAAGTTTTACCCTAAAAGTATGTTGGTGTTTAAAGATCAGTGTTGCTTAGGATATATACCCTTCATCAAGATCGCAGGCACGACTACTTTAAACACGTGGTGCGTGATTCTCGACGAGACCGTCAAAACTTCCTTCCCTCCTTAGGATGTTTGCTCTGGATATTTTATCGATCGTGGGTTTGATCGTCTCGAGAAAATCTTTTCAGACGCTTGCAGCGATGATACGTACCGGGTATTCCTGGGGCGATGATCTCCTGGTGCGCAAACACTGGATCGCGTCTGGCTATGAGCCAGCTGTGAAACCTATAGTGACATCTGCTTCCATGCTTAACCATCCCTTGTCTACACAAATGCATCCACTTTCCGGCGTGCGCACTCCTGGCGTACACCTACGCGTATATGAATTCACGTAGTCTTTACGTGTGTGATTATATTTGCTAAATTTATTTGTTACTTGAATTTGTCAAGTATTCAATTACCCACATACAACTGCATGTTATATTTATGTGCTGTAATTTATCTTGAAAACGTTACTCGGAAAACAATTCGAATTGCTTTTTATATCTCTCCGTGACTGGAAATCGTTCCGGAATTCTATAATGAGATTCATCCATAAGATGGAAATTCTATTTTTTTTTTCTAACTTTTTCCCCCTGAAATAATTATCGGTGCTCTGATAAAATATTTATTTGAAGTATCATTATGGTTTTTTTTTTAAATATAAGATTCCATTCTAGAATATTCTTTTGTCGGTTAATTGCGAGTACACGAATCATCCACGTATGCCGGGTCTCTGCTTCGCCGGAAGTGGTAATGCGAGGGAGGAACTCAAGGTCCCAAGGTCACTTCCGGTCCTACGAAGGGTCATCTGGAAAAATATAATAAATTATTCTTACATTGCTTTGAGATTCGTACCCGTTTTGTATATCTCTATAATGTGTAACATTATGCGTCACACGAAATATTGTGCGCACGATGAATTGACGATTCACGTGTCAATTAACACTAAACCTACGATTGTCAGGTCATTTGGACCTTTTAAAGGCAAAAATACGTTTATTAAAAATTGTCGGTAGGCTTAGTGTTAATAACGAATTATTTAATGAGTAATTATGTATCTGCAGTCTGCGGTTGGACGATGAATTTTGCACTCGAGAAGAAACCGACACGGGAAAGACTATCGGTATTTTCTTTTTTTTTTCTTCTTATGTTTTATCTTTTTTCCTCTCATTGCCATTCGTTTATAGAATATGCAGTTTTTTTATTTGTTACTTAATTTCAACTCTGCTGGTATGGATACTCGTTAATTTGTCAGATCGTTCGTTAACGTGGACCCGTGATAGGATTACAAAATTTTACTTGCTACTAATGAATAGTAGTCTCGGTTCAATGATATTTAATTCACCCACGAGGTTTACCTTGAGTGATTAATATTGTTTCCATTGACGTGGCGCAGTACGTCATTGCAAAGTCTCGCGAATTACGCAGCGACACTCGCAGTCAGAGAAATGCAATAAATATACGCCATTCGTGTAACATTTATCAGTAGTTATGGAAATTAATAAGCATACGAAAGACAACTATTGCGTCATTGAAAAAAACAATGGAATTACGTATATTAATAATTTTTGAAAAATTTGTTATTTAATTTTTTTTTATTCCTGTAGAATTGTTAAGGATTTGGAAGCGTGGCATTTTTTCCCAATATACTTAAACGTACCATTTACTAGATTTTTCTTCGCGCCTATCTCTACCATTCTGTATATTACTTTTTAATCAAAATTAACGTTAGACTGCTTCCAAATCTGACACATATAATTGATACAGTTATATAGATCTGTATACATAAATATATTGTATATAGTATACCTATATATATATATAAACCGCGATGCTGCATTCCTCATGCGAGTGAGTCACAAAAACAATGGTAATCTATTGGAAGTCGCAGCTGCTATCCTAAACCGTTTCTCTCTATCGCATCTGCTATGCTGGTATACAGGGTGACTCGAAAGTTATTTAATTTACCACTTACAGTTTCTTCCATTTGTACAGCACTTTTTCGCATTTTTCAGTGTTCACGGCATACTAAGTGCTTACATCTTTAAGTTTCCCTCTTTTTTTTATTTCTTTATACCGTCCTTCACTATTTCCTTCTAAAAGGTCGCCCACCGTCTGCTCGTATCCCGGTGACCATTGTACATACGAAATCGCAGGTATCGATATATGAAAGGAGAACGACGAGAATGAAAGAAAGAGGAGTAGAAAGAAACCAGTGGGTAACTCTATACATATAACTCGATCGGGCCCAGGATACGCACACCTATTGGTCACTCGCCTAGGGGCGGCCGTAGCCCAGTGAATAGGGTAGCGGATTCACGACCGAAAGGTTGGAGGTTCGCGCCCAGCTTCCAGCGGCATTCACCAATGGGTTTTCATATGAAAACTTAAGTGAGTATTTATACGGATTTCGCCCAACACTGTTCGGATTCGGTGTATAAACTTTGTAGGTCCCCTCACGCTGAGTTGAATAAGGCCCGTTTCGCAAGGTACATCGCCATCTAGTGTCGAACTTCCAATTCTTGATTATTAGGACCAGTTACTGGCACATGTCCCCCATTGGGGATACAGCCATAAGGAAAGGAAGGAAGGAAGGTCACTCGCCTGCCCGTTACATACGATACAAAACGTAACGTAACAAAGAGTTTGTCCGCTACTCCGTATCGGTGTTTCAGTCCGCTCGAAAACAACGATAACTCCTGACTGCCTGGGTCATCTCTGCAAAATAATACGACGTGTTTTTCACGACGTCGCAGTTGCACTAGTAAAAGCCGATATCGATTTTCTTTGCAGCTTCGCGTAAAAGAAACGAATAAAATACGTCGAGAATAACGCATGGGTCTAATTCTTGGTGTATACTTTGGAATATTTATTTTTCATTCGTACCCATAACCTCGAAATACCATTTGCATGCTCGCGGTTTGAAAAGTAATGCAAGTTTGAGCGGCTCTTGATAACCCAACCTAACCTCGACTCACTTCAATAGCGACGCTGTCACGCAAGCCCGTAATGCCGAAACGAATGCGGTTCCGTTTTTAATGGCGCGACAGGCGCCTCGATGTCTAGAATGTCTCAGCGATCGATTCTCTACACGAATGGCGGAGAAAGAAAGGCAGGAATTGGAAGGTTGCACTCGAACTCTCACCGTATACCGGTTACCCTTTGTGTAAGTTGCATGCGTCGCACGTTAGACGCCGACAACGTCGGCGTCGAGTACGACGATGTTTCGCGTTCAATTGCCAGAGGAGGATAAAGAAAGTTATTCCTCTCAATTTGACGTAATTTAAGTGAATTAAGCGTACGGGCGGGAGTTTCGTTCTCGCAGGCGTTGCGCAGCGACGCCTTTGAGATTTGACAGGATGGACTGGATGTACTTTTCGAAGGTTCCCTCTCCGCCCTCTGTCTGTGGGGATCCCAATTCTGGAGGCTCCTATAGACGCGTTGCATACCTGACGCCATTGTACGAATTTTCTTTAACACGTTAAGCGCGATGCCGGTCCTTAGGGACCGGCGCAAAACTTTCCGTTCAGGCCTCGCCGGTCCGCACAGACCGGCGGCAGACTTTTCGTTCGTGTTATCATCGCGCGCGTTTCGGTCCCTCCGTACTTGTGAGGCAGAACGTTCATTTTAGGCGGCATCGTTTTTGTTTGGTCAATGCTTTAAGGAAAACAATATAATACTTAAAAACATTAATGTAATTTATTGAAACAAGATAAGCAAAGGTTACCCGACATCTCTTTATACTCTGGCTCGCCTATCGGCGAGCGGCCAGGCAGGGCGCGCCTGACGGCTAACTGTGGCCTGAACGGAACGGCACAAGAATTCGGCGTGGCGCTTAACGTGTTAAGACTCCATGACTCCAGAGTGGCTTTGCTGCTCTCCTTATACGTCTTGGATCGATCGAAGAACAGAATCTAACAGGGATGCTTCTAGATATTTATGTATTACGTCTTCTAGAACCTTCTGGGTCTTCATAGTCCTTGCCGATCGTTACCAAGGTAACATTCGATATAAGAGTTAAATTAAACTTTAATAAAGATTATATCAGTCTACTTAAATTTCATAGGGTATCGATGACGTCACTTTCCAGAGACACTATTTTTGCGTAGTCAATATATTTCGCAACATTTTGTATATAGTTAAAGAAACTCTGCTTTGCACCTAATTATTTGGTCGATCTACAAAATATAAAACGTATGTCAGTTAAATCTATTCGATCCGTATGATATCCGTTTTTGATACTCCTATCTCAATATTTATGTACTTGTAGGGCAAGGGTGGTGTCTGGTATATACTTTGAGCATCATACACTTATGAATTAATCGAATTTGTTAACTCGTTCATCGCGTACATTATACTCTTTTATTAAGCTTTTCTTTATATATCCGTTACTCTCCGACTGAAGCTCGCATCCTAGATCCCACTGTAATGAATACCTATCAATGCCATCTATCTATATCTTGTAGTAGGAAGACTGCCCAGTAGTATCAATGGCAATATGGTCAGGCATTGGTACAGTTGACTGCAAAAGTTTTCTCGGGCGATTAAAAAGCGAAAGATATACAAGAAAAAAAACAAGGAAAAAAACAAGGAAAAACCTGTCTCAAAGTTTTATACGAAAAACGTGAATTGTCTTATTCGTATTGGGCCAACCGATTAGTCCTAAGTGGGCCATACAATGGGCTCAGAATTTCATTACGTCAAATCGTATTTATTTTTATTTTAATATTATCTTTCTGGGTCGTGTGCGCGTACTCTTGCACTCAGACATTATTCATGCTCTCGTTTATAGATATTATTTTTATCTCGTATTACTCACCGGCCTGTAACGAAGTCGCGGAAATTTAGTTTCCTAATTGCACAGCCTAAATCGTTCACGGCAACCGCAATTTCCTGCTACGTAAATATATATATTTATATATGCACAAATTAGCCGTCCGTGTAGATATTGGGGTGACTTTTGATCTACAGGAAGCTCAGTATCAAATACTAATGAAATTTTAAAATTTCTAAAATAACCTTATGAATGAGTAATAACGGATATTACTAGTTTTTTACATGTATTTTTGATTATTAGTTATTATGTAATTAGGCACCTAAATGTCGTAGCGTGATAAAATATCAATGAAAATCTAACCGGAAGGATGCTGAACTGCCTAGGAAAATCACGTCAAAATTCGTTTAGTAGATTCTGAGCCTATTGCGAACACAGAGACCGAGAGAATAAAATCGATTATAATTTTTTCCAATATCAATATTTAAACATTTGCATGTTTTCATAACTCGTTAGACCTTCCTAAATATAAAAAATAATTATTGAAAATCGGTTCGATTATACAAAAGTTAAGGTATCTTATACAAAAGTTAAGCTCATTTGATTTTCAGCTTTAGGTTTCAGCTTTTCAGGTTCGGGTCGCAACATCTGTTCCACTTTGTGAGGCCAACTCCTTATGAAGCGAAACGTAAATAAGTCCCCTCAAAGTGGTACTGATGTTTTGGTTCCACTATATATGCATAGATGGCAGTTGCGATTAACTTTATCTTCTTGTCCTTTGACCTGGAACCATTGTACCTGAATTCAAAAAACTGTACTTTGTTTTACGCTGGTTGTAATTGCAAGTGAACCTGGCGTACCTTATCGATCGCTTTATCTGTCCATTAGCAGTGGTATACATTATTAATAGCACGGTACAAGGCAGTGTGGTCGCTGGTTGTACCGAAGTCGGATATCCAGACTATGTCGGTTGCGTGAGACGCCAGGCGTCGGTCTCGACGTCGAGGCGCCTACTTTACTTTCCCTGGTTTTACCCTCTTCTCCAGGCAGATACCTATATACCTGACTATCTTTCCTAGGATAAAGTATTAGCTGGGTACCGAGTAACGTGTATTTATACAAGTTCACCGTACCCTTTTTACCCTGTTACTATGTCGAGGATTCTATTTTAACGCCCTTCCTTTTGCCTCACGTGCAACTACCCTTGCTATATTCCACTTTCATTTCCTGTAACATTGATACTACGCCATGTTGGAACGATTCTGGTAAGTGAAAGGGAATAGGAAAAAGCGGGGAAAATATTTTTAAAGGCAGGGCGGCCAGAGCCCCAAAAGAGGTGGCGGGAAGAGAGGGAGGGATATATTTTATCACTCTTCCTGTTTTCATTTTTATTCGTGAAACTTTAATGATTTCTTTTTTTTCTTATTGTTTCAGCGGATTGAACTTCCAGGATCTCATGGCTCGGCAAGGTGCTATCGATTCGCCACCGAAAACGCCATTTATTATGGGATCAGAGTGTGCCGGTGACATTGAACAGGTTGGCGAAGGCGTTGAAAACTTCAAAGTGAGTAGATTGACGTTTGAATTAGTTTTTTGAAAGAAGGGAAACTTTTTTCTGGAAAGGTGTATATAACGAATAGGGCTATTTGCTCTAACGACGGTATTAGCTCCTGGGAGCAGAAGACCTAATTGCACTTGTCCGAATTGAATTTTCTGTTTTCCATTTTAATCGAGAAAAAGAGCTCCTCGAAAGTTTACCAATATCCGAAAACTCGTTATCGGATGCAAATAAGCATCCTTTACGCCGTATAGACCTCAGAATTTTCTGCGGCTTCTTACAGGATTTCGAAAGTCACAATGAATCTCTGATACGTATAATTATACCGATGTCGTAAGGTTCGATTTCTCAGCCTCGATGGTTCCTAGAAACGTCACTTTAATCGATACGATAGCGATGAATTTGCTTTTCCGATATCAATGACTCAGAACATCGTATTCATCATTATTTTCTCTACAAGTCCTAACAGCTAAATGACAATATTATCGGTATAAATTCAGTAGGAGTCAGCATGTTTTTCATAAAAATAGAAAAATAACGAGAGCCTAGGGGATTATGTATTTTTGGAAAATTCTCTTACGATACGAACGGCCACCCCGTAGAACTATTGATATCGTCTTAAAGGCGTTTGTATTCGGAAAACGCAGTACTCGACGTCTTACAATTAGAGACGCAGTTTGGTCGTTCTGTTGCGTCGTTGTGCGTCAGCACGTATAGCATTGAGGAGGAGAGCGAGAGGAGGAAGATGGGGTGGAAGGAGTGCAATGCGAGGGGTAAAGGAGATACCGAGGGAAAGAAAAATGAAAAATTGCCGTCTCGTGACCTGGCAGAATTAGAGAGTTCTCTCTTGTTCGATTTTACAGAGCGAAACCGAGTCGTCTAAGTGACTACTTCCATCCTCTGTGGTTGCTAAATGACTTTCCGTTTCTCCTTCTATACGAAAAAGTTATCTCTGCGGTGGGTTCCAAAATGTTCGTTAAGCTGTTTCATCTGCTTTTACTATTTTTCTTGCATTTTTCGTTTACCAAGGACACGAGTGATACGGATTTCTTCGTCTCTTGAAAGCGGTCAGTTTTGTTGGGATTTTTCTTCGTTTTAACTTGAAACGCGATAGTCGTCTGTATATTGGATGCGTATCTTGTCTGTGCTATTAACTATTAACTATGAACGGGTAAGCGATTGATAAGATTTTTCGATGGTTTATTATTATGGATTTTTTTGCTCCTTGTTTTTTTTTTGCGGTTTTAGAATTTATCATACGTATGTTATTGAAAAATAAGTTCAGCGTGAGCCTCGTGCAACATGAGAGACGCAAATCTCTCGGGTATTTTTCCATTCTTCCATGACATCTTGTAAAGAGTTCAGGACGACGACGACGTTATAAAGGCGCGTACGCAGAGGGCGTGTTTATTTTTGCAATCTTTTCGTATTCGCAGATGATTTATCGGGAATTCTTGAAGCGAGACCCGTAACACGCGTGTTTCGAAAGATAGATATACATATACATATAGTCGTGTAACGAAGTTGTAAAGAATTGATGAAATTGTTTTTTTTTTAAACCATCATTTAGGTTATTCAAATTTGTATAGAGATAATTTTTTCTGAACGACATAGTATTGGAAGTTTTTATGACCGATATATTATTGGAAGTTTTTATGAATTGAGTGAAATTGTTTTTTTTTTCAAATTCAGTTTAGTGTAAAGGGGTAATTTAGGTTGCTAGGCTTTAGCAGGTATTTTCACGTTATTCTACAGCGATTCATACCAATGGCACACAGGTTGGTCTATTTTCGCAATGTCGCGAAACCTGCTGAGGTCAAAGTCGGGTTCAAGACCGGCACGTGTAAACGACCCGGTGTTTCAAATAGAAGGGGTGCTTATGGAGGGTAGTTTTACGAGTCTCCCACCCCCTCCTGCCCCCCATTGGCTTTCGTTCCTCTCTTTATAATACAGGGCACAGCTACGGTCGAAACTGACGACACGCGATTTTGGTTAATCTTTAAAGAACTTCCGCATCCCTCGTGAAGTCTGCGTGTCCTTATATCACACGAATCTAATAAATCATATCAACCAATTAAAGAATCTGTTTTTAAAAGCGACAAGTCAACTTGAATATTAATATCGACGAACGTTTATTTTTTCATTCGACAACAAATGGAAATTGTTCCTGACTTACAAATATTCCCAAAAGATAATAAAACATTTTATGAATTCCCAGGAAACACTGGGGGAAAAAGTATTCAAGACCGACTGTATATTCTGACCTTATCTACTATACGTACGACACAGTCCAATCCTGGTTTTAGTAGTATTTAATTATGAAATCCAATTAGTCCTTAGCACTTGAAGGCTTCCTAATCCAACGAAATTGCTATTGTCTTCTGCGTATCACTGAAGTCCTTGTATTTTATCCAGGTTGGCGACAGAGTAGTGGCTCTACCAGATCACAAGGCATGGGCTGAACTTGTGACTGTTCCGGCAACATACGTCTTCGCCTTACCAGCAGGCATGAGCTACCTGGATGCTGCAGCCATAACGATGAATTACACCGTGGCTTACATGCTTCTTTTCGAATTGGCAAACCTATCGCCTGGTAAAAGTCTCCTGCTCCACAGTGCAGGTGGCGGTGTGGTAAGCGATCTTACAATTTTTATTTTAATAAAAGTTCTATCCCAAGGAACACGTTTACCAGGAGTAAATAATTAACTCAGTATTGAGTTGACGAACTTTTAATTTGTTCACATTGATGACCTCAGCTCACTTGGTGTTCTATGTCACGTCCTCGTTCTGGGATCCTTTAATCGTCACGTCGTGAGGATTTAGAAGGTCCTTGGAAAAATTGTGCCGAACCATCAACAGGTTACTATTGCCCCGCCGTTGTCATTGGTTCGTAGGTTTCTATCGATTGGTTACTCTCCTTGGTGGTTTCAACCATCAGGAAGATTGAAACAGGATCCAGGAGAGGATAAAGATGTTTTTTATCATACTACATTGTAGTCTACTCTATTCTGTATTCTTTGGACGTACCATGATTGGTATCCAGGCTCTGAGAGATTTCTCATGCAATATTGGAAGTCTGTGGATCACGTAGAGACTTTCCTTTCATTCTAGTTTACTTTAGGATTATCCAGTGCCTTCTTCCGGAACTGGTTTTTATTCCGTATTATACCATGTCTATCTATTTAAGTTTTTGAAAGATAGTTTTAGTTAGACGTCTTCTAGGTTGGCATCTTATCTGATATTATTAAAGATATTGCTTAATGGATTGAAGTTTGATAATGCGAGGAAAATGTTTGAAGTCGATGCGAAAAGAAAGGTACCCAACGGAAGCAGAAACAGCAACCAGCAGCATCACCTTTATACCTTGGCATCGCCCAAGATGATGCTAGTCGTCGGGATCAATACGGCTCAACAGGTTACACCCTGAGCGAAACTCTCATCATCATCCACCCTCATTCTCTATCCCTTTACTTCCAGCTCCAGCTGCGCCGCTACCTCCACCTATCCCGGAGTCCATGAACAGAAGTTGAGAAGATGAAATCTATGGGGGATACTGGAATGGGGTTTGTTGCCTAGCAACCCTCTCATCGACCACCTACTTGGTGACCGCGCCCGTCTGAAACCACACCACGTGCCACTTTAAGCTCCGTTCACACCTATGTCTGATCAACTTTACCGGCGTTCGCTACCGATTTATGTTTACTTCAGCGTCTCGAATTTTACTATGAAATTGCCTCAAATTATATCAGAATTATTTCTCTCTGATAATTTGACTGATGATTGTGATTATGCATTACTTGGAGAGTCATTTTTTATATTAAGTACAATATCCATCTATTTCGTAGATGCTTTTCATCGAACTATTCATGGGATTCTTATCAAATATTCAATGAACTATTCCATTGATAATTGATGTCTGATTTCTTCTTCTTGTGGTCTGATCTCATCTCTGTTATGGACAAAGGGTCTGATTGTAACGTATAAGGAAGAAAGATTAACGAGATAAGTGACTTTATCTAATATAATCTTGAAATCCTACCCTGGTTAAGTTCAATAGACCTTCACGGTCATTGGGGTTCTAGTGCAAGGGATAGAAAGTATTACGACATGGGAGTTGTTTGAGGAATCATTGTTCCTTTTGGGCAGAGTCAAGTTTCTTAATATTTTTTAGTGCTTTCTTTTTTGTCTCTCTTGATATTTTTATCACTTCGCCAGACGTTAGAGGTCCTCGCGAGAAATTGATACAGACGAGGAAAACAATGAATACAAAACTAGATCCAACAAAGTGCATAATGAGAATTTTTCTTTGCTGAATGGATCTATCTTTTACTACGTAACTCAGTTTCAATTATTATAACAGAAATACGTTTTGCTCCCAGCACATCCATTTTAATAATAACACTATTCTCTTCATTGATTCTTAGTAAAAATGGTAATGTTCCCTCGTGTCTAGTACGAAATTTAATTTCTTATAATTTAATCTCTACTTCATATCAACTCCAAAATGGAACAGTAATAGGAAGTTATATTTGCCATGTTCTGTCAGGATCTCTAGAAATTTTCGAAATATCATTACAATCATTCAAGAGTATATCTAAATATTTTGAATAATTCAAGGACTTTTCTCATTAAAATGTTTCTTCTGCTTTTACACTTTTTTAAAAAATCAATTCCATTACGCACCATAGTACCCCTTACTTTTTATTTTTGTCTCTCTCTTGACTATCCTTATCGATTACCCCATGTCCTAGCATCATCAATACCAATCATGAAGTACTTTACTAAAATTACAGTGCAGACCAAAACGAGGAATTGGCTTCTATAGGCTTAGGTATCTGTTCTCCAGCGATTACACCGTCTGACTCTGTTTCCCTGCAAACCCCATGAAACATATAGCATACAGGGCAGCTATTTTCATCCGTCTCAGTAAACAAATTATTCTTACCAGATTACACGGCAATGGTAGTTGACTACTTCTAAAACAATTTAACTGGACTCGTTCGTTCTTATTCTCGTTAAACTGGCGCCAGTGAACAGTATTCACAGGGGGTGTAAGAGTACATTATATTTTTAGAAAGTTAACCCCTATCGAGTATATGGTCTCCTAAAAATACTTTATGAGCCATTGAATGTCTATTTTTATCCCGTTTCCTCCCGAGGTTCACAGTTGCAATTTATACTTTCTTTTTTAAATATTTTATAATACGTTTGTACAATTAGGGTCATTCACTTTTTACGCTTTGATTCTCTATGTTCTTAAGGGTTTTTCTTACCAGTTAGATACTCGTCGTGTCCACGGAATTTTTATGCGTAACGCGAGCCGCCGATTTCAGGCGACTCTTTAAAATTCTGGGTGGGTACGTTTTTCCTTCCTTTTTCATGAGCCGGCCGAGGAGATACCAAGAGGAGGGTGAGAGGGCAAGTTTCTCTTGCAATAGGAACGAAGAGGAGGTAGAGGATACAGCGAGGCGAAGAAGAAGAAGAAGAAATAGAAGATGGAGCCACTAGTATACGTTCACTTCTTGGAAATAATGAATGCCAGTTCTGTTGAAAATCTTGCATGGCTCGGCTCAGCAGAATTTCTTTTCCATTGGACAGTATCCCTGTATCTTTATTTTCTCTGACTCTTAGTTTATTTCTTTTTTTTTAAGTCGCAAGAGGAGACCGATGAAATACGTCGGAAAAGTATAAAGTCTCTTACTGTCTTTAAATGAAAGGTCCCCTTTATCGAATAGCCACGTTACTTAAGCTCGCTGTAGTGTCATGGATTGTCGGAATTCTGATTTTCTGGTCTTTCTATATACTACTGACTCCCTCTTAACTCCCAGAACATGAGGAATGAGATATACGGTCATGGCCTTTGATGAGAGGAACACTACTGTTGCTTGTAAAAAGGCCGAACTGGATACGAAGGAAAATTTTTCTTGAACTCACTAATCGTTATATCTTAATGATCCGTAAGATGGCCATTGCTTATTTAATGATAATGATGAATGGTATATGATTATTCTCAATGGTAAACAATTTCGAACGAGAACGCGAATTTGCGTTGTACATTAGAAACTTTAAATTAATGGATACCCAGTTTCGACAATGTTTTCGGTTAACTGACATATATTTTTGAAAGAACTATTTCGATTTGGATATCTTGAAATATGTTTAGCATGAGTCTGTAATATTTTATCCCTATTACTGATTATATAATCAGCACTTTCTAAATTATTAAAAAAATAAATCAGTATAAAAATATTAACTGTTCTCCATTCTTCTGTATTTTAGGGTCAAGCTGTGGTGCAGCTTGCGAAAACGGTAAAAGACATTACAATTTTCGGAGTTTGCAGCAAATCGAAACACGAGGCTCTCAAGGAAGCTGGTACAATTGATTATCTTCTGGAACGCGGCGGCGACTACACCAGTGAAGTCAGAAAGTACGAATCCCATTCTATTACTTACAATCAGTATAAAAATCTATATATCAGTGTTATGATTATATTCCGTTTTATTGTTAATTAGAATCTCTCCTGACGGTGTTGATATACTTCTGGACTGCCTCTGTGGTGAGGAATGTAACAAAGGACATGCCCTATTAAAACCAATGGGAAAGTATATTCTATATGGAACCAGTAACGTGGTAACAGGCGAGACCAAGAGTTTCTTCTCGGCAGCACGTTCTGTAAGTGATTCAAAGGATGCTAAAAATATATTAACCCGGTCCAAATATGAATCTTGATTCATCGTCTTTGATTACAGTGGTGGCTAGTGGATAAGGTATCACCGATAAAGCTCTTCGACGAGAACAAGACACTTTCTGGATTCAATCTACGCCATCTGATGTACCAACATGGGGGTCATTCATTTGTACGACAAGCTGTTAATCAGGTGTTTAAGTTATGGAGCGAGGGCAAGATTAAGCCAGTAGTAGATTCTACGTGGGCTCTAGAAGACGTTGCTGAGGCCATGCAGAAGATGCATGACCGTAAGAATATTGGTAAGATTGTCCTGGACCCAAGCATGGAACCAAAACCAAAGCCAGCTACACCAGCCAAGGGTAAAACTAAGGACAAGAAGGCAGCGAGTCAGGAAGAGAAAAAAGCCTCCAGTGTTGAATCGGATGATGGAGAGAAGAAGAAGGAACCAGAATTGACCAATGGCACATCCGAGGACAAATCTGATACTGGTTGGTATAAATTTATGGTTTGAAAATATTTTTTAAACATCTTTGTTATATTATACAAAATTTCTTATTAGCCATTGTCATACTTTTAGACTCCAAGGAGAAGGAATCCAGCTGAATCCTCAGCCATAGCTGAGCTTAAGATACGAGGTGAGACACGAAGCAGACAAAGCAACCCGAGAGTAGAGAAAAGACAACAGGAAAAAGTTAAAAAAATAATAACGAAAATACGAGGAAATAATGTATCTACCACTGCAAAAGAAAGCTGCATACGTCATCCGTGATCACTATAAGAAAGACCAGAAGGAGGACGAGGAAGTGTAAACTTAACTTAGTGATAAATCATCATCCCCGTTAAATGAAACGTAGTCAAACATTTGTTTAAGTACATTCAAGACCAACACAAAACTACACAAGTAACACGATAATAAACTACACGCAATTTAATATAGAAGGTAAGACCGGAGCGAGCGAGCATTTAATATAGTAAGCCATGAAGGATTAAAAAAAAATCTAAGAAGGAATGAAATAGAAGAGATCAAACAAATTAAAACAATGAGTTATTCATGAATTTAAATCCGCGACGCTCTTGTGTATTCTTTGAAACGAAACAAAGGTAATGAAGGGATAAAGCGACAGACTGGATATTTACGTTTAAATGCGGAATTTTCGTGCGATGCCGTTTTGCTTAGAGAGGGAATGCAATTTCATTTCCTTCTTTGACAACGTTGTGACGTGCGAGCCGATAACACTGAACACAGAAGAGAAATTGTGGCAGGGCTGCTGAGCCTTTATATTCTTGTAACAAAGAAGCCAATTGCATCGGCGCCGTTTTATCTAGCTTCGTTCATCGTTTGCAACTTCGTCGAGGACGCAGAGTATCTGCTGCGTATTGCGAATCCGTCGTGTGAATGTAATATCGTTATATCAATTTATATTTATATTTGGTTGCGCATGCGCTGAGAGACAGTAAAAAAAATTATTACCTCGAGTCACTTAAGAATATCGTAATGCGCGCCGATCTGATTGACTGAAACCGCGTGACGAGGACGATTACAACAGCGACGATGACAAAATGCTAAGGAGAGGAAAGAGAAAGAGATGAAGTAAAATAATCAATCAATATATCAATTTTGACGCGGTCCACAGTAGTCTAAAATACAAAATATTAATTTTATTTTTAATACCTAATAGCTGAACAATTAATTTTTGCATACCTACTACTGATATTTGTAATACTATTGCTACACGCTGCGAGTTATAATTGTTATTCTCCAATATAATAACACTATTACTAAAAACTAATACTACTAAATACTACTATATCACTACTACTACTTACTATTATTGCTACTACTACCACTACTACTCTGCTGCTGTTGATGCTACTAGTACTACTACTACTACTACTACTACTACTATTATTACTACTACCCCCACTACCACTATTATTATTCGTTAATTTAAAGGACGTGTACTGGAAATTATATTTTTCTTTCTCTTTTCTTTTCCAGTAGTATTCTCTAATGATTGCGAAAATTCATAAATGCAACGGTGAGATTACATCCCCTATATATAATAAATACTTTTTCTATGTCATATTTTTCGCGGTCATTACAACCGCAAAATTACCATCGCGCTTTCGACTATTCATTCTTTTACGATGCTCTTCTTAGTGATTCGTATTCGAATTGCCTATGACATTCGCGACTATATTTATAATAATAATAAAAATAAAGCGTTGTGGCGAGACTCGTGGATGCAATCGCACCGTCTAACATATCGAAACAATTTGCAATTTCTACGAATTTTCAAATGATGATCGAGATAGGCAATATCCTTCCCAAGTTATCACGTCCAGTCAATTCGGACATATAAATAGGGAAATTGTTTTGTTTTTTCCACGTGTGATATAAGATAGAATGTGACGTAATGGGAATAGGAAAAGGACTCGTTGAGTTTCTGTTGTAATCTCAAAACGTCACGTACGGCAAGTTGGCAAAAGTCTTCGCAATGTTTTTTTTCACATTTGATTTCTTTTCATACCCCTAAAATACAACTAATAAAGAAAAGGGAAGTCCAAACGCGAACTCGGGCGATCGAAGCTTAAGAGCTTCGATGTCACTTTTCGAATTTTATTTCATAATCAAAAGAGAGCTCACTTTAGTGTGTTCCCAAATACCATAATTTCCACACGTGACGGGGTTGATCTAACGCATATAACGGCTTTTATTCTCCAGCCTTTGAAAGCCCCTCTCGTGCAATTTTGTTTCTTTTATTTTCTTCGTTACATACAAAATTTAATCTCCAAACTTCAATACAATCAGCCTCGATTGCCTGCTTTCCACCATATACGTAGAATGCGCAATCGACAGTAAATAAAACGTATCAGAGATTAAAAATGGCCTCGTAAAATTTTGCTATACATTTTACACTTCAATCTTACAACTGCCACAGTAATAGAAGTAAAGTGAATTTCTAAATAAAAAAAAAGAAAACTTTTTACAGCAAATTCAAAAAACTAATCCGCTCATTATCACTGCGGATTAGACACAAGAGAATTCGAAAATTGAAAAAGAAAAATACAGAACAACTTGATTTGCAACGTAACGCATTAAAATTATAAAATTTGTTAAATACGAATTCGTCGTTGTAGTCTAACTCGCAATTGGACTAATGATCGAAATAGTCATATTAAAAATGACGGATATAGATGGGAAATTTTTTTCGCGGAGAATACGACGACAAAATGTGCATATCTACGTAAGGAAAAGAAAAAAAGACATGGATCAATTTTTAAGTAGCCGGTTCGTTTAGGATTTGATACTACTTGCGCTATACTATATTCTATACACTTGTACTTTAAATTAGCGTGTGAGAATCGTCATGGAGGAAAGTATCTTACCAGTTTTTTCGAATATTCAAAGCGTGCGACTGTCTGGCGTGTTGTCACGCGATAAAAACGCTAAATGCTATTAGGCTAAATGATGAAGGAAAAAGGAAAAAAAAAGTATAATAATAATAAAATAAAACAATGAACGTGCTATTCTCTGTAGCTCCTGCTCTCTCGTGCAAGAATAGGCAGACATACATAGTACATACATAACAAATATTATATATATATATATATATATATACACACATACACACATAAACGCACACATGCCATACTTACACATATATAAATGTGGACAAAAATATAAAGACAAAAAATATCCAGCATTTAATTGTACCGAGTTTATCGTCGTTCGATTTTCGAAAAAAGTATTTAAAAAAGATATCAATATTGGATGATAATACGTAAGACGGTAGTTAAAATTGGAGGGAATAACTTTGCGATAATCGCGCTAGAGGCGCGCGCGCATCGTGCACAGAAACCACGAAGGGATGCAGAAGACGGGGAAATATACATTATAAGGAACGCGGGCGACGGCGACGCAAAATGATGAGTTACACTACACGGACACCGTAAAACACTGTATATTTTACGTAAGGCTTTAAATGTTTCATCAAATAGCTATCTATTATATTATAATATATCTATATATTTGTATCAACCATTTTCCTCTACCTTTTTATTTAGTTTTAAACACAGTGCGATAACAGCGTCGTGGATTCAGTTGAGTGGGACGACGTTGAGAATTCGAAAAGAAACGAAATCCTTCTCCTTTAGCAAAGAGTTACTTTCTTTTCGAATCTTTACTAAACCACTTACATTCTAAGTGCGACATATGTACGATGTGTAATATATATACCATATATATACATATATATTCTAAGAATTATATTGTTCTCGGAGCCACGACGCTGCTCTCGCGTTTTAGATGATAATTTAATTCTCTTTCTTTTATAATTTTATATTAATTACATTACATCTAGAAGACGCAAAGAGTCTCGCGTGCGATTGTCCATTTGCAAGGGAAGAATCGATAATTTTTTTCTCTACGATATCGCGCCCGTCGCCGCTCTCTTTTTAAGTTTTTTTTTTGCTTTTAATGTCGAATTCAAGTCACGCGACACGAAGATGCACGATCGAACGCAAGACTAGATTTTTGGGTATCGCGAATAAATTGAATAAAAAAGAGAAAAAAACAGACATTAGTTTTCTAATTGGAGGATCTATCGAGCACGTACAATATTATATTGACGGTCGAGCAACCGCCAGACGAATTTGAATAGTTTTTGTGAAATATTTCAAACGCACACGCATCCTACGTTATGTTAAAACGACGGGACGATTGCTGTATAAATTTTCCGTTTTGAAGAACTTGGAAATTTTGGGAAACCGCGCGCAATTTCGTATTCGCCTAGAACAACAAGTCGTAACGTTTGTTTATGTGTAAAATTGTAAAATTTATCGACGGGAATGTAGGCGAAATTTTTTACTTTGCGGCTCTTTGGATTTTTATCATGAATATACGATGTCTTTTTTTTAACACACACTTCACCTAAACGAATCTTTGTGATACGATTCTTGCGGAGAGAAGAGAGGAAGGCTGGCATAAAATGCGTTGATGCTGGATGATAAATTTTCGCCTGCTTCCCGTAGGCTTGATATATAGATTGTATTTTTGGCTTATTATTGTAAGACTGACTATGTTGCTATATTAAAGATTGCTTCGAAGATATGACGCTTTTATTAATTATACATTAATCTTAATTCAATATCTTACCTAGTATATGACGTTGGTTATGACATTTGGGTATGTTATAACATTTTTAAATCGATTTTATTCACAATATCGATTGTCATGAAACTTTAGAATTAAACTTCATACGTCAGTTTGGTCTTAGCTGTCTAATTAGTTGTGACAACGTGGAAATGGGTTTTAACATTTCTATCAATGGCAAAGAATCTTACCAGGGAAGGGTTATTTATCGTGTTGATGAAAGGGAAGCACAGTCTATAAAGAAAGTGTGGAGATACGTCGAAAGTAATCTTCAGAGCTGCGCAACATCCTTTTACCAAATGTAATTAAAATCTTGATACATTTTTTAATACTGATTACAATGTTTGGGTCCTCGCAGATTCTTTAGAAGTCATCCAAAGTACGTGAAGTATTTCCGCGAAGATAATATACCGGAATTTGTACTAGATGCGAGAATGCAAAAAAAATTTGGTACAATTTGCTCTATATTGAGTGCATTCTTTATTGATTATTACAATAGACCTTCCCAGAGAGAACATCTACTAGGATATATGGCTATGGTTCATAAGGATATGTTACTGACATCAATTGACTTTGAGGTAATCGTCTTGATATTAATTATATTGTTTAAAAAATGGACTTATGCTTTTAATTGATTATTTACAGAATTTCGTTATGAGTTTGATAGACATGCTAGTACGGACGCAACCAAAACTAATGTCAGCTGAATGTACATTGGCTCATTTGAAATATCTTACTTCGTTAACTAACAGGATGCTGTATCTTATTGAACTGCAGATGCAAAATGATATTGCACGGGATAATGAAGCTCAGGAGGAATCAAAGACGGTTTGAAATTTAAATAACAACGTTAATTATATGTGTCAATAATGCTGTGTGTGTTTATGGTGTCAGAAGAATACGCACTAAGCATTTTAATTCTTTTAGAGATGTCGCTGGTTTAAAAGAAAAGACAATACATTTATGTATGGGCGACCTTTGGAATATTGGCAAGCACAGAGAAGATATTGGCACTCCAGACTCGCACTTTGGGCATCCTTAAATGATGAATCGTACTTGTCCATTACACGAAAACACGGAACGATTAGTTTGTCGCTTTCAGTGTCAGAGAAAAATAAAGAACAGCTTGCAGGTCATTCGATGAATAGAAAACCTGATAACTTAATCGTAACGCAGATACACAGCAGCACTGAGAGTAGCGACATGGTCAATCGTATAAAAGGTAATATCATTAACATACACATAGTGTTCATTTTTTAATTCTTTAAACTAATTTTATTGGCATTGATGTCTGGTGTCAATAACAGAAGCGCATAGAATTTTTCAAGCTAATAAAATAGCGAACATCCCAATTTTGTCACATAATGAAAAACAGCCGCAAAGAGATAGAAGACGTCGTTGGCGAAAATCTGATGGTAATTTCGAAACCCTCAGTTTTAGTCAAGTTTCTCACACTGACGGGAAACGGAGTATGCATAGATCTTTGGAAACACAATCCGGTAGAGTACCTATAAAAAATACTCAAGCATTTTTGGATGCAGTGCAGGCATTGAAGTCGATGAAAAAAACTTCTGATTCGGAGAAAGGTGAGTATTGTGATTGTAGTATTAGGAACATGTGATTTTTTAGATGTAAAAAAAGTCTTTATGTAAGAACTAATTTTTTGACTTATATATTTAGTATATAATTCTATTAATACTGTGCCACATGCCACAAGTTTTTCGGCAAGAGAAAGAAAAAGACTCAAGGACAATGTTCGACGGACTCAAGATACGCTGGTAATAAAACAAGAATTTTCAAAATCGCCAAATTGTCTTTCGCACAATGTTTTAAAGAAAATATTCTTGCAGGCTTCGCCGAAGAAAGTCGAAGCAAATGAAAGTAAAGATCTTGAGGTATCTATACAGTCCACAGTCAGTCGGGATGCTGGAACTTCCACGGTGTAGGACTAATTATAACTCTTGTATATCTTTGAGATTTATCAGAAATTAATTTAAATTCTTTACAGTTAAAATATTTTAAAACAGTATCAGAAAACTGGGGGATTACCATCTATCCCAGTGATTACCCTTTCCATAGAAAATAAACTCCTGTCTATCGTTTCTTACGTTCGGATATTAATAGCTATTCTATAACCATCGTTCATTTTGTTCAAGCAGTCTGATTCGTAGTTTTCGCTGTTGAAATATTCTACATCATCGTTCCCTATATCCAAGTACAAGACAGATTTAATGCCTCCAAATCCAATGCTTTAAATCATCACCACACATTTCCAAAAAAACCTTTGCTTAACTACTACTAAAAACACAGCAGATCGTCGTTTCTTCTATTAAATAGTTGAAGGCTCTTAAAACCTACAGTATTACAATTCTGATATTCTTTTCGGTCAAACAGAAACTTTATAAATTACTTTGAACCATTTCACGAGTCATCAACTCTTCCTGTATATCCCCCAGGGAGCGTCCTTTAGTTTTAGGTAGTACAAAATATATAAATATAATAGAGACAAATGTAAATGTTACAAATATCCAAAATACCGATTCTACGCCATAAGTGTCAGCTGTTGTCTGATAAAGTTTGGTTATTATCATTCCAAGTGTTGCAGCATAAATACTGACTGTCATAGTAGCAAAAGCTTTGACATTGCTTGGAAATATTTCTGAGAGAACAGTATAAGTAAGCGCAGTTAAATCAATACCATGACTGAGAACATATCCAATAATGAATGCAAGACGAAGCCAAGAATTTGATGTAGGATCAAAGAACATAGCTGAAATTCCTTGAAAATATAAAGGAAGAACTGCAATTTAATATAACAATACCATTATCTGAATTATTCTATTGTTTATTGATCTTGTGATAAATTTTAATATACTACCAGTAAGACAAACCGTTGTAAATATTGTAGACGTTAAAAGCAATGGCTTTCTGCCAGTATTATCCATTAATAATATTGATACGATACTGGCGGCGATTTGGAATACCCCAAAAATAATAACAAACAAATCGGTATTCAGACCTGTGTGAGCTTCTTTAAAAATCAGTCTGTAATATGACACCATTGCATTAAGACCTGAGAGCTGTTGTGCGCTTATTAATCCGAGAACAATGATAAGAGCCTGTATGCATAAAAATTCATGTTAACAAAGGATTTCCCCCAAAATTGTCAATTCGAACTCTAATATACTGTAACTTAATCATATATACTTTTTGATAACACTTCCGGTGAACGGTTCCTTTAAGGTACCCTTATTCTTATTATCTAATTCAACATCCCTTTTGATGATCTCAAGTTCTTGAGACACGTCTGTCTTTCTTGGAAGCCATATAAGAATTTTCTCAGTAGCTTGGCTAATGTTTTTCATTATACAATAATATGGCAATTCTGACATTCATGAGAAAAATAAAAGAAATATAGTTGGGATGCCACATCCTACTAGTGCCAGAGGGACATACTTCAGCCAGGGTCCAACATAATATATCAGTAAAATTCCAACATTAAGATTTATGGCGATAAGACTTCCAAGACGTCCGCGCATATCAGCATCAGCTATCTCACCGATACATTGGCATTATTGAAAATGTCCGCATCAATCTCTAAGCTAGCGACAATCCTAGAAAAAAGCGAAATTTAAAGGAAATTTACATTTCTTTAACAAACATACCATGTCAGTGATGAAAGGACTGAAACATTGTAATTGATTATTAATAATTTTCTTATTCATCATCTGTTTATCTTGCTGATACTATGATGCGAAACCCCAATGATTCTGTTATACTGGCGCTATACATACAGTAATGCCCAATTGAAGTGGAACACTTGAATTTGTTTACATATCTGTGAAAGTATGACGGATTTCGAAAAGCCAAAGACATATTTTTTAGGAAATTTCCTTCCCGTTCGAATGGTTAAGGTTTTATCCCGATCGGATACAAAATGGCCGAATGGCAGGGGTTGGAGTGAAAAAGTGGATTTTAGAACTTTTTGAAAAATTCGAGATCTAGTAGTTCCGGAAGGAAATTTATATTTCTAATTAGGGCACGAGAGAGAGCATCCGTCGGCATTAAAAAAACACCCCCATTGAACCCCTGTAGGATCACTCTAGGGTGAGTTACACCCCCTTGAAGTGAAAACACTTAAATGGCCATAACTTCCGAACGCGCCGGCCAATCTGGTCCACTTTTTGCATGATATTATCTTTAATGATACTGCAGATTCTCACAAAATTACTGTTCTCGGAGATGATCCCGTGACGGAGATCTCGAGCTTTCGCAAGCGCACCCGAAGCTTCCCCGCCATTTTTCATTAGGAAAGCGATGAAATAGAAGTTTCATTTTTATCCACGTTGTAGCTGAGATTTCAACGATTAAAACGCGCTTTTAAACATCCAAATACGAGTACGCTAAGGGGTTAAATTATCCGTTTGAAAAAACGCCTAAATTTTGCGAGTTTCGCTTGAGGCGCTCGGGAGACTAATACCCTACCACGCGCGCCAAGCAATTGTCCCCCGAGCGCGTCGAGCGAAACTCGCAAAATTTAGGCGTTTTTTCAAACGGATAATTTAACCCCTTAGCGTACTCGTATTTGGATGTTTAAAAGCGCGTTTTAATCGTTGAAATCTCAGCTACAACGTGGATAAAAATGAAACTTCTATTTCATCGCTTTCCTAATGAAAAATGGCGGGGAAGCTTCGGGTGCGCTTGCGAAAGCTCGAGATCTCCGTCACGGGATCATCTCCGAGAACAGTAATTTTGTGAGAATCTGCAGTATCATTAAAGATAATATCATGCAAAAAGTGGACCAGATTGGCCGGCGCGTTCGGAAGTTATGGCCATTTAAGTGTTTTCACTTCAAGGGGGTGTAACTCACCCTAGAGTGATCCTACAGGGGTTCAATGGGGGTGTTTTTTTAATGCCGACGGATGCTCTCTCTCGTGCCCTAATTAGAAATATAAATTTCCTTCCGGAACTACTAGATCTCGAATTTTTCAAAAAGTTCCAAAATCCACTTTTTCACTCCAACCCCTGCCATTCGGCCATTTTGTATCCGATCGGGATAAAACCTTAACCATTCGAACGGGAAGGAAATTTCCTAAAAAATATGTCTTTGGTTTTTCGAAATCCGTCATACTTTCACAGATATGTAAACAAATTCAAGTGTTCCACTTTAATTGGGCATTACTGTATACCCAGAAAATATACTGTGCAAAAGTCATCTTTAACACGTATATGCAATAGAAGTTGTCTTATTGGAATCTTATAGATGACTTTAGGATTTGCGTATTGTCTGTGTAATTATAATATATAATAACTATTAAATGCTTTGAACTTTTCTAAGTGCAATGATTAAAGTCACGAGAGTTATTATCATTAGTTATTATAATAATGTTAAAAAAAGTGATCTAATATTATCTTAATTGATGATTATACAGTACCTCGCTATATAGAGGTAAATGTAAGTCCTGGCGATGACGATTAACATTCCTAATGTTAATAATGGAATAGCAATGAGTAAAAGAGAGATTTTCCTGCCAATCTTGGCCGATGCTAACGATGGCCGTAACCATAATAGGCCCAAAAATTGCTCCAAAAACTTGAAAACTTATGGCCCACGAAGCCTGCCTGGCTGTCAACATTACCGGGGAGTCATCAGCTGTAATTTTAGTAAGACTTACTGACGGCCATGCAAAGTTGTATCCTACACTCATTATAAGGATGATTGCTGCAACAAATATAAAAAAGCAATTACACTTTTGATTGTTATTACATCTAGAACGTAATTCATAGGATGAGTCCGACTTTTATATAGATTATTAAAAATAACGATATTCATCTCGTATAGTTTGCATCATTTTAGACAAACCCGTTTCTGTCACCTGACTCCCAGCGCCTAGTGCTTATGGTAAACAGTATGGACGTTTCACCATGCAAGCCGTAATGTTAAATTACTTATATTACGATAACTGTCATGTCGATCTTTCGTTCGGCGATCGTAGCTGTTACATTATACACAAATCCTTGGTGGGTGGGGGTTACGCAACCTCGCTATTACGACCTTTTGGTTTGAAGTTGAATCTATGTACATACAAGGTTTTATTATACTGGGATTTAAGACGGAGGATTATTTAAGACGGTAAACACGACATAAATATGGCACCTAATAAAAAATTTTTTATTAACCATATCATATAACGATGATTATCCCAATTGAGATAAGACCTCGTTATTTCGGAATGTCTGGTCTAGCTATATATTGTAATAATTTAAAAGAATGATAACAGTCTTATACAGTCTGTATATATACATATACAGTCCATACAGTCTACAGTATACAGTCTGTTGTACAAGATCGTACAGGTTAAAACTTCTAGAAATAAATTTAGTTTTAGGAATCAATCTTATAGTCTTAGAGTACACTACATGCATCAGAATGCATGTACCTAACATAACGTCCAATTTTCATTATTATTGATTATAGTCTGGCAGCATCGAGCTCTTCGGTCCGGAGTGCTAAAAATAATTTCCAAATGCTGCAAATATAATAAGATAGCTGCTTCGAAGTAAATATACATCTCTCTCATAGTTTCATCCTCATGGTCAACCAGATAGCTTCCATCGGATTTGCATTAGGATAACTGCGAGAGCCAATTTAAGGTCGCAATATTGTTTCCGGCTTTTCACGCGGTACACAGACGGCTCCAATGTTTTGGGTCCTTCTCTTCTTGAAGTATCCAGTTGTGACTATCCGGTCCAAAGTAACCTCACACATGATCTCTTGTGGGGTGCTTTACAGAACGTCCATAGCACATGTCCTCGGAGTCCATGTCCAAAACGAGGCCTTGTCAGAAAGATGACGTTGGACCAGTTGCGCTCATTGTTCTTTTTTGCCCAATTGAGTCATTTTTCTAGGTGTTTTGGTTTCAAAAAAGGTTTGACCATTGTGTTTCTTTATCCGTACTGGATTTTTTAAAAATATTTTCAGTTACTTCACTTTTGTGTTTTATGGTATAAATAAATACTTTACGCGTTCAACCGTCTATGATGGTTAAGGTAGTGTCGTGTAAAATAATTTTCGTTGGATTTTTTCAAAAATTGTATGCCTAATTCTTTGAAATAGTACCTTTAAAATGAGCCTAATTTTCTTTCGTTCAGAAATATGGGGAAAAAATTTCAAAATTTATAGATTTTACATGAATTCCCTATATAGTAAGTATACTGCACACACATTGCATTTTTCTCATAAGCAAAGCGGTGAACAAGCAAACTGCGGTGAATGGCGTGGTAGTAGTGCCATTAAATCCAAGCGATATGCTTAGAGTAGAACGCGCGCAAACGTATGAAATAATTTGATATCATCGACGATAAATTGAAGAAAGAAATGTAAAATTGTATATTTGGATTGTGAAATCATATCCGATGGTTTTCCTATATTCATTATTTATTACTTTAGACGAAAATCTGATATAAAATCTCAAATGAAGAAAAAACCAATTCAAAAATGGAGAAAACCAATGGAGAAAGTAACAAATATATTAATATTTCATAAATAGTAAAAGGAAAAATTCAAAGGATATTTCATTGCAGTATTATCATAAATAATGTTTTTATTCTTTTCTTGAATAAAGTTTTGGACATGAATGTCGCGCGACAATTAACTTAATAAATACCTCGACCCTCCTATGGAATTTCGTTCCATAGGACCACAAATATCTAAATGCACAAGGTCCAGAATCGCCTCCGCACGCTTTTCATGATCTCTAAACGGCTTTCTTTGGTGTTTTCCTCAGACACAGGCCTCGCATGCTTCCTTATTTCTATCACTGAATTGTATTCTAGTGGTTTCTGCAGCATTTCAAGTCCTTTCCTGTTTCGATTCCCGAATCTCCGATGCCATAGCATTCCACCTTCGTCCGTTTAGGCGTGTGAACTCTATATGTCATTGATCTATGTTGCTTTTAATATAATTGTACCAATTTTTGTTATTACTTTGCCACCATTTTCATAAAATATTACCGTATGTCCCCTTTTTTTTTTATAAATTTGCTTACTTACAGCAGATTTGCAGCAATTATAGGCACAAGGATTACATATTTTATTTTAGTTTTATTGGCTCCCCTGTTTCTTTTTATTGCAATTATTGTGTCACCGATTTCTTGTGATTTCTTCTTCACTTTATTTGCTGTAGTGATGTGAACTGCAGAATTTTCTTTCAAAGGGATTAAATCACTCCGGAAAGTCATGTGAGATGATGTGCCTGAATCAATGCACTAATCGCTGGGTTGTGGTCACATACACATACAGCACATACAGTACTTTATGATTTGAACTCCTTTTGTCGCTGTGCTCAGTTTCATCTTTTCTGTGTTTTGGTATTTCCCGGCAATATGACCCACCTTATTGTATGAGTAGCATCTCGGTCCAATTTCACACTGGGTTTGGTGGCCCCTCAAATATAATGCTATGTTGTTATCTCCATTTGTTTCCTTGTTAAACTTTACATCTTGCAATAACTTAGTTTTAATAGAATCAGGACTAATGGCAGTGCCCAAGCTCTCTGTTCCATTATTATTTGTCGATATTGGTCTGACAAACCAACTAAAAGTAATGTCCCAATCCATATTTCCTCGACTTGAAAACCAATTCCTCTTAATTTGCGTGCTATTGTTATTTTTTTATTTTCATACTCCACTATCGATGAGCATCTGTTCAGTGGTGGTTATTATTGTTCTAAATAATCGTACTCTCTTTGTTAAGCTGGAATTTTTTAATGCTGTCCTTTGTTTTATCCTGCTACCTTCGCATCGGCTGCATCTTGTACGTGCACGTAATTTACAGATTCCACTGCCAATATTATTTTTTATTTCTTGTTACTTTTCGCAAATCACTTAGGGTGCGTTCCACTTAACGCTCGCAACGATCGCAACACCCTCTGTCTCGTTCCACTTAAGGCCGCGGTCGCAGTGAGCAGTCCCTGAAACGTCATCGATGACGTCATCATTGGCGACCGCGATGCGATCGCTTCGCCCACATCAAATAGGTGGGTCTTTGTGGTCGTTTCATGTTTTTGAGCGCCATTTTCAATTCAAATTTATGATGGAGACTGAAAAAATAACGCTGTACGATTCCGAGAGGGATATATTACTCGAATTGAATGTTCCTGTCCAAGATGCTTTGCGTGCGAAAAATCTGAGCTTGATGAACTCTCAGAAACATAATTCCGTTCACGCATCAGCCTTATACACATATTCTCTACAACAGCAGCCATCTTTGTATCGTTCACAAGTCCGATAAGTCGTTCCACTTAAGTTTTAGACCACGACGTCCGCAACAGTCCACAAGCTAGTGGAACACGAAATTTTGCGGTCGTGGGCGCGAGCGTTGCGAGCGTTAAGTGGAACGCACCCTTGCATAGCTTTCTGTTCCTAGAACACAACCTCACACGTTCATAACCTCATGGAGATGGACTTCAGGTAGAGATAATAACGAAAACTGTAGTTACTGGGGTAAAGTCGTAGATCCCGTGTTAAAAGCATTGAATACAGCGCCGCCAAGCCTTTATTGTCCACATTATGATCAATGACTATTATCAAGTTACCAACAACAGTATCCAACTGAGAAATACTGTTGAATACAGGGACCGCAACCGTAACCGAAACCGGAGCCGAAAACCGATAAAAACCGAAAAAATTAGGAACCGAAACCGTAACCTTTAACCAAAATTTCGAAATTGTTATATTCCACACCGTAACCGGTATTCGAAATAATTGAAATGAAAAACCGAAACCAAAACTGTTAACCGAAATGTAATGTTTCGAGGAAAAAAAATAATTTAAAACGGATAATGGTCTAGTTTACACCGTACAGTATTTAGACAGAATTAACCAATCTCGTTCGTTTATTCTGTTTTAAACCTTGCACGTCATTGGTTAGACTTCTCTATAATTCTGTATGAGGTAAATTAGACTAATGGTATAACCATGGGCTATGCTTCCAATGTTTAATACCAGTGTAAATTTACATACTCACTTTTTTTTCTATTACCTGATGGACTGAATGATAATCTCGTCATGGAAACATCTGGAGTTCGATACTCTGTCATGTACTTCCAATTTTTATTTAATATTTTTCTCTATTCTTTGTTTCAATTCAATGCCAAATTTTGGTGACAATGTACCACGTTAAAGCCACATATACAACAGAAAATATATTTTAAGTAGAATAAAAAAAGTCATGGAAAGGGGAATGGAACTGGAGTACTTTACATCATGAAACTATCATTCTACCCACTAAGCTATAAAGGATAAATTAGTTAATTGTTACCAAAAACTATATCTCGTTAAAACCGAAACCGAAACCGAAATATATTAAGTTTAAAAACCGAAACTGAAAACCGTAAACAAAAAATTATGAATTAGAAACCGAAAACCAAAACCTAAAACCGGAATTCAAGCTTTTACCATTCCGAGCACCGTAACCGAACCGTTATTTTTTTCGGTTGCAATCCCTGGTTGAATATATACCAGGGATCGCAATCGTAACCGAAACTGGAATCGAAACCGATAAAAACCGAAAAAAATTAGGAACCGAAACCATAACCTTTAACCAAAATTTTGAAATTGTTATATCCCACACCGTAATCGGTATTCGAAATAATTGAAATGAAAAACCGAAACCAAAACTGTTAACCGAAATGTAATGTTTCGAGATGTTAGATCCGGCGTGAAAAAATAAAAATATTGGCGTTAACAAAAATAAACAATTTTAATTAGTTTATTAATCATTAAAGATTAAAGTAAGCCAATAATAAGCGCGTGAAAACTGGTAACTCCTCCTTAATCTCCTCCCATTGGGGACAGCCAATCATTCATTTCCTCACAAAAAACATTTTGCATTATTCTTTTGTTTATTTTCGTTACTATATTTACGTATCCACCGGTCACTGTTTTTGTGGGGAAATAAATGATTGGCTGTCCCCCAATGGGAGGAGACTGAGGAGGAGTTACCAGTTTTCACGCGCTTATTATTGGCTTACTTTAATCTTTAATGATTAATAAACTAATTAAAATTTTTGATTTTTGTTAACGCCAATATTTTTATTTTTTCACGCCGGATCTAACGGTATGTCTCTTGTCCGGGGCTTAAGATACACCCTGTATAAAGTACATTCCAGAAGATAATTGGTGTATTTTTCTCAAATGTTATACACGATTGGCTAATTTTTTCTAAATTCTGGGGATCGATTGTGTAACTCAAATGTAGTGAAAATATGAAAAGTGACTAGCTGTTAGCCAATCGCGTATTAGGTTCAAAAGAAGACAAGCACAATGATTGGTTAACAGCTATTCACTTTTCGTATTTTCACTACATTTGAGTTACACAATCGACCTTCTGTACGACGGAACGCAGTGAATGAGTCGCAGTTCGTTGTACGTCGTTTCTAAAAGACAATCAAAATTAATTTCTCCGTTTTTTTCGCTGTTTCGATTACTCGTTTTTGCATTTTACTTCCTTGCCGTGTGCAGTGGGACGATCTAGGAGTATTTCTTTTGAGTGGAGCTTATTTACTTCAGAGGACATAACCTTTATCTTCCGTTTGCATTTGTGACGTAACGAGTATCACTGCTTTCCTGAAAAGCAGTGACCAATGAACGAAGAGGATTGTGTTCGTGACGTCACAAATGAGTTCCGAAGCATCTTTCGCATTGGTTGCTGCCCGCTGCCTTTAATCTCAACGAGCCTTATTTTAAAGCATGGGTATGGCTAAACCTTTCGATCCTGTGCCACTCGTTTTATAAGTAAGGCTGATCCCCATGCGTAGCCAATTGTGAACCCGCAATTCCGTTCTATTATCTATCGGAAAATTAACGGCGATCCGTGATTTGCTACCGCAAGTTTTGCGGTACGCAAAGTATGCTCCATGTGACGGCAGCCTGAGCCTTCATGCGATTAGTTTCATGGTAGAAACACAGCCAAACCGAAAACCGAAAACCGAAAACTATTTCTCGTTAACACCGAAACCGAAATATATTAAGTTTAAAAACGGAAACTGAAAACCGTAAACAAAAAATGATGAATTAGAAACTTAAAACAAAAAACTAAAACCGAAATTCAAGCTTTTACCATTCCGAGCACACCTACGTGAAGTTGGCCGGCCAACTTTTATTTTTTAAACTTTTTTTTATTCCAATCGTTTGATAGTCGTTTGATAGTGTTTGATAGTCTTGTAAAATCGTTTGATAGTCAATAGTCTTTTCAGAAAATCAAAATCAAAATCTGGTGTGAAGTTGGCCGGCACTTTTTTGTTTCTATCCGGATTTTGTTTTTCCGGAGCTCAATCGATGCAAAATCGTTTGATAGTTGCGAATTAATTAATAAAAACGTTTGATAGTCCATCGTTTGCAAGAAAAATGAGAAAAACCATATGCGAATCGAGGATCCCAATCGATACGACACAATCGATTCCTCAATCGGTGTGTCCATTGACTTAGACAATATAACAAACTTTTTCTACTTCCAAACGTTTGATAGTCGTTCGATAGTGTTTGATAGTCTTGTAAAAACGTTTGGTAGTCAATAGTTTTTTCAGAAGAGCCAAATCGATGTACGATGCGAAGTTGACTGTCGTTTCCTTGCTTCTTGTCCATAATCAGCTTTTTCAAGACACGTGATAACCCAGGTTTTAGGCATTTCTATAAATACATAATAGTCGTAAGTCAGCAATTGTTGTCATAAGTTATTTTTACGAGCAACCAGAACTATACATTCCGATGATTCTTTAGTAGGTAAACAGGAACACAGTCATAATACTATAAGTTTATATCGGAACATAGGCATGGAAGCCTATATGACGTCAGCTTTCATGGCTTTTCAGAATGGCTCAGTAGAAGCCTATAAACAATGCATTGTTGTCACCCTATGGCAAACTCGTGCATGCAACATTACTTGGATAGCAGTGCGGTGATTGGTTGAAACGGTATTCAGACACGTTTCAACCAATCAGCGTCTGCTGACAGTTGTACATATGTCCATTCCTAGAAGCCACGGTCTTACATACAGGTCTTGCAACGAACGTGGTGGGGGTGACTCACTTTTTGAAGCAGCGCCGTTTACGGCGCTGTGATCGAGTGCTCCCTCGTGCGACAGAGATAGAAATAAATATTTCTCTCCTTCTCTCCCTCTCTCTAATGGCGCGAGATCGAGCGCATTCGATAGTAGCGACACGTAGGCAAGATGCCATACATTACAAAACTGCTTCAATATCTATGTTACCCCCGCCACCAAAAATTGGTCTTGTTACAGGACCTGTCTGTAAGACCGTGGTAGAAGTTTTTTTTACGTGCGGCAGAGCACTATAGGTGTGTTCGAGAATTAGCCGAAAGCGGAGAGCGCATCGTTGTTTCTCTGTTCATTGGATGCATTCGATCGCGACACTGATATCTGAAAGAAACTATTGACTATCAAACGTTTTTACAAGACTATCAAACACTATCGAACGACTATCAAACGACTATCAAACGATTGGAAGTAGAAAAAGTTTGTTATATTGTCTAAGTCAATGGATACACCGATCGAGGAATCGATTGTATCGTATCGATTGGGATCCTGGATACGCATATGGTTTTTTTCATTTTTCTTGCAAAATATGGACTATCAAACGTTTTTATTAATTAATTCGCAACTATCAAACGATTTTGCATCGATTGACCTCCGGAAAAACAAAATCCGGTTAAAAACAAACAAGTGCCGGCCAACTTCACACCAGATTTTGATTTTAATTTTCGGAAAAAACTATTGACTATCAAACGTTTTTACAAGACTATCAAACACTATCAAACGACTATCAAACGATTTGATTAAAAAAAAGTTTAAAAAGTAAGAGTTGGCCGGCCAATTTCACGCAGGTTCCGAGCACCGTAACCGAACCGCTATTTCTTTCGGTTGCAGTCCCTGATATATACAGAGTTATTCAGTACAAACAAACCACCAAAAGTTAACGTGCCCATTTGAATCTTATGGTAAAACTATTTCAGGTGATGCGTTTGGGCTGAATAACCTGGTATACCTGAAGAGTATATATCTTCCGAGAATTTATCCGGACGTAAAAAACTTGCGATAAAGAAATTTACTGTAAATGTTTACTGTGTTTTAATAATGTAGCTCTTTGGATTGTCTATAGAAACGAGCAATAAGCAAGCACTGAGATTATTAATTCCAACATCCCCACTATGTTGCAAACAAGATGGCGAAGATCATAATAAAAGAGAGAATCTTCACAGATTCTGCGCGATACCGAAAAGAATGTCTGACTCGCGAGTTCTTCCGCAAATATTAGCAGGTTTCTTAGGTGAGTCCATGTATTAGAAACATTTATTATCCCTTTTTTTGTTTATTATGAAATCGCAATGTTATAGATAGTCTGGTATGATATTTTATGCATTTACATCTAGTATATAATTTATCCCTCTAGTGGACATTTTTGTCTGAATCCTCTATTTTTTTTAGTTTTAATCAAATTCGAAAAAATTTTAAACAAAAATTGGAGAAAAGTTCGCAAACATCCGAATTTTATCTAACATTATATTTTTCCGCCTGACAATTCTGAAATTCTCTGCCAGTCAAAAAATGAGACACAAACGTTTCGTTGAAGTTCGAAGATAATTTGTATATAAAAAACTGTATGAAATTTTTCATTTTTCATACTTTCGATTGAATGTTTATATTGCTTTTAATTATTATATGAAATCGACAGTTACCGAGCAATGTCAAAGTATTAACCGAGAATCCTTATAATGTGCAAAAGTCATTTTTAATATTCCACTTATCTCTGGCCACGATTTTGACACACCGGGTAAAATTGATCCAGATAGTACTTCATCTACCTCCCATTACTAACCCTTTAGTCAATTTTTATAGAAAAAATTAGAAATACAGTTTTAATCCATCTTAATATGACTGCATAATTGAAATTCGAAACATCTAAAATTAAATTGTTTGAATTATTGAAAATTGTCAATTTAGGCAAAGTGAGCAGTGCATTTAAACACATCATAACTTTTTAATTTTCAATATTTTTTAAGGAAAAGTTTCACGGGTGTACTCTTTTCGAGAAAAAATAATCCTGGGTCAAAGTGACCTAGTGGGTCAACGAAAGGTTCAGAAGATCTAGTTCAAAATAGATTTACTGAAGAATCTTTTCAATTTTTGCTAAATTACTGAAAAGAAATGAAGCTTTCATATTCTCAAAAAATATAGATAGGTCATCGGAATTCGAAAAAAATTTAATATAGAAAATAGGAATTTTGATAGCTAATTTTTACAAATGTATATAGACGGGATTTATTTCACAATAATTCATGAAACCTCTACGGATCTTTACAATTATTATATCATCAATTTATGAAATATTTATTTTTCAATTAATACGATAAGAATGTGGGATTATCGAAATGATGCTTTAAATTCAATGTCAATTATGACTCAATTTCTAATCTCTACCCAGATAACACGGAGACGCTAGAAATATGTCATACAGACGTTGTCAATCATCGATGGTCTTACGATGGACACTCATAAATCTGCAAATGATATCTTACAGACGTCCTTCTGATCTACCTAACAATGAACGTTCGGGAATTTGTATTTCGGCGAGATAACGATTCGAGCACTTGAGCATTCGGGCAAATGAACACGTGTGTGAACTTAGCATCTCAACTATTAGCATCTCACAAATAAACTTCATATTTACTTGCATCCATCATAGTTCCACAGTTCTTGATAAGTTTTAACAATAGTTCAATTGATTTACCCCTCGAAATCACGGTTTTAAGAAATGAGATGCTAACTTCTCGTACCGCCTGTCAGCATCTCATCGAATTTCACATATATGAGCATAGAGGAAGACAATCCTGCAGAGTTCTATCCCCTAGGAAAGTTATCTCAATAGTTCTAACGAAAAAACCACGTGGGAAACAGTTTTATCATATTTATCAGCATCTCAGCCATACTATAGTGAGATGCTGACATTTAGGGGTGAGTTCTGGCCTTCCTAGTGGGTGAAATCAACAGTTCTGACTAGCCTGCATATCCTCGAAAAGAGTTCTGGCTTCTCAACATCTTTAAACAATTTTTAAAAATTATTTATCAGCATCTCAGCTGTATTATAGTGAGATGCTGAAATTTAGGGGTGAGTTCTGGCCTTCCTCCCGGGTGAAATCCACAGTTCTGACTAGCCTGCATATCCTCGAAAAGAGTTCTGGCCTCTCATCATCTTTAAACAATTTTTAAAAATTATTTATCAGCATCTCAGCCGTATTATAGTGAGATGCTGACATTTAGGGGTGAGTTCTGGCCTCCCTAGTGGGTGAAATCCACAGTTCTGACTAGCCTGCATATCCTCGAAAAGAGTTCTGGCTTCTCAACATCTTTAAACAATTTTTAAAAATTATTTATCAGCATCTCAGCTGTATTATAGTGAGATGCTGAAATTTAGGGGTGAGTTCTGGCCTCCCTCCCGGGTGAAATCCACAGTTCTGACTAGCCTGCATATCCTCGAAAAGAGTTCTGGCCTCTCATCATCTTTAAACAATTTTTAAAAATTATTTATCAGCATCTCAGTCATACTATAGTGAGATGCTGACATTTAGGGGTGAGTTCTGGCCTCCCTAGTGGGTGAAATCCACAGTTCTGACTAGCCTGCATATCCTCGAAAAGAGTTCTGGCCTCTCATCATCTTTAAACAATTTTTAAAAATTATTTATCAGCATCTCAGTCATACTATAGTGAGATGCTGACATTTAGGGGTGAGTTCTGGCCTCCCTAGTGGGTGAAATCCACAGTTCTGACTAGCCTGCATATCCTCGAAAAGAGTTCTGGCTTCTCAACATCTTTAAACAATTTTTAAAAATTATTTATCAGCATCTCAGCTGTATTATAGTGAGATGCTGAAATTTAGGGGTGAGTTCTGGCCTTCCTCCCGGGTGAAATCCACAGTTCTGACTAGCCTGCATATCCTCGAAAAGAGTTCTGGCCTCTCATCATCTTTAAACAATTTTTAAAAATTATTTATCAGCATCTCAGCCGTATTATAGTGAGATGCTGACATTTAGGGGTGAGTTCTGGCCTCCCTAGTGGGTGAAATCCACAGTTCTGACTAGCCTGCATATCCTCGAAAAGAGTTCTGGCCTCTCATCATCTTTAAACAATTTTTAAAAATTATTTATCAGCATCTCAGTCATACTATAGTGAGATGCTGACATTTAGGGGTGAGTTCTGGCCTCCCTGGTGGGTGAAATCCACAGTTCTGACTAGCCTGCATATCCTCGAAAAGAGTTCTGGCCTCTCATCATCTTTAAACAATTTTTAAAAATTATTTATCAGCATCTCAGCCGTATTATAGTGAGATGCTGACATTTAGGGGTGAGTTCTGGCCTCCCTAGTGGGTGAAATCCACAGTTCTGACTAGCCTGCATATCCTCGAAAAGAGTTCTGGCCTCTCATCATCTTTAAACAATTTTTAAAAATTATTTATCAGCATCTCAGTCATACTATAGTGAGATGCTGACATTTAGGGGTGAGTTCTGGCCTCCCTAGTGGGTGAAATCCACAGTTCTGACTAGCCTGCATATCCTCGAAAAGAGTTCTGGCTTCTCAACATCTTTAAACAATTTTTAAAAATTATTTATCAGCATCTCAGCTGTATTATAGTGAGATGCTGACATTTAGGGGTGAGTTCTGGCCTTCCTCCCGGGTGAAATCCACAGTTCTGACTAGCCTGCATATCCTCGAAAAGAGTTCTGGCCTCTCATCATCTTTAAACAATTTTTAAAAATTATTTATCAGCATCTCAGTCATACTATAGTGAGATGCTGACATTTAGGGGTGAGTTCTGGCCTCCCTGGTGGGTGAAATCCACAGTTCTGACTAGCCTGCATATCCTCGAAAAGAGTTCTGGCCTCTCATCATCTTTAAACAATTTTTAAAAATTATTTATCAGCATCTCAGCCGTATTATAGTGAGATGCTGACATTTAGGGGTGAGTTCTGGCCTCCCTAGTGGGTGAAATCCACAGTTCTGACTAGCCTGCATATCCTCGAAAAGAGTTCTGGCCTCTCATCATCTTTAAACAATTTTTAAAAATTATTTATCAGCATCTCAGTCATACTATAGTGAGATGCTGACATTTAGGGGTGAGTTCTGGCCTCCCTAGTGGGTGAAATCCACAGTTCTGACTAGCCTGCATATCCTCGAAAAGAGTTCTGGCTTCTCAACATCTTTAAACAATTTTTAAAAATTATTTATCAGCATCTCAGCTGTATTATAGTGAGATGCTGACATTTAGGGGTGAGTTCTGGCCTTCCTCCCGGGTGAAATCCACAGTTCTGACTAGCCTGCATATCCTCGAAAAGAGTTCTGGCCTCTCATCATCTTTAAACAATTTTTAAAAATTATTTATCAGCATCTCAGCCGTATTATAGTGAGATGCTGACATTTAGGGGTGAGTTCTGGCCTCCCTAGTGGGTGAAATCCACAGTTCTGACTAGCCTGCATATCCTCGAAAAGAGTTCTGGCTTCTCAACATCTTTAAACAATTTTTAAAAATTATTTATCAGCATCTCAGCTGTATTATAGTGAGATGCTGAAATTTAGGGGTGAGTTCTGGCCTTCCTCCCGGGTGAAATCCACAGTTCTGACTAGCCTGCATATCCTCGAAAAGAGTTCTGGCCTCTCATCATCTTTAAACAATTTTTAAAAATTATTTATCAGCATCTCAGTCATACTATAGTGAGATGCTGACATTTAGGGGTGAGTTCTGGCCTCCCTAGTGGGTGAAATCCACAGTTCTGACTAGCCTGCATATCCTCGAAAAGAGTTCTGGCCTCTCATCATCTTTAAACAATTTTTAAAAATTATTTATCAGCATCTCAGTCATACTATAGTGAGATGCTGACATTTAGGGGTGAGTTCTGGCCTCCCTAGTGGGTGAAATCCACAGTTCTGACTAGCCTGCATATCCTCGAAAAGAGTTCTGGCCTCTCATCATCTTTAAACAATTTTTAAAAATTATTTATCAGCATCTCAGTCATACTATAGTGAGATGCTGACATTTAGGGGTGAGTTCTGGCCTCCCTAGTGGGTGAAATCCACAGTTCTGACTAGCCTGCATATCCTCGAAAAGAGTTCTGGCCTCTCATCATCTTTAAACAATTTTTAAAAATTATTTATCAGCATCTCAGTCATACTATAGTGAGATGCTGACATTTAGGGGTGAGTTCTGGCCTCCCTAGTGGGTGAAATCCACAGTTCTGACTAGCCTGCATATCCTCGAAAAGAGTTCTGGCCTCTCATCATCTTTAAACAATTTTTAAAAATTATTTATCAGCATCTCAGTCATACTATAGTGAGATGCTGACATTTAGGGGTGAGTTCTGGCCTCCCTAGTGGGTGAAATCCACAGTTCTGACTAGCCTGCATATCCTCGAAAAGAGTTCTGGCCTCTCATCATCTTTAAACAATTTTTAAAAATTATTTATCAGCATCTCAGTCATACTATAGTGAGATGCTGACATTTAGGGGTGAGTTCTGGCCTCCCTAGTGGGTGAAATCCACAGTTCTGACTAGCCTGCATATCCTCGAAAAGAGTTCTGGCCTCTCATCATCTTTAAACAATTTTTAAAAATTATTTATCAGCATCTCAGTCATACTATAGTGAGATGCTGACATTTAGGGGTGAGTTCTGGCCTCCCTAGTGGGTGAAATCCACAGTTCTGACTAGCCTGCATATCCTCGAAAAGAGTTCTGGCCTCTCATCATCTTTAAACAATTTTTAAAAATTATTTATCAGCATCTCAGTCATACTATAGTGAGATGCTGACATTTAGGGGTGAGTTCTGGCCTCCCTAGTGGGTGAAATCCACAGTTCTGACTAGCCTGCATATCCTCGAAAAGAGTTCTGGCCTCTCATCATCTTTAAACAATTTTTAAAAATTATTTATCAGCATCTCAGTCATACTATAGTGAGATGCTGACATTTAGGGGTGAGTTCTGGCCTCCCTAGTGGGTGAAATCCACAGTTCTGACTAGCCTGCATATCCTCGAAAAGAGTTCTGGCCTCTCATCATCTTTAAACAATTTTTAAAAATTATTTATCAGCATCTCAGTCATACTATAGTGAGATGCTGACATTTAGGGGTGAGTTCTGGCCTCCCTAGTGGGTGAAATCCACAGTTCTGACTAGCCTGCATATCCTCGAAAAGAGTTCTGGCCTCTCATCATCTTTAAACAATTTTTAAAAATTATTTATCAGCATCTCAGCCGTATTATAGTGAGATGCTGACATTTAGGGGTGAGTTCTGGCCTCCCTAGTGGGTGAAATCCACAGTTCTGACTAGCCTGCATATCCTCGAAAAGAGTTCTGGCCTCTCATCATCTTTAAACAATTTTTAAAAATTATTTATCAGCATCTCAGTCATACTATAGTGAGATGCTGACATTTAGGGGTGAGTTCTGGCCTCCCTAGTGGGTGAAATCCACAGTTCTGACTAGCCTGCATATCCTCGAAAAGAGTTCTGGCCTCTCATCATCTTTAAACAATTTTTAAAAATTATTTATCAGCATCTCAGTCATACTATAGTGAGATGCTGACATTTAGGGGTGAGTTCTGGCCTCCCTAGTGGGTGAAATCCACAGTTCTGACTAGCCTGCATATCCTCGAAAAGAGTTCTGGCCTCTCATCATCTTTAAACAATTTTTAAAAGTTATTTATCAGCATCTCAGTCATACTATAGTGAGATGCTGACATTTAGGGGTGAGTTCTGGCCTCCCTAGTGGGTGAAATCCACAGTTCTGACTAGCCTGCATATCCTCGAAAAGAGTTCTGGCCTCTCATCATCTTTAAACAATTTTTAAAAATTATTTATCAGCATCTCAGTCATACTATAGTGAGATGCTGACATTTAGGGGTGAGTTCTGGCCTCCCTAGTGGGTGAAATCCACAGTTCTGACTAGCCTGCATATCCTCGAAAAGAGTTCTGGCCTCTCATCATCTTTAAACAATTTTTAAAAATTATTTATCAGCATCTCAGTCATACTATAGTGAGATGCTGACATTTAGGGGTGAGTTCTGGCCTCCCTAGTGGGTGAAATCCACAGTTCTGACTAGCCTGCATATCCTCGAAAAGAGTTCTGGCCTCTCATCATCTTTAAACAATTTTTAAAAATTATTTATCAGCATCTCAGTCATACTATAGTGAGATGCTGACATTTAGGGGTGAGTTCTGGCCTCCCTAGTGGGTGAAATCCACAGTTCTGACTAGCCTGCATATCCTCGAAAAGAGTTCTGGCCTCTCATCATCTTTAAACAATTTTTAAAAATTATTTATCAGCATCTCAGTCATACTATAGTGAGATGCTGACATTTAGGGGTGAGTTCTGGCCTCCCTAGTGGGTGAAATCCACAGTTCTGACTAGCCTGCATATCCTCGAAAAGAGTTCTGGCCTCTCATCATCTTTAAACAATTTTTAAAAATTATTTATCAGCATCTCAGTCATACTATAGTGAGATGCTGACATTTAGGGGTGAGTTCTGGCCTCCCTAGTGGGTGAAATCCACAGTTCTGACTAGCCTGCATATCCTCGAAAAGAGTTCTGGCCTCTCATCATCTTTAAACAATTTTTAAAAATTATTTATCAGCATCTCAGTCATACTATAGTGAGATGCTGACATTTAGGGGTGAGTTCTGGCCTCCCTAGTGGGTGAAATCCACAGTTCTGACTAGCCTGCATATCCTCGAAAAGAGTTCTGGCCTCTCATCATCTTTAAACAATTTTTAAAAATTATTTATCAGCATCTCAGTCATACTATAGTGAGATGCTGACATTTAGGGGTGAGTTCTGGCCTCCCTAGTGGGTGAAATCCACAGTTCTGACTAGCCTGCATATCCTCGAAAAGAGTTCTGGCCTCTCATCATCTTTAAACAATTTTTAAAAATTATTTATCAGCATCTCAGTCATACTATAGTGAGATGCTGACATTTAGGGGTGAGTTCTGGCCTCCCTAGTGGGTGAAATCCACAGTTCTGACTAGCCTGCATATCCTCGAAAAGAGTTCTGGCCTCTCATCATCTTTAAACAATTTTTAAAAATTATTTATCAGCATCTCAGTCATACTATAGTGAGATGCTGACATTTAGGGGTGAGTTCTGGCCTCCCTAGTGGGTGAAATCCACAGTTCTGACTAGCCTGCATATCCTCGAAAAGAGTTCTGGCCTCTCATCATCTTTAAACAATTATTAAAAATTATTTATCAGCATCTCAGTCATACTATAGTGAGATGCTCGTGCTCTGATATGAATTCTGGCAGCAGTGAAGCTCTTAAGTAATATGATTCATATTCTTTAACAATCAGCTGCATAATCCTTATAATTGTTGATCACTGAATAATTATAAGAAGATCATTATTGACGTTTCAGCCTTATGACCTTGAAATGCTGGTTTTCAGTTATGAATTATAGCATTAACCGACTTTCTATTTTTGCATGAATTGTTTAGACTAGGAAATATCTTACTCTTAGCGTGACCCAGAACCAACGACGTGGACGTGGTAAGATTTGGTTCCATTTTTGTTTTTTTTGTTTTTTTTTCATATTTTTTAAAATTTTTTTTTGTTTTTTGTTTTTTATATTTTTTATATTTTCTATTTATTATTGTTTACTTTTTTTGTATTTTTATTTTTAAGTTTTATTATGTATGGCATTTTTGGTTAGTGTTATTGAATATTAAAATAAATAGTGTGTTATTAGTACTTATTTTCTTTCATGTTATTTGTCTTTTTATGCAACGTTGTTACTTGTAACGGTATACAAAATGAAATGGGGCTGTACTACCGTGCTCATATTAACAGTTTGCCGAGTAGGACCGATGTCGTTGTACTCGTGCCAGTACATGCCCGTTTTCGCGTACCCGATATAATGTCCCGTCGACCAACTTACGAGACCAGCTAATGAGTATAATTGATGGTTTATCTTCACCATGTTCGCGATTGAATTGAGCGTGTGGCGAAGATCGTTATTTCTAATTGTGTATCCATAATCAGTTAGGATCGTCGTATCGATAATTACGTGCGGCCCATATTCAATTTCATCCTCGATTGATTTGGTGCACTTCCGACATGACCGTTGCGTTACCTGACCGTTGTCTATGGCTTTCTGCATAAAACCAAATCCTTGGCAAAGCAGCAAGTCAACGTCAACGCTCAGCGTAACGTTCTGCGTGGTCAAGTTATACCCGCACTGACACAAAACTTTGCGTTTCTGGCTTGGTATATCAGAACACAGATACTGTGCTAAATGAACTACGTTACAATCACAATTAACGCGTTTTATCGTTCTTGTGAATGTTTCGATTTTGTATAGTCCCAATCCACAAAGTATGTCAGCTCTTTGTCTGTAACTGGCTACCGTGAGTTCCTTTTTATCCTTCAGTATTTTCAGAGCCAGTTGTATGGTTTGATTTGCACATTTTTTGAGAATGTCGTAATAGACCGTGTTCGATGCCATGGCACTCATGATCACCTGAAATAGCGAATCGAATGCACAGGTATTTTGGAGATTTAATTGACATTTTTCCATTTTTACAGGTGGACAAAATGAACCATTTTTAAATGCAGGGAGCCTAGAAACCTTGGTGTCTTTAATATATTGCCATTCTGGGCATTTATCTAAATACGAGGGTTTAGCTCGTTTCTTAACAGGGGATTGCCTTGGTTCAACAGTTTTTTTGGATTCCTTCGCGGCTTTGCCACGCCAGTCTTCATACTGGTTCCAAAGGTCACAGTCGTTAAGAGTGCTTGACTGGACATCTTTCTCAATTGTGGAGGGGTTACTTGTCCGGTCGCGTCGCCGCTCGATCTTCGAGCAGATCACCTGGAATTCGTAGTAGTCGGCGACGCTATCACGAAAGAAGTGAACGGATATTGTCGGATGCAGGTTATTGTAGCAGATATCTAGCTGGGCTTCCAAAGGGGGGGGGGGAGGGGTCATGTAGTGGAAATACAGCCTCATCTTTGTCAGGTACTCGCCGGTAGGTTCGTCTGGGGCTTGCGTCCTCTTTTCTACCTCGCGGCGCAGTCTCTCTTGCAGGTTGTTGCTCCCGAACCTGATCCGGATGTGGCGGATGAAGCTATCGTAGGACTGCAGATACTCGTGGTCCACGCGATACCAGGTGAGGGCTTCATGGGTAAGGGTTTCCGGGAGGGTATTCAATAGTTCGTTTTCGGAGAAACCGCGGCTGGAACAATACTCGTGGAGGCGGAGGAGGAAATCCTCCCCATCGTCCTCACGGCGTCCCGCGAATTTCGGTCCGAAACGCCTAATGTGGTCCAGGACTCTCGTATCCCGGTTCCACGAAGTATCGGCCTGCTCGGTGGTCTCCGGGGGGGGGGGGGGGGGGGTCTCGTCGCGGAGAGGGGGTGAGGGGGAATCTGAGTCGGGGGGCGGATCCGGGTGCTATTCCCTTGCGGGGTAACACGCGGGGGTAGCTCGTAGGTGGTTTGAGGAGCCCACTCGGGCTCGGAGGGGAAGGGTGGGAGGTCTGGAAAGACGGGAACTCGGGGGGGGGGGGGTCTTGATGGGGGTTGATGTCCCCGCGGGGACACCTCGACGGGGGGAGGAGCGAAGGTGACCACGGGGGCCGGAGGGGCTTGGGATGAGGGGCGGGTAGTAGGTCGAGGGGCCTCCTCATGCAGCAACAAGTCATCTGTCTCATTGAAGCTAATGGGGTCCCGATATGGACCCACTGATTGTCCGGTGGCCAAAGGAACACGCGGTCTAGGGGAGGAGACTGATCTAGTAGGGGGAGGGGGACGCTCGGGGGACTCCTGGTCTCCTACGAGGGGGGGGGGGGGGGTTCGTACGTCTGGACTCGTCCATGCTAGGGTCTGCCATCGCGCCGGTGAAGGTGAAGGGATTGGCTTGTCCGCGCTCGTCCTCCGCGGGGTTCCAAGCGACGGGCACGTGCGGACATAACCGACGGACCTCGTATCGCCAGAAACGGCTAAGGATATCTTGCGGGGTACCTGTCACTTTCAATCCGGCGAAGTCGCAGAGTTGGATTATATCCGTGAAATTCGAGAGGGCGCGTAACTCCGTGCTGATCCTCTCTAATCTCCGTAGTTCCTCAGGGGGGGGGGGGATGGCGGCCAGAGGGGCGGCCATGAAGGGGAGGTCAGGGGGGGCAAAACTGGGGGCTGCTATCGGGGGGGTGGTACTGGTAGTAGGGGGTGTCCCTTCGGGGGCGGGGGTGACAGGATCCATGCTTGTACAGTGGTAAGGGTAAGGGGAGGGGGGTACCGAGGTGAGCACTTAAAAAAAAAGAACCTCAGAAGGAGGGTAACTCGGCTTCTGATATTTATCGGGCCCCACGTTGGGCGCCAAAATTTGTGACGTACTGGACGGATTTTTGGTCCGCCCACGGTCTTCTCAAATTAGCTATCGCAACAGAAAAAAATACGAGGTGAGCGGAACGCGAAATAAAAGGGGACACGGGGTAGAATAAGAAAGAATATAATTAATAGGTCGAATGCCAATACAACAAGAAAAGAGAATAGAACAGTAGAGAAATCAATGATAGAAAAGAAAATATAATCAGACTTATAATACTTAGCCTATAACAAGTAAGCAAACTAAGAACGCGGGTGCTCGCGGGGATTTAACGGGACTCGTGGGCAAGGAGGGGGAAGGGGGGCAGGCGGGACGGAGGAGGGCTATCAGCTGGGAGCTCAGAGTCGAACGGTTTTGGGCGCCAGCTACTGTAACGGTGTAGCACCGGCGAGTGACCTCGCAAGGTCCTCGTTTGTTTACTCGATGGGAGATGGCTAGGCTAGCGGAGGGAGAGGTGAGGGGATCTCAGGGAGGAAGGTTCCCGAACGCAAAATGGCTTCTTGCAAAATTACCTCGGTTATGGGATGAGAGGAGGGCAGGTGTTGGAAAAGGAAGGGCACGAAGGGTTTCAAAGGGGACGCAGAAATACTAAAGCTAGGGCGCACGCAATATACCACGGGCCTCGAGTAGGTGGGCGGAAGGCCCGTCGGAAATGTAAAAGAACTACGTACCAGGCGGGGCTACGTGGGCCGGCTCGCAATTGTCCGGAAGGGACCTACTAACTCTACAGTGCAATGCTAAGGGGGTCGGAAGGAAGGGAAGGCTATTAGGGAAATCCACTCATTCAGATTACTCACTCGAATCTATCCGCAACCCTGCTAATCCAAAGGCTCACGCTTTCCGCCCCGCACTCACTTTTCTCTTCACGCTCACACTTCGCTATTCGCTATTCTCACAATCCTTTACTATCTGCTCTTTCCTCTTCACTCTCACACTTCGTTATTCTCCACTCTCACACTTCGCTATTCTCCACTCTCACGACTCGTTACTTAATAGGGTCTCTTGGAAAGATTCGCTATCACGCACGCTCTATCTGAAAACCTGGCTCGAAGTGAAGTAATTGCCGGTGTTTCCTGTCCTCGTGGGCCTCCAGGGCCTCGATGATTGGTTGGGGCTGCCCAGCTGAGAGGGCCACGTGCTCTGGCATAGGTCGGCAGTTCCGGCATGGCAGGGCATTGGTCCGGTTTGAATTTGGCAGCGCCGCCGGGCCTTCCAGGGCCTCGTGGCGGCAACACGGTGCTGGCTTCGCCGGCGCGCGTGTTGGCTGCGCGCGCCGGTCAAGATGGCGGCCTCCAGGGCCTGTCAAAGTCCTCCCGGGTAGGGATGTCCGATGTTGGAAAAAAACATCGATATCAGATCATCGATTTTTGAGATCGTCGATTAATAATTAATCGATGTTCTCTAAAAAAATCGATTAAATATAAATAATCGATACTTCAAATTGGCGGGAAAATACAAAATTGAATACTTTTTTTTGATTGATTTTGTAGATGAGGAGATATGGAACAGTTCAATGTATGTACGCATATGACGTATTATGAAATACACAAATTGTTAACTTATTTAGATAAGTATAGGCTCAAAGGTATAGGCTTCCTCGTTGTTACCTATAATGATATAACAATAGTTAAAGTAATTCTCAATATCAAATTCATTAATTAGAATCATTATAAACATACGCTTCAGCCTTGAATACGTTTTTGATTCGAAACCATATTATGAATCGCCTTTCATCCGTTTCTGCATATGAACAACAAATATAAGTTCAAGGTTAAGTTTATATTCTGAGAACATCACGTCATATATTAAATAGTTGAATGCAACTTTCCATTATATCTGTTTGATATGTATCTGTAAATTATCGATTGTTAACAAAAAAATGTATCTTACCTTCGTTTACATTCATTATTGCAGGATTATTTACATCTAAATTGATCTAAATGATCTGAAATGATCTGTTTCAGCATTTTTTAAATATTCTCGATGTTTCGAGAAAAAAAATCAACAATCGATATATCGAGTTTTGATAACATCGATAGAAATAATCGATTATCAACAAAAATGATATCGATATTTCGATTAATCGGAAAATATCGGTCATCCCTACTCCCGGGCACGTCCGCGGACTCGGAGGGAGAGGGCTCCGCCGCTGTCACACGGGACGTTTTTCTTGCCCGTGTGACGGGACTGCACCGGGGCTGCATAATCGTGGCGGTCGTGGTGGGCTGTGCTGGCGTCATTTCCCTGTGGTCGGATCAGCTGGTCCTCCTGCCCATGCCATCCGTGCCTTCCGCTGCCTCGGCGACGTAGCCACTCTCTTGCTCCTTCCAGGGATGCTGTGTCCTCGGAGCAGGTCCACGATGGTGTCCTCGGTGATGGTGGGTGCTGTTGGTCCTCGACGATGGTCCTCGAGCCAGTGCCCTACAGGGATGGTGGTAGGGAAGGAAGGGTGGAGGGGAGGGATCTTATCCTATATACAATCTACCTAAAACACTAGAAATCGGTGATTACAATACTTAAGGATACGCAGTTATCATTACAGACTATACTACACGCGTTACTCAAGGCCTGTGGGACCTCGAGCCAGGGGGCGGAGGGGGTCTATTGTAACCTTCGTGTTACAATATATAAATAGTTCATTTAAATAAAGTCTATATTAAAAAATTGATAAACAATTGATAAATTTTATTTAAAAACCTCGTTGATTCATAATGATAATAATTTTTATTGAAAGTATTTTTTAATGTTAATTTTCTATTTTGATTAGTAGTATGTGATATTTATTGGTTCCCCAAAGGGGTTACAAGTATTCCGTTTCCTTACAGCCTAACCTTAAATCTACTTTACATCTATCTTACACTTTCTTATAACCTAACAACTTCTTACATCCTTACAACCTAACCTTATTTCTACTTTACAGGTATCTTACAATTTCTAACATCTCTCACTTGTTTAGTGATCTATGCACTCATCCTTCCGTTCTTCCATTCCTTTCACTCTTATCTCCCTCTTTCCTTCTCTCCGCCGCTCACTACTTTATTAGCTCTCTGCCTCTCCTCGCCTCGCTCGCTCTCTCCTATCCCATTCCTATTCCATCTCGTCCTATCCTTCTTTCCTCTCTTTCTCGACTTCCGTTTCCTCCCCATTCATTCCATTCTTCCATTCATTCTCCACCTCCTGCCTCTCTTCCTCCTGCCCCTCTCTCTCCCGCCCCTCTCTTCTCCTATCCAGCTCTTTCAGCCATTTCTCACCTCCTCCTCCCTCGTCTAGTATTTCCCTTATTCTTTCCCCTATCCCCCTTTCCTCCCCGCTTCCTCCTCCGCATCTATCCAGTACATGCTCCCACGACTCTCTTTCCTCTCCGCATACTCGACACACCCTTTCTTCCTCTGTCCCCTAGTATTTTCCTTCCCTCATTTCATTTCCTAACCTATACCTTGCTATTCTTCTATATCTTTCCTCGCTCCATCCTGCTTTTAGGTACCTTGGTATTTCCTCAGTTCTCACCTCCCTGTACCATCTGTTGTACTTTGACTGCTCTATTCTCTCTTTCCTCTCCCTTTCTTGTTCCGCCTTCTCCTCCTTCTCCCTCCTCTCATACCCCTCTTCTTCCTGCTCTCCCTCTTCCTCCTTTCTGCGCTCTTTCCTACCCTTCTCCCACCTCGATATACCCTCTCCTTCTCTTCTTTCTCTCCCCCTTATTTCCTTCATGCATTCCCTGGCTATTTCGCTCCCTCCCCCCTTTCTCAGTTTTAGCTACGTAGTTCCACGCTCTTCTCCCTGCTCTTATCAATATTTTGTCCCTCTTCACCTCTTCTCTCACCATATACCCGGGCGTTCTCCAGTCTACCCCTAATGACCATCTTATATATCTTTCCTGTACCCTCTCCATCTCTTCTCGCTCTTCCCATCCCCATATTTCCGCCCCATAACCAGCAACCGTCCATACCAGTGTGTCGAATAACCACATCCTCCTCTCCCACACTTTCGCAAACTTCCTTTTTCCTATCCCCCACACCTGCTTCATGACCACCCCTGCCTTCTTCACTCTTTCCTTAATATGTCGATCCTGTTCCCCGTTTTTCTTAAAGGTGTATCCCAAATACTTGAATTCCTTTACCTCCTCTATTCTTTTCCCTTTCCATCTCCAGTTCACCTGCTTCTGCCTCCCTCCTCCTTTTCTGAACCTCATTACTTTCGTTTTTCCCACGTTTACTGTGAGTTTCTTCGCGTCAAAGTACCTTTCTAGTCTCCTTATCATTACTTCCATGTCTTCCTCATTCTCCGCCAAAACCACTACGTCGTCCGCATAAGCTAGAGTGCGTATTTCCCTCTCCCCCAGTTTTACTCCCCCTCTCCTCCCCTTGCTTAATTCTTCTTCCATATCTGCCGTCAGTATATTAAATAACAGCGGGCTTAACGGACACCCCTGCCTGACTCCTTTTGCCGTCCAAAATCCGTCCCCCCTTTCCTCTCCCACCTTCACTCTACTCGTTGTCTCTCTATAAATCTCCTCTATTCTCTCTCTTAGTCCCTTTCTTACTCCCTTCCTCTCCATCGTCTCCCAGAGCACTTGCCTATCAACCGAGTCAAAAGCCGCCTTCAGGTCTACAAATAGCGCTACCAATTTCCCTTTCTCTTTTTCCTTCTGCCTGTTCACTAAGTAGTTCAGCGCGTATATGTTGTCAATTGTTCCCATTCCTTTTCTGAATCCTGTCTGATTTTGCGGGATCATGCCTTTCCTTTCTACCTCTTCCTCTAGTCTCTTTGTCAGTATCGTCGCGTACACCTTGTACAAACATGGCATTAGGGTTACCCCTCTGTAGTCCTCTACTTTCCTCCCTTCTCCTTTTTTAACTATTGGTGCTATGATCCCTTCCTTCCACCCTTCCGGCCATCCTTCCCCTCTCCAAACTCTTCTGCATATCTCCCATGCCATTTCCTCTGTATTTTCTCCCCCCCATTTCCACGCTTCATTCGGTATCTCATCTCTACCTGCTGCTTTCTCTTCTTTCATCTTTCGTATCGTTTTTCTAATTTCCTCCCTGCTTATTTCTTCCTCTTCTCCCTCTCTCGCTCCTCCATCCGTCCCTCTTCTCGTCCTTCCTTCGACACCTCCCAGTAAATTCATGAAGTACTCTTTCCATTCATCTTTACCTATTCCCTCTTTTACCTCCCCTTCCTTCCTCTATTCACTATCTCCCATACCTTATTCTCGGTCGTAGCCTCCGCTATTTCTCTTATCGCTTTTTCCTGTTCCTCCCCTTTCTTCCTATCGCATATCTCCTTGTACTCCCTTTTTTTTTCTCGGTACCTATCCTTCGTTCCTCTCCCTTTCCTCCATGCTCTTAGCTCTTTCCTTACTTCCGCCTTCTTCTTCTTACACTCTTCGTCCCACCATCCTTCCTTTCTTTGTCTTTCTTCCTTTCCCCCTCTCTCCTCCCCTCGTCTTATCGCTTCTTTCATTCTTTCCTCAACCTTCACTATAATTTCCTGTATCCCCTCTCCTTCTACCTTCACCCCCTCCATCTCTCTCGCATACTCCTGCTTCATTTTCTCCGACCACTTTCCCCTTCCCGCCTTCCTTATCTTCACTTCTTTTTCCTTTCTTTCCTCTCTCCCCTCCCTTATGGTTACCACTACCGGGTGGTGATCCGACTCGACCCTATCTTCCACTATCATCCTCTCAATCCCACTTCTTGTATTTTCGTCTCCTAGAACATAATCTATCACCGTGTCCCCCTTTCCTCCTGTGTACGTGAACTCACCTTCCTCAACCCCTTGTATGTTTCCGTTAAAGATCTCCCATCCTACCTCCTCCACCGTTCTTACCCGAGCAGAAATTTAGTCAGGCTGCCTGATGTCGTATCAGGTCCGAATCAGGTATCGGTGTGGCATGCCTGATCAGGATAGCCGGATAAGGCCCAGATCCTGCCCTGATCATGCATCAGTACAACATTGAGTTTCCGTCAGGCTCGGGTCAGGTTTTGGGAAGGCTGGCCTGTTCCGGCTCGCCTGCTCTTAGCCTTATCCGGACCTAAACTAATGTCGCTACGTTTGCCTGATCTGGCTTACCTTACGTCAGCCTCGTATATACATGTAATACAACCACCGGCCACCAGAGGGACAGGGATTCCCGCAAGCAAAAGTGGGTCACTGAGCCGATAAGTTCCAAACTTTATAGAATTCTGTAAAAGAGACGAAGAGGCGATAAAAGCTACTAACTTGCAGCACCTAGCAGTCCTATCCATCTCACTGCTTCTATATACAATTTTTTAGGATCAACAAACTAATTTATAATTTGCAGGAATCCTCCTACCTCTTGAAGGCAAGGCATAATACGTCACACTGAATTATTCCAATACCTACAATATTTTCAAAAACTGTTATAACAGTTCCGGCTATAATCCGACATGCAGTCCGGCCCGGATCAGAAGCCTGATCAGGGCCTGCCTCGCAGCAGCGTTACACCCCGGATAAGGGCCTCGTGAATCGGCCTTAGCAGGGCCGGATGCCGTTTTAAGGCACACTTTATCAGGGCCTGATCTGAGCCTGAATAAATTTCTACTCGGGTATCAGTTTCCTTCCCTCGCCGTTCACTTTCCTATCTTTTGACTTTCTTTTCTCGTCTTCCTCTTCTCCTATCCCCCTCACTCTCCCACCTTCTGTCCCCGTCCTTGCATTAAAATCTCCTCCTATTATTACCTTTTCCCCCTCACTTTGTCTCTCCATATAACCTTTAATGCTCTCTATTTTCCTTTCGATATCCCCATTTACATATACCCCCACCACCGTCCACCTTTCTCTTCCTGCTTTCACTTTCCTTACTATCAGCCCCTCCTCCTCTCCCTGCTCTCCCTCCTCGTCTGTTATCATCTCTTCTCTTATCCCCATTAGCATTCCTCCCATTGCTCTTCCTTTCCTATTTCTTCTCTTTGCCCCCTGCCTCGTCCATCTATAACCCCCTGGCAGTTTCCCCTTCAGCTTTTCCCATCCCTTCTCCTCCACCCACGTTTCTACCATCACAATAACTTCCCACTCACTTATGTCCTTCCAGAATTCCTTATCTTTGTTCCATAATCCTGCGACATTCCAGAAAGCCACTTTCCAGCTCCCCTCCCTCCTTTTCTTCTCCTCCTTCCTTTCCCCTTCCCGTGTCTTTCCCTCTATCCGTTTTTTGCCTTCACGTCTATCCTATCCTCCTTCCTCTCCCTCTCCCCTTTTTCCTCATTCGTCCTATCCTCCTCCTGCATTCTCTCTTGCCTTTCCCCTCCTTTGCCCTCTGCTCTGTCCCTCCCCCTTCCGTCCCTTAGTACTTCCCTTTGCTCATCCCAGAACCATGTTACTCCATTAATTGTTATTTTCCCATATGTCACTCTAACTCTATTCCCTCTTCTTTGTTCCTCATTCCCTATTTCTCTCAGCAGCCATTGCATTTTCTTTTCCTTCCACGTTAGGTCATCCTCTATTTTGATTTTCCCTCTTATGTTCCCTCTCTTCCTCATTACTTCGATCTTTCCCTCCATATCTTCCATTCTTACCTCCAGCGTTACCTCCTTCCCTCCTGCTTTTCTTCTGCCTATCTCTTTCCCTCCTGCTACCTTCGCCTTCACCCCCAACTCTTCTAGGATTCTCGTCGCCGTTTGTTTCGCCGACCCTTCCATCTCCGCTCCTTTTATTATCACGTTCCTTCTTCTGCTTTCCCTCTCGCCCTTTTCCACCCTCCTCTCCATTTCCGCCAGCCTCTCCATCACCTCACTCCTTTCCTCCCCGCTCCCTTCCACTCCCTTATCACCATCTCCTTGCTTTTGCCCTTTGCCTGTTTCCAGTTTTCTCATTCTCTCCTGTAACTCCTCTATCAACTTATCTTTCCTTTCCCCCTCCTTTACCTTCTCCTCCACCGCCTGCATTCTCCTTTCTATCTCCTCTCTTTCCTCCCTCCACCTTTCCTCTGCCCTTCTCATCTCGTCCCTCAAGGCTGTTACTCCTTCCTTTGTTTCCCTTCCCTGCTCTTTGATATCTTCCTTCACTTTCCTCATCTCTTTTTTTATAGCCTCCTTAATCTCCTCTAATAGTTTCTGCATCATTCCCCCTCCCTCCGTCTGCTTTGTCGGCGATCTCTGCATCACTCTGCTTTTCCGAAACGCTCTCTCCTCTTCTACTTCTCCTTGTTCCGCCTCTTCTTCCTTCTCTCTCTTTCTTTTCCACATTTCCCCTATTCCCTGAAAGGACCCTGCACTTGCGCTCCTTTCCCTCATTAGCCTCTCCGCGTTTGTCTTCCTCCCTTTTTTCCCTGTCTCCTCCCTCCCTCCCTCTCCCTCTTCACCATTCCCCCACATCGTGTCTACTTCTTTTATTCCGCCCTTCGCTCTAGTTCTTACTGCTTTTTTTTTTTCCTTGTTCCCGTTCCCGCCCGGTTCCACTCCCTCTCTATCGTCGTTTCTTATTCTCTTGTATCTCTCACTGCTCCACGCTTCCCCTACCTTTACCTGTCGCGTCACGCCCCTCTCTCCTTCGCCACTTCCTCTTGCCCACTACTTCTCCTTTCGCCCGTCAGATGTCCGCACCTACTCTCTTTTCACCTGCCTCTTTGCTCCCGCTTGCTCGAATTCCCGCCTCTACCTCTGTTCCTTCTCTTCGCCCCGCCTGCAACCTAACCTCTTGTTCGTCTAACACCTCTTCTTTTCCTCTCTTTTAGCACTCCCTTAGCCTTTTCTAATTTTCTATTTCCACTTCCGCACACTCCTCTATACCTCCCCACCCCAGCTCTTTTCTATTCTTTTACTATCTGTCTCACCAAGCCAAAATTCTCGCACCTCAATCACACACTCTACTGTCACTCTCACACCGGAAACGGAAGTCCTCTATTTTGATTAATCAATTAATTATTAATAGATTAATAATAATTTCATTTAAAGAATTGAATTTTATATTTAATTATAATAATTTGTTTTATTACTTATTTAATATCATTTGTCGTTTTAATTTGGCTTTGCAAATTTTTATTATTTGTTTATTTAAGTTAAAGTAGGCTAAATTATTTATTTTATAATTTTCGAATTACATCGAAATATAATCTTGAGTTTACACTCCCGCCTTATACCCCTCCACTTTTTCGGTGCATACAGAACACTAGTGCCCTCTTATTTTGGGAAGCTATTTGTATACATGGAGTTCGTGCTCTTTGTGTAGTCTCCATGGTCATTAGATTGAATTGATTTTTTGAGAATCGATCTTTTATTGCTCGATCTATTGCAGAATCGATTTTCAGTTCTCCAATTCGATTTAATTCGACAGGTCGATTTTTTTCTCAGAACTGTCATGAAACTCTACTCAGAAGTCGGGATGAACTTAATCGAAACCTAATCGTTTGGTGGTTATTAAATAACACACGAGATACAAAAAATAGTTCACAGCACGCGGCAAGGCTGCCCTCATTGTCTATGAATGATTTATCCTATTTTTTAGAAAAACGAGGGACCACCAAACGTTTTCACTTTTCGTAACCATCAAACGATGCATATCGATTAAGTCCTCATTGAATTGATTTAAACAAAAAAAAATTCAGCTAACTTCACGATCGAATTTTAATTATTTAATTAAAAAAGAACGATGGACTAGCAGATATTTTAATTAAGTCACCAATGAACACCAAACGACCATCCATCGATTCGGTATAATCAAAAGTTAAAAAGTTAAAGTTGTCCGGCTATCTTCACTGAGGTCGTCGATCTATTTTAACGAGTATTCTGACATGTTGTATAATAGACGTTCAGTAACTTGCAAGATTATACTTCTTCTTCTTTATCCTTTTTTGTCTTTGTACTCTAGAGAGCCAAGTGCCAGGCAAAACCATACAGTAGGTCCGTTCGAGCAAGCGTGTTTACGTGTTCGAAACATTATAGGTGTGTTCGAAAATGAGCCGAGAGCGCTGAGAGTATGTTGTGTTTCAATCAAATACATGCAATAAACAGAGAAGCAATGATGCACTCTCCGCTCTCAGCTCATTTTCGAACACACCTACAGTGTTCCGGAGCATGTAAAAACACTTGCACGAACGGACCTAATGTTGCCAAAACAAATCGCAATGATAGTCAACTGTCAATATTAAGTGAAATCAAATTCTACATAATTTATATTTTTCGCGTGAATATGTATTCCTGTAATTTATATGTAATGAATTACAATTTTTTTCATAATACGATTTTTTGAATACCTGAATAATTCACAAATCGATTTTTTTTTAATGTATTAGTTTTATAATTTCCATATGACTACGTCATATGGTAGTCCCCCCGAAAAAACACTTAGTGTAAAAAAATTACGCCAAGTACAGGAGTGCTGTAAATTCCTCTAACAAAAAATATTTAAATCATATTATTAATGCCAACTACATAAGTCACTATACAGGGTGTCCCAAAATTACCTGACCAACGGGGTATGGCGGTGTTCGGGAGGCACCACTGATCACGAAAATGACCTTCCTTTTGTCCGGAAGCTCTTAGTTTTTAAATGGGAGCAGGTCGAAGTTGACCAATCAAAACGAGGCGTCAAGAGAAACGTAGGCACCTACGAACTCTGAGTTTTCTTCGCTCGCTTTTGTTTCCCGGTAGTTTGTTTCTTGTTTCCAATAGGCATGTCTTCGGCTGACGTCATCCTGCCCGAAGCCACCGAGAAACAAAAGCGAGGGAAGAAAACTCAGAGTTCGCAGGTGCCTACGTTTCTCTTGACGCCTTCCTCTGATTGGTCAACTTTGACCTGCTCCCATTTAAAATCTATGACCTTCCGGACAAAAGGAAGGTCATTTTTGTATTCAGTGGTGCCTCCCGAACACCGCCATACCCCGTTGGTCAGGTAATTTTGGGACACCCTGTATATCTGCCTATTATACATATAATCTAGCACTGGCCCATCATTTTAATTGTATTTTCAAATTTTCCTATAACATCTTCGCTACTTTTTTACATTATTACTGCTTCCCGTATTTAATTATGATTTAATGGTCATTTAATAATTATTAAAACTTTAGGTGATTCCTTATCGAGTACTACTTGGATGGGTCCGTGCCAGAAATTTCAAAGTACTTACTTTGAACGTACTAACAGTACTCTAATATTATATGTTTGTTATTAAGCTTTTACCTTGATTATTTTTGACTTATTGTTAATATGTTCTATATAGAAAGTTGACACTGGTTTTGGGTTTGATGACTGGCATAATGAACGCAAATTTATATCAAGAAATGCGCGGACCCACCAAGTAGTACTTGATAAGGAATCACCTAGTTATGCTCTGTACAGCCGGTTGCCTGTACTTGGCGCCACACTCGACCGAGTTTCTTGATACACATTTCAAAGATGACTTTTCGATATACATATATCTTGAATCTCGAATCACAAAAATAGTAAATTACACGGAATTGATGCATTATCTTTATGAAACTGGAATCCATTCATATCTGTACAAGTTCTACAATTACTGAAATGATATTTCCATTTATTACAAAATTCAGAAAAATGTGATAAAATGATTGGTTAATAAATTTAGAAAATATTGGGGTATTTTTATAATCTATTTAGACAACCGAGACACGAAAATGTTCACCGTTGTTTTTTTCTTTTACTCCTTTCATTACTCATTACTTTGATTGTGTTTCACAGCCAGTTTGAGTGCCGTCTCTGTGGGATTAATATATGCCTGGCCGACACCATCACTTCCAAAACTACTTGCAGAAGGTGCTACTTTGCAATTGACTTCCAGTGATGGTGCTTGGGTAGTAAGTGCTCTGAATTTGGGAGGAATTTTTGGTCCAATTATTGCGGCTCTTCTAGTGGATCGAATTGGCCGAAAACTGAGTCTCTCCTTCACAGCTGTACCAATTTTCTTATCCTGGCTGTTCATTTACTTGGGAACAAATTATGCATGGCTCTTTTTTGCAAGATTTATCGGGGGAATTGGAACTGGTGCAATTTTCACCCTCCTTCCAATGTACATAGGTGAAGTGACACAGGAAAAAGTTCGTGGTGCGCTTGGTGTTCTAATAACAGTGATGGTGACTGCAGGAAACCTTATCACGTACACTGTAGGCCCTTGGGTAACTAGGGAGGTAATATCAATTATATTTTCAAAGTTTTGTTATACAAGCAAAAGACACATTCGCATACTTATTTATTATTTTATAGATCCTGGCTCTTATCTCCGCAGTACCATCCATTGTATTCATTCTAACCTTCATTTGGATGCCAGAAAGTCCTTACTATCTAATAATGAAGAAACGAAGTACAGAAGCAGCTAACTCACTCGCTTGGTTACGTGATACGTTGATGGTTAAGGAAGAATTAAAAAGAATAACCGAACAAGTAGAAATAGAACAGAAAAGCAAAGGAAAAATTACTGAAATTGTAACTGTTCCTGGGAATAGGAAAGCTATGATGATTATATTAGGATTATTATCGGCCCAACAATTTTCAGGCACCATACCTCTCCTTTCTTATGCAACTTTAATATTTCAACAAGCAGCGTACAGTTTGCATCCTAATATTTCTGTCATCATTGTGGGTGTAGTCACCTTGCTCTTTAGTCTTCTAGCTGTTTTACTTGTCGATAAAGTAGGTAGAAAGCCACTATTGCTATTTTCCTCAGCCGGTACATGTTTTTGTCTCTGTTTACTCGCTATTTTTTTTCATCTTCAATATGCAAATATGAATGTCTCCTCGATATCGTGGCTCCCTCTGGTGACAATTATTTTATTTAATGTACCATATTCCATGGGTATCGGTTCTTTACCTAATGCTGTACTTTCAGAAATATTTCCTACGAACGTTAAAGCTTGGGCTACCATGCTAGCATCTACGTATGGTTCCCTCTTAGGCATGATACTTATTAAATTATTTCAAGTAATCAGTGACGCTAAGGATGTGTTCGCGGCTTTTTATACATTAGCTGCAATAGAAGCTTCATTTATTTTCTTTATATATTTTATAGTACCAGAAACTAAGAATAAATCTCTCAAAGAAATTCAAGACATTCTTCATTCACATGTCACTAAATCCAATGCTATCATTCATACTTGATTTCTTAGCGCTATTATTATTATTTTACTTTCTACGTAATATCTTGCGGTATATCAAGAAATCATTCCACACAGTACAAAATAATATCCTAAAGGTGGATGACAGTTCTATGGATGTATAAACGTGCCGCATATGTCGTATGGACTTTTTTTTACCATGTAGGCATGATTACATAGTATGTTACTTATTGCAATGATCATTATCATTTCGATCTTTATATACTTGATATTCAGTAATTGATGTATCAGAAACGTAAGTTAATGAACATTAAGTAAGGCAAACGTCCCAGTGGCCGAACACGCCCTGTTAAAGGACAAAGCGTGTGTGCAAGAGAGATGGAAGTACGGTTTCTTATGGACATTCGGGCACTGGGACGTTCACGTGTACTTTAATAGATAAACAGGCAAACGACCGACCATTCTCGAAGTATGCTAGCAGTGAATTTAGAAACATACCTGTAATGAGAGAGGCCAATATCTTAAGCTAATGACCTGTCAAAGATGCTTATTAAAGACTTTTCAAGCTTCATAATAAACAAAGCTTCTGTCTCTTCTTTCTTTTAATTATTGCTTTCATCTTGGAAGTTTGCTCTGTATTTTTTGTCTTTAAATTCTCCTTTTGAAAAATCCCACAGTATCTGTCATTGTGCTCATCGAAGACGTCGCAAATTCTCTTTTTGGAATTTTTTTGGGTCTTGTAAAGAAAGAAGCCGAGAAGCTCCTTGTCCCTTGCTCTATGTTTTGCTTCTCATTTCAGTCAGCATCATCAGCATGACTCAAAATAATGTATTATTTTCACGTATGTTACGTTTTCAATAAACTACCCTTATCACCTAGATACATATTTAATAAATATTCTGGCTGAAAAGACATTTTACAAATGACATGTTACAAATGACTAACATCCCCTGTGTCACGTACAAAGTCATAATCATATTGTATAATGTACATGGAAATCACGTGCAGCTAATATCATATCGTTCAAACGACACTTTAACTTAGAAATTTACAAAAGTCTAAGTTACAAAATACTCTCGAGTGTCGCCTAGCGAAATAAAAAATATACAGGACTAAGAAAATTAAGGATGAATTAGTATGTTGTTAGTATTTCTCATTATTAAACAATTCTTGATCTGGCAAGTTGTACGACCTGCAGCAATACCACGACTTGTGAATTTTCAACTGTTTTACTAAAAATCATATAAAATCACTACTACAGTAATCCCATTGCATTCTAAAGTACAGTTATAATATAACGAGTTAGTAAAGTAAACGGCCGAATTATCGACACTGTTGCAGATTGTGATCCTGATGGCATAATTTTGACTGCTATAAATACAGTTTCTGTCGAATAATAATTCAATTACCGGCTAATTAAAAAGCGTTTTCACTTTATATCATTGGAGAAACACATTGTTTTAAATGAAATATTTTAGAATAGAAATTGACCAGTGAATAGTGCGACACATGTCTCAGTGGCTCTGGAGCGGCAATGCTAGACGGTGGCAGTAGTTGTGACGAGCTACGTCGTTGTGAATTTTGTTCGTCAGGTAAGTATAAAAAGACATAAAAATGGTGTCAACATCTTCAGCAGGAACCAGACTATCGATGAGATGAGAAGTTATTTAATTTTTGGTTAGATATTTGTTGAAATTCGTGGGATCAATAAGTGTGTCACATAATTCAGGTTGTGTTGTTATGTTGTTGACACTCGTTTGTATGGGAATATTCGGAAGTGGCAGAAAGTGGGTAGGCGCAGGCGTCATAAATTGCGCACGCGCTATATATTGCGCCAAGGAGGTCATGCATCAGATACACGCAAGGATCACAAACTACGACATGGGTGTTTCTCCAGTGTTAGAAACCCCAGTAGCAAAGAAGCGCTTTCAAAAGAATAATTTTATTAATAAACCTTGGTTGTTTCACTTGTACAATAGGTGAATCTTATTCGGAAGGCTTTAGGGCACGTGTTGAAAGTTTTAGTTTTCAGTTTGGCTATATCACGCGTGAATAAATAGCAAAAATCCGACACGGCTGCTCTTCAAATATCACTTACTGGGCCGTTCACCTTAGTTATATGTAGTAGGTATATTGCTGTTATAACGTGACGAAAAACCGTTTTTTCCTTTACACTGCTAGTTTCCAGATTATAAAAATTCTCGGTTTCAATTCCGAGCACTATAACAAAAAATATGTACGTTCACTATTTAAATTTTGTATATTCTAATTAATTTGGGCAGAAAGAAGATCGGCTAAAGACGTGATAAAAACATTGCCACTTCTCACTGCGGATTTTAGACCACAAAATATTTACAAATCGTCATTTGTCACGGTAGTAGAATGACGCATTTTAATTATACAATTTTCATTAAATTCATCGTTGGATGCATATTCTCGCTGTGCACATATTCTTAAACACACTGTAAATGCCGGTAGCGCAAGTTAAGTTAAAGCATGTACAGCACGAAGCGACGGAATACAAAACACAGATTATAATGTACAAGAGCAGGAAACTCAAGAGAAACATTGAAAGCTTACCCGCTGTCGTGACAAACGTCTCCGACATTTGACGCGATACTTTAAAACTGTATGAAATCATCACTGGTATTCTGTCAGTGCACTGCGGTGGTAAACGTACTACTGGACAGGAAAAACTCACTTGGTGCCTAGGTAAGCAAACTTCCTCCCCGAGCCATTGAATAAATACAATATATTCTCATCAAGGCTACGTCCATCGAATCAAATTATATTTTCTATCAGGTTAGGTATAATCGATGGTGAGCATAAAGGCGAAGACGCCGTGATGAAAATTTTATTCGTTGATGACAATATGAAATTTCATATGTTAGTGCAATTCCAGAAAACACAATATTGCATGTAACCTATATGTTAGTTTTAATTTCGCTTTTAGGTTGGCATTGCTAACGGTACTGTTATGTTGACATTATGAAAATGAGTGAGCAATTACAACCAGCATACATGTTACGTGTAATATTTTGCTTGTTAGGATATCACATCATTATACGCGAACTCGTTGTAAACGAATTTGTCCTCCGTTACGCTTGGTCGAGCTTTGTAGCTTCTACTTTTTCTTCTTCTCTCTGTGCATCAGACGCATTTAACGTTGGTGCGGACTCCTCGTTATAAACGAACGAGTGATTGCATAAAATCATACGTTGTTGTAATATTAAATGACAGCTATTTCTTTTAGGTTAGAAAGGTTAGAATATCAATATTTGAAATTGTAGCAGTACTGAGCTACATTTACCCGATTTATAAATAAATTTGATATATGTTGAATATACTGGTATAAGGGGCATGCAGACGAAAAAGACTGGTAAGAAGTTTGAAAATCAAGAGTTTTAACGTATTCTTTTATGGGAAAAACGTCACGGTAATAAGTAATATAGTATGTACTTAAAGATTAGATGTATACATAGATAACCAATGTCTTAAAATATTACCTACAGTTTATAGATTTCATAGGTACCTCGAAAAAAGAGCACTTGTTGAATAATTTGCTTTGATATTGGAAATTAAATAAGTGATAGATCCATCGCGGCGTGGTCAAAACGGCGACTTGGACGAGAAAATCGAGTCCAACCGCACTACTGTCGTAATATTTTTTAAGTTATTAAGTAATTAAATATGATTGATTATAATCTTATGATAGACTTTCATTTGACTAGTTGTTGCGAAAGGATTACCTTAATGAATATCGACATAGTAAATGCGTCAAAATTGAAAACATATTTTAATGATAACGTAAAGCTGTTTACCTCTTTTATGAATAAATGTTTTTATCATCTATCTATAAATCTTATAAAAGGGGATTTATCTATGTAACTTTGTGTGTACGCGATAACTCAAAAACGGGAGAACCGATTTTCAGAAAGTTGGTACTATTATAATTCTTGGAATATGCAGCTGGCTTTAAAGGGGGAAAAAATGGTGAATCGTTATAGCGGTGGCGCGAGGAACTATACAAAGCTAGCTTATAATAGAATCATTAGACCGTATTCAAAACTCGCTTTTAGTGATAATAGCGCGCTTTTAAATTTTTTCTTAGCGACTTTTAACTACAAACGACTCTGTTAGTGATTTTAAGAGCGAGTTGTGAATACGGGCTATTGTCTTGCACTGTGATTTTTGTGTGATGGCATATAGAGAAAAATAAAAATATCCGGATATCGTGAACTAGCGTTTAAGAGGAAAATTGGAATTTGATTTTAGTTGTTCTTACTGCATCGATATGTTATTCTTCTCGCGACATGAGGAGATTACATAATGAATATCTTTTGGATACTTCATAATGTTTACTATTATCATACCTTCCATTATTAAGATTAAGGTATATCGCCCCCGACCCATGAAATCTCTCAAGCAATTCCATCCGCGATAAAGTGCTAATAGTCATTGGCTCAGCCTGTATAATAACAATTTTTCTTTGTAATTGATGTGTATTTTATATAAAATGAATTTGAATAGCAACATTTTTATTAGTATTAGTGTATAGGTGGGACACGTCGATGCTACTGATACATTTTTGCAAGAATGTGTAAAATATATGTATTTAAGGGGTCTACCCTAACTAGACGGGTAAAAAGAAGACTATTTTCACGAATTTTTTTGACCGGTATAAATTATAAATATGGATATAAAAAGTATTAGGCCTAAAAAATACACTCTTAAAATACACAAAAAATTTTTTTTTTATATTCATTTTACTCAGTTTTCGTATAGAAAAATGGGGGAGAGACACGTCCAAAAAAAAAGATGGGTGTGCGCTGTTGATAAAATCTCTGGAATGGATGATCCGAAGAAAAAAAAAAAAATGGTTTTAGATTCAGTAGGTAAATGGCTATAGCGCATATCATACGATTTTTGATTTTTTTAAAAATGACAAAATGGCGGCCTTTTTACTAAAATCTACGGAAAAACGTTTTTTGCCTTCGTTTTTTGCAAAAAAAATAGTTATACTAAAAATTTCAAAATTCGTATTACATGGGCTATAGCTATAGTCATAAAAAACATGTGGTAAAATTTTGATAAGGATCGGTTGAATAGTTTCGGGGATTTTATCAACAAGTCGTCCAAAAACGTCATTTCGAGAAAAACGCGTTTAAAGTTTTCTTAGTAAGTAGTAGTAGTTACTAGTAGCTAAGTAAACGTCGCTCAAAAGTACACTAAGACTGCTCGGATCTTTATAAAATTTTAGTATGATACTTTTAGATATGTATACTTTCGAAAAATGCAATAAAAAAAAAATCGATTTTTTGAAAATTCTAATTAGAGTAGACCCCTTAAAAAATCCAGCATGTTAAATTTGGAAGAGCTTTATTAAAAGAGTTTATTTTCTTTGGATAAACAATAGAGAAATATGTGTATGACACAGATCATACATAGTTTAACATACTATATGGCCATTTCATGAAATTGGCTAGGTCTAATCATCTGAGGACTGATATCACTGTGTCAGATCATGTATTATACATTGCGCCATACCTGATATGACATAGTCAGATGTGATTATAATTTAAATTAATTCATTTCTCGTTATTACAAATCTTTGATAGAGCAGAGTAAAGTTTTATTTGTTCCTAGAGCTATTGCTCCCTAAGGACCACAGAAAAGAATAATAATAAAGTAAATCACTTAGAATAAAGAGATCGAATCAAAATTAAAATATTGCACAGAAATTATGATAGTAGTATTATATAGAATAATATGTAGAATAGTAGTACCGCACAAGCCAGTAACATGTGGCAGGCAGTAGGCTCAGAGATAAGAAAACAAAAGTAAAGTGAAATGACTATAATGTCGTTAGATAAGTTAAGGTAAAGTTATATCAATGAGTTTTCTTTCCGTTCCTCTTCAAACATTAAGTAATAAAAGCAACCCTGTCTAAATGCCATTGAAGATGAGACTGAAGTAATACCAGGTGAAAGCGAGCTCCAAAAATATATTCCAATCACAAAAAAAGAACACTTTTCTAAAAGTATTTTTGTCAAAATTAGAAAAATGTTTTTAAGATAGGATCACTTGGGTTCATTCAAAGACATAGTGCAAACACAAGTGTGTAGCGACGTGTGTTTATTTACTATTCATTCTATGGTGGACACTTTTTATAGACTTACGAGTGTATTGATTTTATGTTGGAATATTTGCGAAATTAAAATAAAATTGGATGAGAAGAAAAAATAAATCATTGTATGCACTCTTTTAATGAGTAGGATAGAAAATTAAGAACTGAAGAGAGAATGCAGAACTGAAGCTCGAAAATTACTTCGAACAGGCAAACTTTATGTTATAGGTGTAAAGGAACATTGTATTATTCAATCACTTAGAAAAAAAATTCCTAAACAAACTTGTTAGAAGACTTTTTTTTATGTGTGAAATAAATGTACTAATGCAACGTTCCCAAATCATCCACCGAGAGAAGGGGCCGGACAGTAAGGCCCACTGCGAAACGGCGTAATACAGCCACCGGCCACCAGAGGGACGAGCATACCCGCAAGCAAGAATGGGTCAATGAGCCGATAAGCTCCAAACTTTGTTACAGAATGTTAAAAAAGAGATGAAGAGTGTTGTGTTCTGTGTTTTTCTAAACCGTCGTTTATTCTCACTCTTTATAAAACTCCAGGACCCCGTTCTTCCCGAGATACCGCTTCGTTACCGGTAATTCCGTAATCCTACTAAAACATTCTATTCATATTTTTCTAATACCTTATACGTCATACTCTTTATTCTTAAAACCCTTAACCGTTTGAGTCCCAAGCAGCGCGATCGCACTGTTCAGATTTTATGTCGAGAAAACCCAGCACATTTGAGCATTATGGACAACTGACGGTGCGTTACGGATTGTCGAAGTCGAGCGCTCAGATTTACTGACGCAAGTACATCGCACAGCTCCTTTTAACGTAAATAGTACATTTTACAATAGGTAGAATAGTACTATAATAATGCAATAATACATTACAAAATAAAATTTTTTATTTTATTATCTTCTCAATAATTGTTATTGAACAAACTTGAAATATTTATTAACAAACAATTTAAATAGAGAGTAACACTTATAATTTGTAACATTGGTGTTTATTAAACATACTGGATGAATTCCTTTTCTACATCGCGCGCAAATTAAATGTGATCTTTTTATTGCATTTTTGGTGCTGCAGACTACGCATTATCGCAAGTTACGGTGTGGCAACTTTACTAATCCAAATGTTTTTTCTTTTATATGACTATGTGATTGCTTTTCGTTCATCCACTGACACTCAATTTCAAAAATAATATTTGACATAAAATCTAACCGAGATATTGCTTTGCTCTTAACTATTTCCTTGTAGATTATATACGCATTTAAAACCATGCGGTTGGTCATGTTAAAGGCCACCTTTTTTCAATATTTAAGTGATCTTCGTTCATCGAGATAGGTATACAGCATTTTATCGGATTCATCAACACCACCCATGAAGGCATTATAAGATTGATTAATACCGGGTTTTGTGGAACGTATTTCTCTGCCATGTCGATTTTTCGTTATAGTCACATCTTGCTCTTCTGCTTTCGTTAAAATTAGTAACACAGGATTTTTTACACTCTTTTTTTTCGCGATACGCACAGAACAATACTTCATTGTTTCGAAAATATTTTACCTCGTTTACGTTAGTTTGTTTCAAGTTATCGGGAATACATTTCTTATTCCTTCTAATTGTTCCAGTTAAAAAGGTGTCCACAGAATATAAATAGCGAGCTAATTCCACGCTAGTAAAAAAGTTGACAAAAATGTGATGCCCCTTATCAAACAATTACTATCTTTTAGTAAATTCGCCACGACATCGTACCCAAGCCAAAACTTTTTTCTATCACTAGAAATTGTTTCGTTTACACCTTTATAGCAAGAGAACGCTAAACAATATTTCGAAACGGAGTCACACAGCATCCAGAATTTTATGCCCCAACGATGATGCTTTTTATTTGGTAAATATTGTATTATGCTAGAGCAACACAGCGTACCAACTAGCGACTCACCAATTGATAATTCTTTGTGTGGTATATAATGTAATTTGAATACCTTGTTAGGATGTTCAACCAGTGACTTAAATTTTGCACAGGGATCGTATTTCGCGTGACCAGGTGGAAAACAAAGAATTATCTACTAAGTGGAAATAATTTAAAATATGTTGAAATCTATATCGAGAAAACATTCTTCGAAACCATGGTATGTTACGGGAATTTTCAGACCAATATGAACGTATATTAGGGTTTCTCGTAATTCCCATTTCCAACAGCACTGCTATAAATGCCTTCATTTCTAAAACGGTAATGGGTGTCCAAATCTCTGTTTCAAAGGATTCTAATTGTCTAGGTGAATGCCTTGAATACTCCGCATATTTATTCGTTTCTTCAACTTGTTACGTCCGAACCAGAATGGAGGCTTAGACTGGTGCCTTTACCGAACCGTAATATATGTACTATTACTTTGCCCTGTTTTGAGTCAACGCACTTTACTCGGGATTGGGCTATGCCTCTAATTACCAAGGGAAGGATGAATTGAACTGGATATTTAATAGGATTGATTTTAAAGCTTCTAAACAGATGAAAACCCGTCACCAACTAAATAATTGAACTTAGAAAATTAAACATTTATGATAATACAACACAATTAAAAAGTATCGTCACCAACGATAATTTGATTATGCTTACCTTGATTCTGCTGCTTATGATCGTTGAAGATGTTTGCAATGTAGTAGAGGTTGGGTTTAGACAATGTATTGTGACGAAAATTCTTTCATCGAATTATGACCGAATTCAACTACTCGAGCCGTTCGTAGCAAAACAGCTGATTTTCCGTCGACAAATTATAAACCCCTATCCCCCTGGAATACGATACCGAAAAAGACCGATTGGGCGCCAGACCTGCAAAATAATTCCAGAAGGGACGGAGAAAGTGCCACCGACCAGCACAGATAATTCGCGAGATGGTAGAGGGGCAGGGATTACCGAGGTGTTGGTAAGGGACTTGATTAGGAGAATGAGAACCTCGGAATAGAAAACAATAACAGGTGTCCTTTTATTCAGGACGATTGAGAATTTCAACAATTAACTAATAACAATTTCGAAACAAGTCAAATAAAGATAACTAATAACAATTTAGGCAAATCAAACAAAATCTAAAGTAATTCTTTTACGGGACTTTCGAATACGATACGTGAACTCCCGTGAAGCGGGACACACGCGACGCTACGTGAAGTCTCGGGAAGCGAGACTAACACGATACACTACACGCGTTCTCGTGAAGCGAGAACTCGCGGATTCTGTCTGTTAGGTCTCCAGGGTCACGAGACTTTTGCGCTAAGAAAAGATTACAAAATCAAGAAATAATAATTCACTAGAAAAATATAGGCGATACACGGAATCTTTTCCACGTTAGCGATACTGAAATCATCCATAGGCGGAGGCCCTGGGAAAAACGCGAACGCGAAACGATAGGAAAGTTAGCTGCATGGAAAAGATTTCGTGACTCGTTACAAGATGCTTACCGGTACTATTGAAACTACTGACGACACAAAATTCGCACCCGACCACGATGATAACTCAGACAAGAATGTTCGACAAGTCAAATTCACTGTAGGGCTGGGACTCGCGTCCCCACCAGCAATCAAAAGTAGTGCCCTTAGATAGCCAATTAGATCCTTGGGAGGATTCACAATACCCGTATTACTACGCCGTTACAAAAGTCATGCCGTTGGACTATTCCTCGATAAAAACACACGATATAATACTCGAGTGACATCTGTGGCTCAATCGCCTTACCCCTACGAGACGGACTTCGATAATATTCGATAGATGCCGGAGCCTTCCTTTGAGAAACGATACATAGTACTCGGAAGGGCGGCGTAAAATAAAAGTTCCAATCGCGGACTAAACGCAACACTTTGACGTCCTCGTCGTAAGTTCGCTAGCCACGCGGAACGTAGTCACAGCCTCGCTGCCGTAGCTCGGGGTGTCCAGTGGCCTCCGGCGGCGATGAGATTCCGGCCCTGTCCTCGACGATAGTGGCTGAGATCCTGATGACTTCGGTAGGTCTGGTCGTTTCTGCCTCCTATGGCAAGCCAGTTACGGTGCCTCCACGCAGGGGCCCGTTGATCTCCAGCACGAGGAGTCTCGCGGAACTCGGGACCTCCTCGTCCTCGTTACTAGTCCCATTCTTAGGGACTATCGGTATTGACGATATAAACGATAGGTAGAGTGAAGTCCATGGCTCTGTCCTTTTGGGTTGCCTTCTTTGTCGGGTAGGGTCTCTTATAGGGTGGAGTCGTCAGGTCGACACGGCAGCTCTCCACGTTCCTCGGCATAAAATCTGCTTATCCTCCTTCGTTGGCTTCCAGCTGTCCGGATGGCTCGGTTCCGGTGAAGTGGTCGTGACGTATGAAATATTTGTATACGAAAATATTAACTTAATGTTCCCTAATGCCTATGACCCTGGAGCTCCTGGCCGGTTGCGTAACATTTTATTGGAAAGAGGGACGTAAATGCGTCCCGAAATCGAAAAACGAAAGTAACCAATCCGGGACCTTTGTGACGTCCAAAAATAACGTCACAGTATGTATATGTATATATATATATATATTATATATGAAAGCAAAATTAAGTGAACGAATAAGTGAATTTTATTATAAATGTGCACGGAAAGGTAAACTCTATGACAATGCTACTTTATGAACAAACGGATAAAAGCAAAACTGTACTAGCTGACGGATCGAAGGAGAATGAGAGTGAGTCTTGGAGAAAATTAGGGATGTTAGTTAGCGGGGGTGGATTGTTGGAGTGGGGTTAAGGATCATTACTATTGGTCTAGTTAAGGAAATTTTTAAGGAAAAGAGCATGAAGTGGTTAAAGAAATTAACTGATTGGTGCTGGGAATTTTGGCGGGGGTACTCTGCATAAGGGTGAAAGAATTACTGGATCAGGATTGGATGAGGATGACTTCTTTGTAAATGAATAAGGAGTTTTTTGTGGGGTTTTCTAGGAAAGGGCATAGAGTCATAAAGTCGGGTAAGTCCGCATATGTATCGCATAAATAACGTCGATAACGGTCAAGCCATAGACAAAATACTTCTATAAACATTTTCCGTTGGATGCACTTCATTGTCGGTGGACCTAAATCCCATATACTAGATAACCATTCCCTGGGGTCGCTATGTGACAAAAACCAGACCCCACTGTTTAGTCCTCTGACATTTTGGTTATAGACCATGCACCTAGAGTCTGATTTTCCACGCGGACGTAACACCTCCCCCCTAAGACGAATGTCGGGGTACAATCCGGACATTCGCATTAGTGGAAGCATTATATAATAACTGATCAAAGGTTAAATGTCGCAGTCGGAAATTACCATTCAATGAAGTTATAATTTATCTATCCCTAAAGTTTTCCAGAATAAGTTAATCAATTGACCGACATCTAACCCTTGATTTACATAAATTCATAATAATAAGTTTACAACTATAAAAGTAATAAAATCAACTATAACTAAAAGAGAAATTGAAAATATAGTAATTACATCTAATATTAATCAAAGTTAACAAATGAAAGACTATAAAAAAAGAACTTAATAATATTAAAGTTGGAATATAATAATAATAATAAGAATAACAGTAATGGTGCCTATAGTAATTGGAACACTAATAAAATGTTGACGTAATAATGTTAATAACAGGGATAACTATATTAATAACGTTTGCTACAATTAATGATGAGGGAAAAAAAACAAATATGGTTGCAATATCTCAGTTGTCTTCTAGACCGGAGTCAACCTCCTCAGAAGAATTCCATTGACCATCGAGGAATTCACCTTCCTCGATGGTGGTTCTCCCCTGACCTGGCTGCCCCAGTTCGGCCTCAAGGATTAGCTGCTGGATCGTGGGCTCACTGCGCAGGTACTGGTACAACGTGATCCAGGAGCTTCCATCTGGATTCCTCCGATCCACTTGAATCCAAACTCGCTCCAATCCGACGGTCTCCCGGAGAAAATGGCAGGAATTGACCGTCCACCGTCGACCCGTCAATGGCCTTATATTGCTTAGGCCGCAGAGCAAACCGGTCCATGGAATGGTAGTAAAAGCACTTGGAAGGTAGTGGAGGCGGGAATTTTCCACCCATCGTTGACCACCTTCATCTCCCAGGGTGATCAGGGATTTACCATATATCCGATCGGTTATTATCGATCGCTGCCAAGCCCCAGCAGTGCGTACGGCCCCCAAACCCCCAGGCCGTATATCCTCGGAATTCATGGGTCGTAGTGCACCTCGAATCTGCCCATAGTAAGTGCGGAGCAGATTATCCACGAGTAGCCCCTTTTCCACAAGCCCATGGGGCTGTACCCAGAAGGAAGTCGGTGATGAAATTGAGGAGATTATCCCCAAGAAATTTCCTCCTAGATCCGGTGTCTCTATTAACTTGGCCTGGAGAGCAAAGTCACGATGACGCAAATGTGCCATGGTGACTGTAAAAGTGTGACATTTTAAAACATGTTCAGAATATTTGATTGGTTCCAATTATCTACTACCCAATACATGCAACTTCAGTGTATAGGAGTGTATATTCTAACTACTACTGGATTTAGAGATTTGGATGTGGTATTCGTACGTGTGCATATATGTATCTGTGTATATATAATTATGTAGTTATGCCTATGTATATGTATATTTTAATTGAATTTGTATGATCAATCTGTTGTGAAAGTGTAACGAGATTTCGTTGGAGGTGTTACTATGACAGCGGTTGTCTCTAATTTGCCAGACGTCGATGAGGTTGATTCCTCTTGGGAAGGTTGAGATTTCCGTGGTTTATGGATGGGCAGTAACTCCTGCTCAGGTTCCCCTTTTGGTTGGGATTCTTCTTTTGGAAGTCCTTGCTCCACGTCAGATTTCCGTTTAGTGTTAGGTGGATTTTTCATTCTATTGGCGAGGTGTAATAATAATGGCGTGACGGAGTTCCAAATGGTTCCGATTAGATACAATGACCAACCATACACTGTATGAAGAGCGTAGCCGTGTATCAGTGTATCCACTATCAATTTAATTCCACGTATAACGATAATCACTACAATGAACCCTGCGCTGATGGTACTGAATCTCATGAATCCCTCTAGTGTCTTGTTCCATGCACTCTCGGCGATCTTGTCAAGGGCATTTTCATCCAGGAGGTTGGATACAAATTCATCACGGTTGGTTATAGGTCTTCCCATGACTGTCCTGGCGACGGAATTTAGTACAGCAGGTCTCTCGGCTGAGAACATGACATGGTCTCTGAGATTGTCCAATTCCTCTAGTGAATATATCCCATTTGTTGTTAACAAACTGGGATTGGTATATCTCCATGTAGGTCTTGTCAATGGTTTCATTATGGTAGGTGATAGAGTTTCAATAGGTTTTGGTGTTAATTTGTACCAAGATTCTTCTATCAAATACATAGTTGATAGGATGATGCTGCAAGTGACCTGAGTTCCTGTTTTTGTTATCAAATGTGTCCTTGGTGTTAGGAAGTAAGTCTGATTGTCCTTTACTACAGGCAGCTGAGTATAACACTCAGACGTCCGTCTTAGTACGACCTCAACGGGTACACATTTAACAATGTGTACTACTTCCCCAGCTACTACTGCCATATAACCAGGTCCCTTCATTAGATGATATGCGAATTCATCAGGCGCTTGAGTTGCTATGGCTAATGCATTTCTTAACGACTGTCGCTCGAGGTTACATCTTTGTATTAAGACGTCCCGATACAATTGGTTTATTTGTTGACGGATGTGTTTTTCTACATAAACAAATTTTGAATTAACATAAGAGAATATGTCCATATTTATCGCATCTAAATAAGTTTTTTCAACAAATGGATTACCTCGAGTAGTTTCGAAAACTAAAAGTTTTGGATGATCCGTGCGTACTAAACTATAGCCACATATTGTTTCAATTGATTTTTGAGTTAAAACAAAAGATACATCATTAGTCGTCAAAGAATAGACTATCTGTGCATTTTCCTCATTATAAGATTCAGCTCTGATCGCGAATCCCTCATACAAAACCCCATACTTATGAAGCTGGCAGTTGCTTGCGGGTATCGTATTCCAGAAAGAATACCCTCCTTCAAGATCTATACACTCACCAACCATTAACTCACAATGTACCCCAGATCTCATGTAAACACGATTTTCTGCTAACTTCAGTTGTGCATTATAAGTTTGTAAAGTGACTTTAATGGTGGCTTGAACAATAACACCCTGCCAACTTCCATAGGGATCTGAATAAGCGGTTCCTTCACATTCTCCATTATTTCCTATAAAACCAGCTAAGACCGTTGATCTTATATTGGTATGATTATGTTTCAATCCGGTTATAACAGCATTACCCATATTATAAGTTCCAGTATTATGAATTCTATTACAAGTGTCGCGTGATACCTCTTCTATATATTGATGCTTTCCATTGGAAACAGCACTGTGTGTGAAAACATACCACATTTATGGACTACCCGATCTATTTCTATTTTACATTGCATTACTTTAACTGTATGAAAATCATTAATTTGTAAAACTTGCACATATACTTTAGTCGAGTTCGATTTCTGAGGCGGTACGTCGCAATGCCCTACATCTAACAATGACATTGTTGTGACGTTTGCAGCTTTTGTCCCACAATCGTATCGGACCAGGGAATCCACATCATGGATGTTCCATAGCACGCCTAACATTATTGCGGTCCAAACAACGAATTCCTTTGTTAAGCCTTAGCTAGTGAAACTGCTAAGGCGTAGATATATCTAATTGTGGGCTACCATTTAACGCTAGGCGTATCTGTTTCCTGTGGAATTGGGGGATGTAATGCCAACGAATGAGAGCGACGTGTAGGTATGTAGATGGATTATTAATTACAGGTAGGATAAATTGACTTACAATGATTGATAAGTTGAAACAGTTGATGTGGCACTTCACTGAGTTCTTTCTGTGGCAATCCGTCGCCTGTTGCTACACTCGCGATAAATTTAATAGAACGCTCACCGCGATGACTTCCCTGGCCCTCGGGTGGGAAGGCTTGGTCACAAGGATCCGAAGACACGTAAAATACTACCAGCTGAAGAACAAGCAAGACTCGATGATTTAGACGGTGACTCTTAGAGGAGTTCCGTCTGTTGCCAGGATTCACGAAAGACTGCCTATTGGCTCTGAATACTGTAGGTGCGTTAGCTCTAATTTTGGGGATAATGCACCGCAATATTGATGATCTTGCAGAAAGAGTCTTGCTTCATTCCTCGCGCTGGCATGTAGTGTGAGCGCGTGGCCTGCTACTCAGCGTTCCAGGAATTACATGAGGCAATCGAAAAGTTCGATGTGCCGAAAAGAATTTACCGGTTGCATTTACTTGAGTAGATCCGCTTTGGGATATAACACCTTCATCTGTAATTTATACATTGTTCTCTTATATTTTACTGCTTGATATTTGAATGCTTTAACCTATTTGTATGTACGACTTTAGTATTCTTGTTTATTCTTATTCTGATATTGTTTCTGTTTAATATTTCCAGGACCTCATGCGGTCCTGTATACTGATCACCCAGTTTTCCTGGTTTTGGACCTTTTAGCAGGAATACATAATCTCCTTCTTTAAAAGATTTTGGATTTGCCTTTTTGTCATAATGTTCTTTTGACTTCTCCTTTGCACCTATTAAATTCTTCCTAGCGGTTTCTTGGATCTTATGAATTCGTGTTACTAGGTCAATAAGATAATCATCGTACGTCGCTGTCTTTTCTCCCTCATGCAATGGCTCACTTGATGGTGACCTGCCTATCTTTCCGAACACCAACTCATAAGGAGTGTGTTTTGTTCCTTCATGAACACTGGTATTATAATTATAAATAGCAAGGTCTACCCATTCATCCCAATCAATTTCTTTAGTTACATATTGTTTTAAATATTCACCTAGGGCATGATGTGATCTCTCGAGTGAACCATTGGACTGAGGATGAAAGGCCGTAGTTCTAAATTTTCGAATTCTGAAGCGCTTAGCTAACTTACACATTAGATCACTAAGGAAATTCCGTCCTTGATCTGTCAGTACTGATTTTGGTGCTCCGAATACACAAATAAATCTTTTTACAAATGCATCGGCTAATGGTATAGCTAGACTGAACTTGGACAATTGGTCTTGTATAGTCAGTATGTATTCGTGTCCGTTTTTAGTCTTTGGCATAGGACCCACAATGTCCATAGCAATTTTATCAAATGTAGAACCAGGAGTGTCAGTAATGACCATTGGTTGTTTTGTCTTTACTCTTACTAATTTCTTCAATTGACATTGCAAACATTGTTGTATGAACTGCTGAACATCTGACTTTAAATTTTCCCAGTAATATCGTTGTCGAATTCGGTTATACGTCTTTGACACTCCCCGATGTCCCCCTATAGGTGAGGAATGCATTTCCTCAAGTATTGTCTTCCGCTGTTGCGAAGGAGGATACTTTATGAGTCCGTTACAGATTATAACTTTACTTTCAGCGGTAGAGAATTCATTTAGTAATCGACATTGAATTTCGTTCCATGGAACGTTTAATATCTCCTTACTTTTGGCTATTGCAAATGAAGTTAATTTCATTTCATCGGTTATTTCTCTAAGATTTTTTATTGCTGTATCTACTACCTGAAGTATTAACGTCGGCCCTTCCATTTTCCCTTCACTTATAGGGATTACCAAATGGTACCTGTTCTTTTCTTTTATTACTTTTACCTTTCCCAATTCTAAGTCGGTTAATTTGGGTATTAAATTCTTTTCACTGATTACTATAGATCCATAGTCACATGGTTCGCCTGTTGTAGTTACAAAGTAAGCTAAATTATCCTTACGATATTGAAACAAATCCTTGCTTTCTACTACCTTGCCACCAGCAGGTAATAAGGGTTTGGACTTTCGTTTAACGGTTTTACTGTCATTGTTTTTATGTTCTGATAAATCACCGTCCTCACTATCGGACTCCATATCCGTATCATTTAGTTCTTCACCATCCACTGCATATTCTCCTACTTCTTCTAACGGGTCATTCGCTGGAGGTAATATTTCATCTACTAAGGGTTGTTCCTGACGCTGTATTTGTCTCTTTTTACTCCTAGTTTGTATATTATAATCAGTAGGACTCATGCGTAAAGATCCAGAATCCGTAGCATGATTGGAATTATAAGGAATGGATTCAGATTCAAAGTGGATTTGAGCTTGAGTTTCCGGGAAATGATCTTCTAAGATAGGATTCTCTTCGTCTCCTATTGAGGACGAGGAATCGTTTGCATTCGGTGACTCCTCTGAATCGGATTCTTCCAATAGTCTTTCTATATCCTCTATTTTCAGGCGCTTTGATTTAGTAACCGCCTGACCTCGAGTCATAACAAGAATCTGATCTGGTTCCTTTAATACTGGGTTCCTAGACAGGGCATCGGCATTCACATTCATTTTACCTGCTTTATAGACGACCTTATAATCATATTCTGCTAGTTTCAATCGCCAGCGTGCTATCCTTGAGTTTACATTGGTTGCGCTTTTGAACCATTCTAATGGTTTATGATCGGTAACAAGGGTAAAAAAGGGGGTTCCCCTTTTGGTTGGGATTCTTCTTTTGGAAGTCCTTGCTCCACGTCAGATTTCTGTTTAGTGTTAGGTGGATTTTTCATTCTATTGGCGAGGTGTAATAATAATGGCGTGACGGAGTTCCAAATGGTTCCGATTAGATACAATGACCAACCATACACTGTATGAAGAGCGTAGCCGTGTATCAGTGTATCCACTATCAATTTAATTCCACGTATAACGATAATCACTCCAATGAACCCTGCGCTGATGGTACTGAATCTCATGAATCCCTCTAGTGTCTTGTTCCATGCACTCTCGGCGATCTTGTCAAGGGCATTTTCATCCAGGAGGTTGGATACAAATTCATCACGGTTGGTTATAGGTCTTCCCATGACTGTCCTGGCGACGGAATTTAGTACAGCAGGTCTCTCGGCTGAGAACATGACATGGTCTCTGAGATTGTCCAATTCCTCTAGTGAATATATCCCATTTGTTGTTAACAAACTGGGATTGGTATATCTCCATGTAGGTCTTGTCAATGGTTTCATTATGGTAGGTGATAGAGTTTCAATAGGTTTTGGTGTTAATTTGTACCAAGATTCTTCTATCAAATACATAGTTGATAGGATGATGCTGCAAGTGACCTGAGTTCCTGTTTTTGTTATCAAATGTGTCCTTGGTGTTAGGAAGTAAGTCTGATTGTCCTTTACTACAGGCAGCTGAGTATAACACTCAGACGTCCGTCTTAGTACGACCTCAACGGGTACACATTTAACAATGTGTACTACTTCCCCAGCTACTACTGCCATATAACCAGGTCCCTTCATTAGATGATATGCGAATTCATCAGGCGCTTGAGTTGCTATGGCTAATGCATTTCTTAACGACTGTCGCTCGAGGTTACATCTTTGTATTAAGACGTCCCGATACAATTGGTTTATTTGTTGACGGATGTGTTTTTCTACATAAACAAATTTTGAATTAACATAAGAGAATATGTCCATATTTATCGCATCTAAATAAGTTTTTTCAACAAATGGATTACCTCGAGTAGTTTCGAAAACTAAAAGTTTTGGATGATCCGTGCGTACTAAACTATAGCCACATATTGTTTCAATTGATTTTTGAGTTAAAACAAAAGATACATCATTAGTCGTCAAAGAATAGACTATCTGTGCATTTTCCTCATTATAAGATTCAGCTCTGATCGCGAATCCCTCATACAAAACCCCATACTTATGAAGCTGGCAGTTGCTTGCGGGTATCGTATTCCAGAAAGAATACCCTCCTTCAAGATCTATACACTCACCAACCATTAACTCACAATGTACCCCAGATCTCATGTAAACACGATTTTCTGCTAACTTCAGTTGTGCATTATAAGTTTGTAAAGTGACTTTAATGGTGGCTTGAACAATAACACCCTGCCAACTTCCATAGGGATCTGAATAAGCGGTTCCTTCACATTCTCCATTATTTCCTATAAAACCAGCTAAGACCGTTGATCTTATATTGGTATGATTATGTTTCAATCCGGTTATAACAGCATTACCCATATTATAAGTTCCAGTATTATGAATTCTATTACAAGTGTCGCGTGATACCTCTTCTATATATTGATGCTTTCCATTGGAAACAGCACTGTGTGTGAAAACATACCACATTTATGGACTACCCGATCTATTTCTATTTTACATTGCATTACTTTAACTGTATGAAAATCATTAATTTGTAAAACTTGCACATATACTTTAGTCGAGTTCGATTTCTGAGGCGGTACGTCGCAATGCCCTACATCTAACAATGACATTGTTGTGACGTTTGCAGCTTTTGTCCCACAATCGTATCGGACCAGGGAATCCACATCATGGATGTTCCATAGCACGCCTAACATTATTGCGGTCCAAACAACGAATTCCTTTGTTAAGCCTTAGCTAGTGAAACTGCTAAGGCGTAGATATATCTAATTGTGGGCTACCATTTAACGCTAGGCGTATCTGTTTCCTGTGGAATTGGGGGATGTAATGCCAACGAATGAGAGCGACGTGTAGGTATGTAGATGGATTATTAATTACAGGTAGGATAAATTGACTTACAATGATTGATAAGTTGAAACAGTTGATGTGGCACTTCACTGAGTTCTTTCTGTGGCAATCCGTCGCCTGTTGCTACACTCGCGATAAATTTAATAGAACGCTCACCGCGATGACTTCCCTGGCCCTCGGGTGGGAAGGCTTGGTCACAAGGATCCGAAGACACGTAAAATACTACCAGCTGAAGAACAAGCAAGACTCGATGATTTAGACGGTGACTCTTAGAGGAGTTCCGTCTGTTGCCAGGATTCACGAAAGACTGCCTATTGGCTCTGAATACTGTAGGTGCGTTAGCTCTAATTTTGGGGATAATGCACCGCAATATTGATGATCTTGCAGAAAGAGTCTTGCTTCATTCCTCGCGCTGGCATGTAGTGTGAGCGCGTGGCCTGCTACTCAGCGTTCCAGGAATTACATGAGGCAATCGAAAAGTTCGATGTGCCGAAAAGAATTTACCGGTTGCATTTACTTGAGTAGATCCGCTTTGGGATATAACACCTTCATCTGTAATTTATACATTGTTCTCTTATATTTTACTGCTTGATATTTGAATGCTTTAACCTATTTGTATGTACGACTTTAGTATTCTTGTTTATTCTTATTCTGATATTGTTTCTGTTTAATATTTCCAGGACCTCATGCGGTCCTGTATACTGATCACCCAGTTTTCCTGGTTTTGGACCTTTTAGCAGGAATACATAATCTCCTTCTTTAAAAGATTTTGGATTTGCCTTTTTGTCATAATGTTCTTTTGACTTCTCCTTTGCACCTATTAAATTCTTCCTAGCGGTTTCTTGGATCTTATGAATTCGTGTTACTAGGTCAATAAGATAATCATCGTACGTCGCTGTCTTTTCTCCCTCATGCAATGGCTCACTTGATGGTGACCTGCCTATCTTTCCGAACACCAACTCATAAGGAGTGTGTTTTGTTCCTTCATGAACACTGGTATTATAATTATAAATAGCAAGGTCTACCCATTCATCCCAATCAATTTCTTTAGTTACATATTGTTTTAAATATTCACCTAGGGCATGATGTGATCTCTCGAGTGAACCATTGGACTGAGGATGAAAGGCCGTAGTTCTAAATTTTCGAATTCTGAAGCGCTTAGCTAACTTACACATTAGATCACTAAGGAAATTCCGTCCTTGATCTGTCAGTACTGATTTTGGTGCTCCGAATACACAAATAAATCTTTTTACAAATGCATCGGCTAATGGTATAGCTAGACTGAACTTGGACAATTGGTCTTGTATAGTCAGTATGTATTCGTGTCCGTTTTTAGTCTTTGGCATAGGACCCACAATGTCCATAGCAATTTTATCAAATGTAGAACCAGGAGTGTCAGTAATGACCATTGGTTGTTTTGTCTTTACTCTTACTAATTTCTTCAATTGACATTGCAAACATTGTTGTATGAACTGCTGAACATCTGACTTTAAATTTTCCCAGTAATATCGTTGTCGAATTCGGTTATACGTCTTTGACACTCCCCGATGTCCCCCTATAGGTGAGGAATGCATTTCCTCAAGTATTGTCTTCCGCTGTTGCGAAGGAGGATACTTTATGAGTCCGTTACAGATTATAACTTTACTTTCAGCGGTAGAGAATTCATTTAGTAATCGACATTGAATTTCGTTCCATGGAACGTTTAATATCTCCTTACTTTTGGCTATTGCAAATGAAGTTAATTTCATTTCATCGGTTATTTCTCTAAGATTTTTTATTGCTGTATCTACTACCTGAAGTATTAACGTCGGCCCTTCCATTTTCCCTTCACTTATAGGGATTACCAAATGGTACCTGTTCTTTTCTTTTATTACTTTTACCTTTCCCAATTCTAAGTCGGTTAATTTGGGTATTAAATTCTTTTCACTGATTACTATAGATCCATAGTCACATGGTTCGCCTGTTGTAGTTACAAAGTAAGCTAAATTATCCTTACGATATTGAAACAAATCCTTGCTTTCTACTACCTTGCCACCAGCAGGTAATAAGGGTTTGGACTTTCGTTTAACGGTTTTACTGTCATTGTTTTTATGTTCTGATAAATCACCGTCCTCACTATCGGACTCCATATCCGTATCATTTAGTTCTTCACCATCCACTGCATATTCTCCTACTTCTTCTAACGGGTCATTCGCTGGAGGTAATATTTCATCTACTAAGGGTTGTTCCTGACGCTGAATTTGTCTCTTTTTACTCCTAGTTTGTATATTATAATCAGTAGGACTCATGCGTAAAGATCCAGAATCCGTAGCATGATTGGAATTATAAGGAATGGATTCAGATTCAAAGTGGATTTGAGCTTGAGTTTCCGGGAAATGATCTTCTAAGATAGGATTCTCTTCGTCTCCTATTGAGGACGAGGAATCGTTTGCATTCGGTGACTCCTCTGAATCGGATTCTTCCAATAGTCTTTCTATATCCTCTATTTTCAGGCGCTTTGATTTAGTAACCGCCTGACCTCGAGTCATAACAAGAATCTGATCTGGTTCCTTTAATACTGGGTTCCTAGACAGGGCATCGGCATTCACATTCATTTTACCTGCTTTATAGACGACCTTATAATCATATTCTGCTAGTTTCAATCGCCAGCGTGCTATCCTTGAGTTTACATTGGTTGCGCTTTTGAACCATTCTAATGGTTTATGATCGGTAACAAGGGTAAATTGATGACCATAAAGGTACGGACGAAAATGTTGGACAAAGTTTACTATCGCTAATGCTTCCTTTTCATAAGTATCAAATTTTTGCTCATTTTCCGTTAGCGTTCGTGATGCATAAGCTATCGGTCGATCTTTACCAATAGGTCCTTGCGAAAGGATGGCACCTATTGCGTATCCGGATGCATCTGTTGTTAATATAAACGGTTGAGTAAAATCAGGATATTGCAGTACTGGAGGGTTGCATAACTTTTCTTTTAATGTTTCAAATGATGCCTGTTCCTTATCCGTCCAGTCAAAAGGCACATCATCCTTCAGTAGTCTGGACAGAGGCTTAGTTATTTTTGAAAAACCCTCTACGAATCGTCGGTAATAACCTGCTAGTCCTAAGAACTGCCTGACATTCTTTACATTCTTTGGAATTGGGAATTCACGTACTGCTTCTAATTTTGAAGGATCTGGTTTCACTCCCTTTTCGCTAATGAGATGACCGAGGTACGCTACCTCCTTTCTTAGAAATTCACATTTATCAGGTTGTAGTTTCAAATTTGATGTCCTTAATCTTTCCATTAATTTATTGAATTTCTCAGTATGCTCTTCCAAAGAAGAAGCATAAATAACTATATCATCTAAATAAACGAATAACTTTTCACCCTGCATGCCGGTTAATACTATGTCCATTAACCTCTGAAAGGTAGCTGGAGCATTCTTTAGCCCAAATGGCATTCTATCAAATTCATAATGGCCGTATGGCGTTGAAAAAGCCGTCTTATGTGCATCTTCCGGACTCATTTTAATCTGATGAAATCCGGAGGCTAAGTCGAAAACGGAAAAATATTGAGCTTTACCTAGCTGATCTAAAATTTCTAATATATTCGGCAAAGGATAGGCATCGCCTATTGTTTTATCATTTAACATTCGAAAATCTAATACCATTCTCCATCTTTTATTCCCCTTCGAATCTGGTTTCTTTGGTACTATCCACACAGGAGTATTATATGGAGATTTGGATGGTCTTACTATATTGCCATGGAGAAGTTCGTTAACTTGTTTATTTATTTCCTCTTTATGAATTGGCGGAAATCTATACTGCCGCGAATTAATAGGTAACTCATCTACCGTAGATATTTTATGTTGAATTACATCGGTGGATCCCAGGGATTCTCCTGGTACGTGAAATACGTCTTGGTTTTGTTCTATTAACTTGGTTACATATACCTTCTCTTCTTCATTTAAATGTTCTAACCTCAATAATTTCTTTACTTCCTCACTTCTTTTAATATTTATATCTTTTATTGAAAAGCAATCCGTAATGCTTTTTGCATCTTTAGAAGGAGCTAACAAGAGAGGTGTGCTAACATTGGCCTTAAGAGGCTTGTTGCACCCTATATTTGATTTAGGATTCAACCCAGAGGCATTCTTCAGCTTGAGCGAATGGGATAATTCATTAAATTTTGAGGTCTCTACTTCTGGAGCCTTATTTTTGGAATTAGTATTAGAGGTCTCACTCTTTGGAGCCTTATTTTTGGAATTATCAATCACTTCATCAAAAGCCTGAATCTCTAAAGTCGGAATTTGTATAACTACTTCCTCTTCCCGAGTATTTATAATAGGCAAATAGGCTTTACCCTTTTCGTTGGTAACCAAGACATTTCCTAAATATATTCCTTTCCCAGCGTCTAACTTGGAAATATATCCTTCTTTCTCATTACAATTAGCTACTCTTATATAAAACATACTTTTTGTCCTCGCTGGAACTGTGATTGTTTCCCGTGATTCAAATGGAACAATTGCATTGGGCAATACCAACTGTTGCTGTTTATAATCAATTATAGCGGGTACTTGATTGAAAAATTCGTCTCCTAAAAGACCAGATTGTAATATAGGAAAATCATTTGGAACTAGATGGAACACAGCTTCACTACATAAGATGCTCATTTTAATCCTGCCAAGAGTTTGCACTACTTCAGGAGTTATTCCTTTCAAATGTAGGATCTCCTCACGATCAACTGGGATTCCACTAATAACAGCACTTGCTTTTACCAGATTTGGTCCAGCTCCAGTGTCAAGTAATAAAGTTATAGATACAGGAGTTTCCTCAAATATTAATCTCACCGTTGCACTACTATTTCTATGATTCAAATTTATAGTGGTTACTCGAGCTATTCCTGAATCACCTCTTGAATTGAAGTGACTGCTGCCGAGTGCTGGTTCTGATATCCAGGGGTTCCCTGTGGTGCACTCTGCCCAGGAGCCCCATTCTCGTTTTCCGAATTTATTACCTGACCGTATCTATCATTTGCAAATTGTCTCTGTCTACAAACATCTATTGTATGTCCTATTCTCTTACAATACCTACAAAAGTCTGGATTTTGATTCCATAGCGCTTCTATTGGTGGTAATGCTCTCATTCCTGAATCTCTAGTACTCATTTGGTATTGCCTACATGTGGAGGCAGCATGACCCATTCTTTGACAAAGTTGACATGAAATAGGGTTCCGATAGGAATTCGGTTGATTTTGCGTTTGCCCCCGTCTATACCGACAAGTTACAGCCGAATGGCCTCTGATATTACATAATTGACAAACAACCATATTTGTAGGTGTTGAAGAAGGCATATTACGTGATCTACAGTTAATAGCACTATGTCCCTGCTTAGAGCAAATTTGACAAATTGGAATATTCATCGACGATCTTTGTTGAATATTTAACTGCCGACATGTATTAGCGACATGTCCTTTTCTCTTGCAAACTTGACAGACAACTTCAAAATTAGGATTATTTTTCCCTGGTAATTCACTTCCCTGATGTAATTGATTCGGTATATTTGAGATTTGACGACACTTATCGGCAGTGTGTCCTTCCTTCTTACAAATTTGACAAATTGATTTCTGTGGCTGTACTAAATTAACTTTCGATTCCTTTGATATTTGTTTTGAGGTAGAAGGGGTGCTTCCTTGTTTCTGACGGTTCAATTCACGTAACTCCTCCCGCGTTTCTAGTAGTCTTTCAATACTTATAGCTTGTGATACCGCTTCATCTATTTCTTCCCTTTTACTTAGTCTATGTTCAATTTCAGGCTTTAGACCCATAATGAAGCAACTTAATAAAGCACCATCTATTTCTATTTTAAACGTCGGTTTTGCCGTTCCACTATTTTCCAACTTATGTACTTCCATAATTTGATTTCCTATATCTTTAATTCTGTTTGCAAATGTGATAACGCGCTCATCCTCCTTCTGACATATGATTCCTAACTCTCCGTGAAGTCTAGGAATTGATTTTGCAGGTGCAAAAATCCCTTTCAAATATTTAATTAGTTCACTGAGTACACTAAATCTCTGACCAGCTATAGTTTTCCTAGCCTCACCCGTGATGCGGGCACGTATAATTTTTGTCAAGTTTGATTCGACTTCCGAGGGAACCATAGCTCTTGCTTCCTCGCATCCTGCTATGAATTCGCTTAGAGGAATATTTTCACCATTAAACTCAGGAACTACCTCAAGGGCATCCCTCAAGGAAACTAACTGACTATTACTAGGCATCTCTTCAAATGGCGAGGGTGACGGTGGTGCTAGTGCTCCCACAGATTTATTAATAATCTCTATGTCCTCCTGCAATTCCTTATAGTATTCTTCAATACTAGTAATTGGTTTAATTAATCTAGGAACTTGTAAGTCAATACTTCCTGAATCTTCCTCGACGCCTATTTCTAATTTTTCCTTTTCCTCAGCTTCCTCTATTTCTTCCGAACAAGGTACTATATCTTCCCGAGCTAAACTATGTCTTGGTCGAAATGGATCCTGCGAATCGTCTAATTCAAACTCGGTATCTACTGCTTGAGCATCCGATTGTTCCTGCTCTTTCTTTGACTTTGATCGTGTATTCATACCTCCCTAGTAATCATTAGCAATTGAGATCCCGGACGAGCCCCCAAAAATTTACGTATGTTACGTCCGAACCAGAATGGAGGCTTAGACTGGTGCCTTTACCGAACCGTAATATACTATTACTTTGCCCTGTTTTGAGTCAACGCTTGCGCACTTTACTCGGGATTGGGCTATGCCTCTAATTACCAAGGGAAGGATGACTTGAACTGGATATTTAATAGGATTGATTTTAAAGCTTCTAAACAGATGAAAACCCGTCACCAACTAAATAATTGAACTTAGAAAATTAAACATTTATGATAATACAACACAATTAAAAAGTACCGTCACCAACGATAATTTGATTATGCTTACCTTGATTCTGCTGCTTATGATCGTTGAAGATGTTTGCAATGTAGTAGAGGTTGGGTTTAGACAATGTATGTATATTGCGACGATATTTCGCTCGTCGGCAAAACCAAACGCACTAAAACCGGAATTCGGGAACGGAAGTGGTCTCGGCAAGTAGTTATACAAGGAGAGTTCTGGATACAGATTCCTGCACCGACACGATACCGGCATCCGGGTTCTCGTCCGTGCTAAGTTGGGACGTGGGGCCCCCTAGGTTAGCGACGTTGGCGCCCCCTAGGTTAGCGACGTTGGCGCCCCCTGTGGATGGTAAGTTTGGACGATTGGGCCCCCTATGAAAGATTTCTGCTTACCGACGGCACCGAAAATTTTGGGTGCTGCGCGCGCGCGCAGGAGTCGACGGCGCCGACCCCTTCATCGGCTGACGTCATCGGAAGGGGGCCCTAGTTTTACGTCAGGTGTCAGGGATTTGACGTCAGGTGTCAGGGATTTTACGTCAGGTGTCAGGGATTTTACGGCAGATTTCAGAAATATTACGGCAGGTATCAGGGATCTTACGGCAGATTTCAGAAATATTACGGCAGATTTTAGGAATTGTGTGGGTGGAATTTAGGAATCAGTCAAAAATTGAGAAATTCATTTAAAACGATATATATTTTCACTCATCATAGTCATCTTCATTCACAATAACAATAATTTTTATTTATTCCCTTGATTTTCTCCTCCTGCCCCTGAATTCTCAGGCTGACGCTCACCGAAGGATGAGTTCCCTGAAGAACCTCTCGCAGTGTTACCCTGATCCGATCTAGTAGGATTTCCATGTGTCGCTGAGTTTTCGAACGAATTATTGTTTGCGAATGTGATGCGACGATGTCTTTTAGAATCTGGGAGATCTGAACTACGCAGCCACTCATGATACCGATCTCTTCGAAACTGCTCTCTTTCTCTTGTAGCCCGCTCGCGTTCTGCTCCCTGTGATTGCCCCATTTGAGGTTATCTCGCACGTACCTTTTTCCTTGATTATCGCTCTTGGAATGATAGTATAATACAACTGTAACGTTATTTATATAGAAAAGGTTTACTATAGGAGGTGGTGGTGGTGGGAACAAGCCGCTTATGTTTGCTTAATTTGGTGGAAATATAAAATATTACTTCAAGAATACTAATTTTATATATTTATTTCATTAAAATTTTATAATATATGTATGTATATTCAGATCGTTGTGAAGAAGTGAATTCGGTTTCCAATTAAACTGAAATATAGAATATATAGATTTATTTTTCTAATACTTTTGAAATGAGATGGAAACAAATGTTTTTTCTTATACGTACCATTCACATCACTTAATCGGAGGAACCAATACTCGCTGTTATTTCTCACAACGAGTTTAGTGATGACTCCCGCTAATTCCGCAAATATTGTATTTCTACCGCCAAGTTCGGGGCGGTACATAAGTAGCCCCACGGCTACAGCCTCTTTAATGGCTGCGTCGGAAGCCCTTTGCACCCATTCAATCGGGACAAAAATTGTTATATTGTGGAATCCTCGTCCTCGTCTATACTCCATTCTATAATTGATAATCCATTTTTTAATTTATGTTCACGTTAACACATTTCAACCATTTTAAATTTGCACTTCACTTATACAGTATCCAAGATAAAGTGAACTCACGTAAAAATTGTGGGTACCTCTGTTGCACTTGATCGACTGACTGTTCGCACTTCGTACTCCAATGGTAGTAAAATGTCAAGTGAAGTGCAATCTCACCATACTTCTTATAGAGTACCGATGTTTAGACTAGCGAATAACGCGTCAAGTCCTTCTACATATCATCAACATTACCTCCGGCGAGATGGTCAACGGTTTTGGCGAGCCGAAAATATAGGGTTACTCGAAGGCTAGATGAGGTTTTCAGCATGTGTCTTTGATGGTTAGAAGCTACCGACGAGTTGTTTATATCACCGCCGAGCTGAATAATTTTCTTGGAATGACACACACACACACACACACACACACACACACACACACACACACACACACACACACACACACACATTAATGAAGGGATAGACAATTAGAGCCGTTGCCGATATTAATGCACAAGTTTTCGCACCGCTTTGAATATTATTATTATTATACCTAAAATAGGTAATGCATTAGACTTATAAAAGACCGCTCGTGATGTAGAGCAGCCATTGACGTTCAAACCTCATCGAGTGTATCTTATTGTAAACGTTTTTAACGAGAGAAAAAAATGGATTCTGCAAAGTGTAAGAAATTGATTAAGATTATGGAAGAAGCATATAAACTACTCAAGAAAGAATCATCGATTGTGGAAATTACAAAGTGGACAAAGTTTGGTACTCAAAATATTCGACTTCTGAACAAAATTCTGAGGAACGTTGCGCTTACGAACGGGGAGAAAACCAAAATCTTGACAACCATTGGAATACTAAAATCGTTGAATGAAAAATTTAAACAGCACCTTCAAAAAAGGGGTGAAGGAACTGTGAGAGAGAGAAGAAGTGACAGAGTACGTTGGGATGACTTGGAATCAGCATTCAAGGGGAGAATAAGAACAGGAGTGATAGCAAATTTGCGACACAAGGACTTGAAGCGTTTTCTGGAAGATTCAAGAAAACTGTTCGCTGTTAGAGTGAAAAATGCGCTCCGAAAAGATGGAAATGTGAAAGTGAACGTCGTTTTGTCTTGTAAATTCGAGACTATGAAAGGCGGTGAGCTTATCGAGGACCTAAAGTTCTTTAATACGAAAAACGAAGTAATTCTATCATCCACGGAGATCAACGAGTGGTTCAATGTCAATGTACTGGAAAAATTATTAACTAAAATCGAAGACTTCCAAGAAAAAGAATCGGGCTGGTCGTTGTTGGAAATAATAAACTTGGCGGTAAATATCAACAGATATATACCGATACATGGTGGTCTGTCGACATTCATCGAGTTGCCTAAGAACGTGCAAAGTAAGAAAGCAGTCGTGAATATTAGAAACAACGATCCGTATTGTTTTCTCTGGTCCGTTACGGCAGCTCTTCATCCAGCTAAACAAAATGTACAAAAGATCAGTTCGTATCCACATTTCAGCTCAATACTAAAGTACGAAGGTATAAATTTTCCTATTGGCTTGAAGGACATTCCAAAATTCGAAGTGATTAATGATTTAGTGATTAACGTTTACGGTATAGAACGCGATGCGAATAAGGGTGGTAATGAGATAGTACCACTTTATTTAAGCCAACACAGATCAAATAAATCTCCAATTCATCTTCTGATGGTGGAAAGTGAAAATGACGTGGAAAGTGATGATGATGATGATGATGATTTGAACATGGAATTTTTATCAAAAAGTGTAATTTACCATTTTGCTTGGATCCGAAATTTATCTCGACTGCTAAGTTCTCAGATTTCAAAACATAACGGTCATATTAGACTGTGCGATAGATGCTTGTGCCATTTTCAAACTGAAAACTCTTTCGAAAAACATAAACTGGATTGTGCGAATATAAATAAGTGTAGAGTGATTTTGCCAAATGGTGAGGAAAAATTGCTGAAGTTCAAAAATTACAAGTATCAGGAAAGTGTACCATTCGTCATTTATGCTGATATCGAATGTATGTTGAAACCAGTTGTAAATGCGTCCAAAGCATCAAACACGATACTGTACCAAAATCATGTTCCACACAGTATCGCATATTACCTAAAGTGCGCCTTCGACGAGTCTCTATCCAAATTCAAAATTAATCGTGGAAATAATTGTATCGAGTGGTTTATGGATGAACTGCAGGAATTAGCACGATCTTTAGAAATTTATCATAAACGTATTGTACCCATGGAACCACTGAGTCTCGAACAGACGCAACAATTTTATTCCGCAAGTAGTATAAGTTGGGAGGGTCTGGATACAGATTCCTGCACCGACATAATACCGACACTCCAGAGCCTTCGAAGGTGGGTGTCCGTGCTAAGTTGCCGTCGTGAGCTCTACGATTTTCGGAAGTGACGTCATCAGGGCCCCTCAATTCCAAGAATTTTGACTCGATTCCAGGAATTTTACGTCACATTCAGAGAATTTTGAGCTCGATTCTGGGAATTACGCACGATCGAGAACCTTCTAGAACATTCTAGAACATTCTGGAAGCTTCGACGGTTCGTGTCCGTGCTAAGTCGAGAAGGATCGCTCCCAGAGCCGGCGATCCTCTCGCGCGACGTTTTGAGACAGCCCCTTGCCCCCCACCCCGGAAAGCCTTCCAGAAGCTTCCGTGCACGTTCGTGCAGGTTTCGGACGGCAGCCCTCGGCCCGTTTGACCTCGAGCAGAATTGCGCAGCATCGCTGATGCAATCCTGCAGGAATTTTCCAGAACTTTTGTCCCTAACCTTGAACCTGAGCGGCATCCCCTTTGAGCGCAGTGCCGAAAAGCGACTTTTGCGTCGAGGTTCATTCCAGGAAAAACGATACCATGCAGGTGTTGGACGGCAGGCGCTATCTCGCAGTGGTCGTGCGTCAGCCTCCTCATCCCACCGAGAGGCTTCCCCATCCCCCGATACGTCAGCATCCTCATCCCACCGAGAGGCTTCGAGAATCCCTCGATACGTCAGCCTCCTCATCCCACCGAGAGGTTTCCCCATCCCCCAGCCTCGTGCAGGTTCGACAACATCAACGAGTTGAAAGTCATTCTGGAAAGGTCTATGTATCGGTAGTTCAAATGCATAATACCGAATGCGTAATACCGAACGTTATCTCGCAGTGGTCGCGCGTCAGCCTCCTCATCCCACCGAGAGGCTTCGAGAATCCCCCATCCCTAGATTCGTCAGCCTCCTCATCCCACTGAGAAGCTTCGCGAATTCCCCATCCCCCAGCCTCGTGCGAGATCACCGGCGAGTTCAAAGTCATTCTAGAATTATCTATGTATCGGTTGTTCTAATGCGTAATACCGAACGTTATCTCGCAGAGTCGAGAATGCAGTTCCCCATCCCCCCGAGGTGTCAGATTACGCGCGACGCAACTTCGTCGTCGTCGTCGGTGGAGAGCCGAGGAATATTCCGGAAGATGCATCGACCTTGACGTCGATTCCTTGAAATTTGCAGGGTTTCAACGACAAGAATACAGGTTCATGTAGTCGAGTTCAAAATTTTATTGATTACAATATGTATTTGAGCGATTCGAATAAGGATGATATGTTATCTGGTTGATCGATTCCCTCTTTCAGATCCTTCTGTTTGACCTTGATTCGAGGTTGTATTGCCAGAAGAATTTCCTGCAGCGTTAGCACGATCTGACCTTGCAGAATTTTCATTCAACGATGTGATTCCGAATAATGTATTGTTATCGAAAGTGATACGATCGCGTCTTTCAGGTAGATCAGCGCTCCGTACCCATTCGTGGTACCGATCTCGTCGAAATTGTTCTCTCTCTCGCATAGCTCGTTCTCGTTCTCCTTCTTTCCCATGCGATTGCCCCATTTTTAGGTTATGTTTCACAGATGCTGCCTCAAAGGAATTTCTTTGCAAACTAATTTTATGATGTAGTTGCATCGTTACTTGTAACTGAATATTCTAGAAAATGCGTTCTCGATTTCGCAATTCGGGTAGGTGTGTCATCGCTCAAATCGATGCAAAACAATTCCAGGAAATCCTTGGGAGCTTCGTATAAAAGGCCCTTCGATGATGTGCAGCGATCATTGTTTCTTGAACCTTCAAGTACATTATTGCTATTAACGAGATGGATTCTACAAAGTGTAAAAAGTTGATCGAGATTATGGAAGGAGCGTATAAACTTCTGAAGAAGGGATCAACGGTTGCAGAAATTGAAAAATGGACAAAATTTGGTGTTCAAAACATTCGACTTTTGAACAAAATTCTGAGAAACGTTACTCTTACGGTTGGAGTGAAAACTAAAATCTTGACAACCATTGGAATACTTAAATCGTTGAACGAAAAATTCAAACAGCATCTTCAAAAAAGAGGTGGAGGAACGACGACAGAGAGAAGAAGCGATAGAGTGCGTTGGGATGATTTGGAATCCGCCTTTAAGGGAAGGATAAGGACTGGAGTCATTGCAAACTTGCAACACAAGGACTTGGCTCGTTTCCTGGATGATGCAAGGAAATTGTTTACTGCAAGAGTGAAAAACACACTTCGAAAGGAGGGAAATTTGAAGGTGAACGTCGTCTTGTCCTGCAAATTTGAGACCATGAAAGCTGGTGAGATTATCGAAGAACTGAAGTTCTTCAACACCAAGAACGAGGTTATTCTACCATCCACCGATATCAGTGATTGGTTCAACACAAATGTACGAGAAAAAATACTGGCAAAAATTGAAGACTTTCAAGAGAGGGAATCAGGCTGGTCATTGCTTGAAATTATAAACTTGGCTGTGAACATCAATAAATACATACCGATACACGGTGGCCTGTCCACCTTCATCGAACTACCGAAGGATGTACAAAGGAAGAAAGCAGTTGTGAACGTTAAAAACAACGATCCGTACTGTTTCCTCTGGTCCGTCACCGCAGCTCTTCATCCAGCAAAAAATAATGTAAGCGTTATCAGCTCGTACCCTCACTTCAGCTCAGTGCTAAGGTATGAAGGTTTAAATTTTCCCATTGGTTTAAAGGATATTCCAAAATTCGAAAAGATGAATGATTTGGCAATAAATGTTTATGGAATAGAGCGCGATAAGAATAAGGGTAATAATGAAATAGTACCAATTTATCTAAGTAAAGAAAAATCAGATAAACAAAGGATTCACCTACTTATGCTAGAAACAAAAATTTATTCGAATGGAGATGACGTGGATATAGAAGACGGCAGTGTTTATCACTTTGCTTGGATTCGAAATCTAACCCGTTTACTAAAATCACAAATTACAAAGCATACGGGTTACATTAAACTATGTGATCGATGTCTATGTCACTTTAGATTAGAAAGCTCTTTTGAAAAACATAGACTCGATTGTGCAAATATAAACAAATGCAGAGTCGTATTACCCGATGAAAAAGATAAAATTATGAAATTTAAAAATTATAAGTATAAAGAACCTGTTCCGTTTGCCGTTTATGCTGACATCGAATGCATATTACAACCAATTACGACCAAGTCTAACTCGTTAAACACAACTCTCTATCAAAGACACGTTCCTCACAGTATAGCGTATTATTTGCAATGTAACTTTGACGACTCTATCTCTAAATTTAGAGCTTATCGTGGAAAAGATTGCGTGGAATGGTTTATGAATCAATTACAGGAATTAGCTCAAGTTGTAGAGTTTTACCTGAAACGTATCGTACCGATGGAATCTCTAAATTTCAAACAAAGAAATGAATTTTACTCGACTAAGATTTGTCATATTTGTGAAAAACCGTTTACACTTCAGGATACCAAGCATCGTGATCATTGTCATTTTACAGGCAAATATCGCGGTGCTGCCCATCAGGGTTGCAATTTGAATTATAAGAACTCGCATACCGTTCCTATCGTATTTCATAACCTATCTGGCTATGATTCACATTTCTTGATTAGAGCTCTAGCTACATCTTTCGAGGGATCAATGAATCTCTTACCAGTAAATAAAGAAAGATATATATCTTTCACGAAGAGCGTCAAAGATACAATTGTAAATTTCAGATTTATCGATTCGTTTAGATTTATGCCGAGTAGTATTGAAAAATTAGCATCCTATTTGAAAGATGATGAAAAATTAATTACCCGTAAACATTGTAATAATATAGAGGAATTCCGTTTATTGACTAGAAAAGGTGTTTTCCCCTACGAATATATTGATAATTGGGAAAAACTCAAAGAGAATCGATTACCTGTAAAGGAAGAATTCTATTCAAAATTAAATAACGAAGAAATTTCATACTCAGATTATGATCACGCTTGCAATGTTTGGCAGACTTTTCACATAAAAACATTAGGCGAATATTCCGATTTATATCTGAAAACCGATGTTCTCCTTTTAGCCGATATCTTTGAAAATTTTAGGCGCAGCTGTTATACTATATACAATTTAGATCCTCTACACTATTACACTGCACCGGGTCTTGCGTTCGACGCCATGCTCAAGTGTACTGGTGTTGAACTTGAGCTGTTGACTAATGTAGAGATGTTGTTGTTTATCGAAAGAGGCATTCGAGGTGGTGTAGCTCAATGCTCCAACAGATACGCTAGGGCTAACAATAGGTATATGGGTACAGAATTCGATTCAAGCAAAGATGAATCATATCTTATGTATTACGATGTAAATAACTTGTACGGTGCAGCTATGAGTCAATTTTTGCCATTCGACTCCTTCGAGTGGGAGGAAAATTTTGAGCAATTGGATATTTGCAATATTCCCGATGATTCTCTTACGGGTTATATACTCGAAGTTGATTTGGAGTATCCGATCGAGCTTCAAGAACTTCATAAAGATTTACCACTATGTCCAGAACAGTATACTCCTCCGGGATCTAACAAGTCAAAATTGATGACAACACTCCTCCCAAAAGAAAGATACATAATTCATTATCGAAATTTAAAACAGTGTTTGACATTGGGTATAAAGTTAACGAAAATTCATCGCGTTCTAAAATTTAGACAGTCACCATGGCTTAAGAAATACATAGATTTGAACACTGAAATGAGAAAAAAGTCGAATAATGATTTTGAAAAGAATTTCTTTAAACTTATGAATAACGCGGTGTTTGGTAAGACAATGGAAAATGTTAGAAAACAGAAAGATGTTAGACTTATTACAAAATGGGATGGAGCGTATGGAGCGAAGGCTCTCATAGCAAAACCAAATTTCCATAGCTGCACTGTCTTCGATGAAGATATGGTTATAATCGAACTAAGTCGTGTTAAAATTAAGTTCAATAAGCCGATATATGCAGGATTTTCCATTCTCGATCTCTCCAAAATATATATTTATGACTTCCATTATAATTACATAAAGAATACGTTTGGTAACCGAGCTAAATTAATGTATACTGACACTGACAGTCTTCTCTATCATTTTACCGTTCCAAACATATATGATTATATCAAACGGGATCTAGCTAAATTCGATACTTCAGACTATCCCCTAGATAATGTTTACGGTATGCCACTAGCAAATAAAAAAATATTGGGTCTGATGAAGGATGAAAACAATGGGAAAATTATGATTGAATTTATAGGATTACGAGCAAAATTATATTCATTCAGAGTGTTAGGAGAAGATAAAGATAAAAAGCGAGCTAAGGGCGTAAAAGGATCTACACTCAAGACAATCACTTTTAACGATTACAAGCAATGTCTTTCATACCATACAAATTTAGTTAAAACTCAAAATTTAATTCAAAGTAAACAACATAAGGTTTATACCGTAAAGCAGCAAAAAATAGCACTGAGCTGGAATGACGACAAAAGGATCATTCTTTCTGATACGACCGACACCCTACCGTGGGGTTATAGAATGTAAGATGTATATAATAAGAATGTACAAAATATAAAAATTTAAAATAAAGACAACGTATGCTTTACGTTATTGCATGTCACTTGATCCTTCAATGCAACACCAGCTCCTAACCATCCGGATTGTTCCTTCCGTTCGTTATCTTAATAAATAATTCTAAGAAGTCTCCCACACTCTTTGTCACATAGAGAGTCCAGAGGTAGGGAGCACGCTTTAAATGGCGCTTGCACCCGCTACGACTCAGTTCAAAAAATGGCTGAGAACTATGTGCGACTATTTTCGAATGTGTTTGTACCCCATGAATGGGTACAAAATGGGCTGCATCAGAGTACGCGCATCGCAGTAGAGAATGCTCTGAGAATGAGCAACGCTTACAGTTTTGTTTTATGTGTCATAGACATTAACGGCGTTGTCGCCGTTAAAGAAGTTTCTAACAATCAAATTTGGTTCCGAAAAATATAAGGTAAGCATTGAAGAATTATTTTTCATTTTTTATTTTCATGATATTGTATACATTCAATTATGAATTTTTTTAATTTGATTATAACAAGTAATCTTTTTTGGTTTTATAGTAATGTGAACAGTAGCAGCAGCAGCAGCAGCAGCAGCAGCAGCGGCGGCAGCGGCGGCAGCGGCGGCAGCGGCGGCAGCGGCGGCAGCGGCGGCAGCAGCGGCAGCAGCAGCAGCAGCAGCAGCAGCAGTAGTAGTAGTAGTAGTAGTAGTAGTAGTAGTAATAACAGAAATGTACTAAAATGAAAAAAAAAATATATAATAGTTTTTTATATATTGTCTTCTTCTTCTGAAAAATTATCCATTTCCATACCATATCCCACCTCGGTGAAGCCTACAAATCCGACTTATCGATCCAACTATTGTGCGAACCATCGAATCCTAGCCATTTCACAAATAGCTTGTTTCCACGTCTCCTCAGTACCTTCTCCACGAGATATATGTCGGGATACTTGACGCTGGTAAGTTCATGGTCGTAGAAGCCGCCTTCGATGGGGTGATCCTGGTAGTCCTTGAGATTGTACGTCACCGGATCGGTATTCTTCACTCGACTTACGGTGAAAATTTCAGTCGTCCAATTGGGTGTGTAACCTTTCTCGAAAACGTGTTTAAATTTGCTGATTCGCACTCTGTCGCCGACTTTAAACTTTGATCGTTTAAGTGTGGACTTGACTTTGAATTTCTTGTACACCCGTTGCAGTAGATCCTTCTCGTTACGAGCAGTCACATCCGCCGGTTTCATACCAATGGTGCGATGCTTACTGTTATTGTAAGAGGATACCAAGTCCGATAAGATATCCAGCCACCGGTGATTGCCCTGTAGGCTAAACTGCATCCACATCTTACTTTTCAGAGTACGATTGAAGCGCTCGCAGATCGATGCCTTCAAGTTACTGAATGTCGAGTACAGGGTAATTCCGTGTTTTTGCATAAGATCCTCGAATTCAGAATTGTAAAACTCTCGACCTTGGTCAACGTGCAATTTCTTCGGGATTCGACCCTTCGCCAGTACAGATCTCATAGCTGCTGTCACGTCTTTAGCGTTCTTGCTCTTGGTCGGCACGGCCCAAGCAAACTTTGAAAATATGTCGATGACGGTGAGCAGATACTTGTATCCACGGTTCTCTCTGGCGTACGCTGACATGTCAACGAGATCCGCTTGCCAAGTCTCGTCCAGCCCGCGGACGTCAACGTGTCGACGCTGGTAATTCCTCCTGGCAGGTCTATGCAGTTCCTTCACCACCGCTAATTTTTTTCCGTCCATTCTCCAGCGCACTCAGCCTGGCGTCCAGCTGAGAAATGATCAGAGAGTTGCGAATCGCCAATTCTTGTCCTGGCTCGATATCGGCTTGCAGACGTTTCAACGCATCCTTCGTGGTAGAATCGAGAGATTGAATCATCAAATTGTTGTTATCGATATCATTGCGCATTTCGGCAGTCACTTGAAACACGGTATTCAGCTCCTGCTTCACTACAGTTTTCATCAGATTCAAGGTCACAGCATCGTTTTCCTCCTCGGGATTGGCGACGTTACAGAGCTTCTTGTTATCAATGTCGTAGTGTCCAGTAGCAGTGAATTTGAATCCAATGCCAGGGAGACCACGGCTACTCGCAACCGCGGTCCTGCTACTCAACTGACGTCCAAACACGTCGACACTCATATTCAAAGTGACGAGCGTGATCGTTTCATCGAATTAATAAATGATTCCCGCCTCGCGCAATTCTTCGATAATCGACACGATTTCGTTGGAGTGACTGGGGTTACCAGCTTCCCGAGACGCAAGGAGCAGGCGAAGGCGGTCTACCAGTTCGTTGGGATCGTCCCAGTACACGTAATCCGTTCGTTCATCCTTGGCGGTGATCATGTACCGCGGTACTATACCTTTACCCGTTACAGAGGGTTGTTCGATCAGTTTCGCAATAACGTTATTAAATTTGAAACTCTTGCTTTTACGAATTTCACTATCAGATTTATAGTACTTTCTGTGTGCATTCGTCGTTAAAATAATGTTTTTGTAATTGTCCATGTCATCCTGGGTTATACTAATCTCGTCAGGTACCTTCTTGAACAAGAGTTCGATCAAACCCGCAGTTTTCAAGTAAGTCGTATCGCCTACATGGATTCGATCACCCTCAAAGCTGATGGGTGAATCGCTTATCATCAGTTTGTTCTTGGCGAGTTTACGCACACCATAGGCGGTATCCAATTGTTTATTCTCCCTCGATAGCAGCATATCGAGATACCGTTGCGTAGGATCGTTCTGATCAACGGATACGTCTGCGTCATCGTTATCTCCTTCGTCATCATGTTTACCTTCTTCCTTTTCCTCCTCCTCTTCTTCGAAAGAATCATTCTTTAACGACTTGAAGGATTCATCTGCCGATCTAAACGTATCATCCGCTTCTACGTCTTGCTTTACTTCATCCTTAATCTCGTCCTTGATAAGATTACGCTCTGGCTGCGATGCAGTCACTAGTTTCTGCAGTGGAGTCACTACCGGTTTCAAAACCTCACTCATCGTCTGTTCGACGTTCTCTCTACCCAATTTTAGCATTCTATGCTTTTTGCGAATCGCATCGCTGGCTTTAGCGATTTGACGTAACACGTCTTTTTGCTCCCGAAGTTTTCCGCGTTGCCTGTTGACACTGCCGAATCCAAAACGCTACTGCATTCACTTTTTTCAATGATCACTCATTTATGCTCACGAAACAATCGAATCCTTTTCTGTATCTACCTCCGTCGAGGTCGCTGTCCTTGTCGATCACGAGAAACCCATACTTATCACCGTTCCAGCATGTCGAACACAGGTCTTTAAACTGTGCGTAAGTCATATCAGTGTTTACATGATCATCGTACACGTGCTTGAGATTCATTTCATCCTGCTTAAAGAGCACCAGCAGATTAGCATTGTCCCGTACCAGATGTTTGGGAATGCGAGCGTACGTCTGACAGAGATAGAAACAGTCAACGTCCCTGTGCCGCCCCATGCTGAAGAAGGCTCTGATGTTATCTTGCTTCTCGCAAGCTATATCATCGTAAATAATTATCGAGTTTCGACGTGCCTCGTTCGGTGGCAGCACCTGTTCGTGTTCCGTAAAGGGAAAGTATCCGATGCCACCGACGGACGTGAGTAAACGTTCTAAAAACTTGTACTTTGGCTGATCGAGCGATTTCGAGTATACGTAGACGTTTTCGAATCTTAATCCGTTGGGGTGGGTTATGAGAGCGAGCAGTGCGTTCGTCTTGCCGCAATTGGATGGTCCGCAAAACACTGCACGTATACTGTTTGGCAGTAATTCGCCGTGTCGCTTAGCCTCCTTCTTCACTCGCACGATTTTGTCAAAGTTCGTTACGGGTAACTTGACGGACTGCTTCTCGAACCTCATCTCGATCTTGACTAACGTGGAAACTATAAATGACTAGCTTATAAGGATCGCTGTTCAGTCGGAACTGTTTCACCGCAGGGACATGATCGTGCATTCTAAACGTAAACGCATTGGGAGGAAAAAATCTCATCGTGGCAGGGGATTAGTCAACAGAATCATCAACAGTCTACCCGTTGAGTTACACATACCCGGTTATCAGTACTGCGGGCCCGGTACGAAATTAGCAAAGAGACTCGCGCGAGGCGATCCGGGCATCAACCCCCTGGACGCAGCCTGCAAAGAGCACGACATCGCCTACTCGAAGAATCGAGAGAGCCTCGAACACAGAGGGGCGGCGGACAGGGTACTCGCTGACAAAGCTTGGAAGCGCGTTTCCGCCAAAGACGCGAGTCTCGCCGAGAAGGCGGCGGCCTGGTCCGTAGCGAACGTAATGGGTGCCAAGTCGAAACTCGGTATGGGACTCAAGAAGAAGAACAAAAAGCCAAAGACTGTAACGCTGAGGAAAGTCATCGAGGAAGCCAAACGATCGATGATTCCCAGCAACGATGCAGGGCTAGCTATCAGATCTGCTCTCAAGGGCGCACAAGCTGCCGTCAAGCGAGCGGGTGGAAAGCGCAACGTCCGCACACCGCGCATTCTACCCGTGCCTTCCAAAGTCGGAGGCTTCCTGCCGTTTCTCGTCCCCGTGTTTGCGGGTCTCAGCGCCGCTGGAGCGTTGGCCGGCGGTGCTGCGGGTATAGTCAAAGCCGTGAACGATGCGAATGCAAGCAAGGAGCAACTGAAGGAGAGTCAGAGGCACAACGAGAAGATGGAAGCCATCGCGTTAGGCAAAGGACTGTACTTGAAACCCTACAAGAAAGGACTGGGCCTTCATCTGAGGCCAAAAAACTTGAAGTGAAACTACCACACCGAGCGCTGACCGATGCGGATCTGCTCAAATACGCCAAGATCATGAAGATTCCACATTTTCGCGGAGTCTTCATGCGGAACGCTATGCCGAAGGGTGGACCGTACAAGTACGAGTCGGCAATCGTCAATCTCGATGACGAAGATGGGCCAGGAACACACTGGGTCGCGTACAAGAAGCTGAACGATCGAGTCGTTTATTTCGACAGTTTCGGCAATCTTCGACCGCCGCTAGACCTTATCGAATATCTCGGTGTTGGTAGTGTAAAGTACAATTACGAGCGATATCAGGAGTACGATACTTTTGCGTGTGGACACTTGTGTCTAAAGTTCCTATGCGGCCAATTAAATCGTAAGAACACGTATCGTCTATATAAGCTTGCTATGTAATTTCGCAAGGTCAGTCGAACGTTCGCAATCATGGAAGATTCATTCACGTTGACCTTATCAGGCACCTCCTCCATACTGGAAGCCGAATACTTTCCTCCTATCGAGCTTTCTCCGTACAAAAATTACGCTCTGGGGCTCATCGAGTTGCTGACCTTCAATTCTATTCCCAACGTGGACACGGATCACAACAAGCTCTACGTGGGGGACGAAGTTATCACTATACCCACTGGTAGCTATGAGATCGAAGATATCGAAAGCTACGTGCATAGCGCGTTGACGGACAAGAGCATCGTCATTTACATTAAACCTAACAATAATACGCTGTGCAGCGAAATTAAGTGCAACCGTGATGTCGACTTTCGACCCAACGATTCTATAGGCCGCTTGTTGGGCTTCACTCAACGCGTTCTGGAAGCTAATAAATTACACACGTCCGACGTACCGGTCGCCATTCTCAAGGTGAACGCCCTACGAGTCGAATGCAACGTCACGACTGGCGCTTACATCAACGAACGTAAAGTGCACACCATACACGAATTCTTTCCGGTCGTGCCACCCGGATACAAGATCATAGAGGTGCCATCGCACGTCATTTATCTACCGATCGCAACCAAGACGATAGATCACCTGCAGCTGCGAATAGTCGATCAAGACGGGGACCTGGTGAATTTTCAAGGAGAAGTCATAACGATCAGGCTGCATGTCAGATCCATGCGATAATGGGTATCATCTATAATAGAAAAATCATCAGTGGTTATAATAATAGACCGATATGCCAAAGAGGGATCAGTCGTCGACCGCCTCTCATGACGCTAACACGTCGAAACGTCCTGTTTCTGGAAAATCTAGGATTCAAGGTCGCGAGAGGAAAGTAAAGCGTTCGTTCTGCTGCATTCTTTTCGTCTGCCGCGTACCATGGAGGAAGAAACGCTGAACATTCAGACACCGATCGTCTTCGACGAATCTATAGCACACTATGAAACGCATGCGCATCAACCTTACGCTTCGTCAACGTTCAACAACAGCGACGAGGTTCGAATCTCCGTTCAACATCAAGACCTATGCTTACTACCGAGCAAAAGTTCGCTGCACGTGTATGGAAAGCTGGTCAAGGAAGATGGGTCCACAGCGACTACGAGCACGACTCTGGTCAACAATGCCATATGCCATCTCTTCGAGGAGATTCGCTACTAAATGAATGCTATAGAGATCGACCGGAGCAAGAACGTCGGCCTCACGAGTCTCATGAAGGGATATGTTTCCCTGATTCCCGGTCAACGATCCTTGATGGAGAACGCCGGTTGGCTGGACGTCAGAGAACGGGAGAAATTGACCAATGCTGACGGTTACTTCGACGTATCCGTACCGCTGAGTCTGATCCTGGGTTTCGCCGAAGATTATCGCAAGATCGTCGTTAACGCTAAACACGAGTTGATTCTGACGAGAGCAAAGAGCGATGTCAATGCAATAGTGCAAACTGCTGCGGAAGAATGCAAAGTCGTAATTCACAAATTGGAATGGCTGATACCGTACGTAAAGGTGTCGGATCGACGAAAAATACAACTGCTGAAATTCATCGAGAGGGATGCACCCATCTCCATGAGCTTTCGTACCTGGGAGCTGTACGAGTACCCTCTACTCCCCACCACTTCGAAACACGTGTGGACCGTCAAGACGTCGACTCAGTTGGAGAAACAACGATACGTGATACTAGGTTTTCAGACGAGCAGAAAGAACAAGAAAGATAAGAATGCTAGTCACTTTGACCACTGCAACGTCAGAGACGTTAAGCTCTTCCTGAACTCGCAATGTTATCCCTACGGAAATCTGAATCTCGACATTGATCATAATCAGTTTGCTCTGCTCTACGAGATGTATGTAAACTTTCAAGCTACCTACTATGGCAAGGACCCTGAGCCTTTGCTGAAGAAGAATGAATTTCTCGAGTACGCTCCATTGATCGTCATCGATTGCTCCAAACAAAACGAGTCCCTCAAACTCGGACCCGTCGATATTCGTCTGGAATTCGAGGCGCAAGACAATTTCCCTGCCGATACATCGGCATTCTGTCTGATCCTGCACGATCGCATAGTCGAATACAATCCAATCAGTGGTGGGGTGAAAAAATTGGTATAAAAACGCTGCAATCGTCTCTTCCTGCACAGTTCATTAAAAAAAATGGAATTCGTCGTGGACGTACAAGGTTTCAAGAAACCGTCGAACGAGTTTGTCCTGAAGGAGCTATCCGTGATTGGAGTCGACAGCAATTTCTCCGAGCCTGCAACGTTCCTCTTCCAACCACCTTGTCCATGGAAATGCTTACCCGCCAAGTACAAGAGTATGAATTTATGGTTGGAGCGCAATTTTCATGGGATCTCTTGGACCTCCGGTGACGTACCTTACAATCACGTTAAGAAAATTCTTTGAGTTATTCTGCAAGATGCTTCCAAAATCTACGTGAAAGGATTGGAGAAGAAGAGTTGGTTGGGAGCTTTCATAGGACGATCCGAACACATCGTGGATCTAGGAGATGTGGGATGCCCTTCGCTGCAAAACCTGCGCAAGAACTTACTTACCCGCTGCTCGCATCATCATGCCCCCCATTTTCAATGTTCGATGGAAAACGTTAAATTGTTAAGGAATTGGTTGTCGGAATGTATGTTTGATTATGAATAAAGACATAAGATATAATAACAAGTTGTATATTTATTTAACACGTATACATAGTAGTATTAAGAGCACGATTACAAACATTGAAATTCAATCTGATTGTACTGCCCACCGAGATAACGCATGAGCAGTCGATCTTCGTCAACAGCACGCACCATGTTTTGAAACAAACTGCTATCGTCTTTCAAGGCTTTTGACACCCTCGATGGTAGAAACGTCGAGAAGCTATCCTCAATGTCGACGATTAATCTTGTTCCGTATTTCGTTTCAATTTTCCGAATACAACTAATTTTGTATTCCTTTTGAATCTCTAATTCTGCCAACTTTTTCGTTGGTAGAAATGTGTCCAAACGGGCCACTTTGTTGATATTCGAAAGATCCATGACGCTCAATTAATATCGAGTTTCTTCAAATGTATTATGAGATTTTTATGATCTCTTTTAGCTTAGATCAACTGTTTCACTTCCACGATATTCCTCAATAGTAACTGTAATCGAACTCTGAGCTCACGTTGTTTCCTCTTATTCGGTATCGATCGAATTTTCGCAGCAGACTAACGAAGGCACGTTCAGCTCCTCCTTTTATAGGAAACTCTTAAGGGCTTAGACGGGGGATGAGGGGGTTACGCAAATTTCTAGGAATCGAATCGTCTACAGAGATTCCTGGAATCGACGTCAAGGTTGATGCATCTTCTTCCTGGAATTGTTTTGCATCGGTTCGAGCGATGAGACACCTACCCGAATTGTGAAATCGAGAACGCATTTTCTAGAATATTCAGTTACTGTAATCAATAAAATTTTGAACTCGACTACATGAACCTGTATTCTTGTCGTTGAAACCCTGCAAATTTCAAGGAATCAACGTCAAGGTCGATGCATCTTCCGGAATATTCCTCGGCTCTCCACCGGCGACGACGACGACGAAGTTGCGTCGCGCGTAACTTGACACCTCGGGGGTATGAGGGACCGCATTCTCGACTCTGCGAGATAACGTTCGGTATTACGCATTAGAACAACCGATACATAGATAATTCTAGAATGACTTTGAACTCGCCGGTGATCTCGCACGAGGCTGGGGGATGGGGAATTCGCGAAGCTTCTCAGTGGGATGAGGAGGCTGACGAATCTAGGGATGGGGAAGCCTCTCGGTGGGATGAGGAGGCTGACGCGCGACCACTGCGAGATAACGCCTGCCGTCCGACACCTGCATGCTATCGTTTTTCCTGGAATCAACCTCGACGCAAAAGTCGCTTTTCGGCACTGCGCTCAAAGGGGGATGCCGCTCGTCTGGAATCAACCTCGACGCAAAAGTCGTCGAAACCGCTTTTCGGCACTGCGCTCAAAGGGGATGCCGCTCGTCTCTCTCTCTCTCTCTCTCTCTCTCTCTCTCTCTCTCTCTCTCTCTCTCTCTCTCTCTCTCTCTCTCTCTCTCTCTCTCTCTCTCTCTCTCTCTCTCTCTCTGATTCACCGATGCTACGCACCACGGTTCAAGGTTAGGGACAAAAGTTCTGGAAAATTCCTGCAGGATTGCATCAGCGATGCTGCGCAATTCTGCTCGAGGTCAAACGGGCCGAGGGCTGCCGTCCGAAACCTGCACGAACGTGCACGGAAGCTTCTGGAAGGCTTTCCGGGGTGGGGGGCAAGGGGCTGTCTCAAAACGTCGCGCGAGAGGATCGCTGGCTCTGGGAGCGATCCTTCTCGACTTAGCACGGACACGAACCGTCGAAGCTTCCAGAATGTTCTAGAATGTTCTAGAAGGTTCTCGATCGTGCGTAATTCCCAGAATCGAGCGCAAAATTCTCTGAATGTGACGTAAAATTCCTGGAATCGAGTCAAAATTCTTGGAATTGAGGGGCCCTGATGACGTCACTTCCGAAAATCGTAGAGCTCACGACGGCAACTTAGCACGGACACCCACCTTCGAAGGCTCTGGAGTGTCGGTATTATGTCGGTGCAGGAATCTGTATCCAGACCCTCCCAACTTATACTACTTCCGCAAAGATCTGTCACATTTGCGCGAAACCATTCACATTGCAAGATGTCAAGCATCACGATCATTGTCACTTTACAGGCAAGTATCGCGGTGCGGCGCATCCCGGTTGCAATTTGTATTATAAAAACTCACATACTATTCCCATAGTTTTTCACAACCTGTCTGGCTACGATTCACACTTTTTGATTAAGGCTCTAGCTACTTCCTTCGAAGGTTCCGTAAATCTTTTACCGGTCAACAAAGAAAGATATATATCGTTTACAAAGAACGTTAAAGATACAATTATAAATTTTCGATTCATCGATTCATTCAGATTTATGGCAAGCAGCATTGAAAAATTATCCTCCTATCTTAATGATTCCGAGAAAATAATTACACGTAAACATTGTGATAATGCGGAGAAATTTAAACTGTTAACGAGGAAAGGTGTATTTCCATACGACTATGTTGACTGTTGGGAAAAACTCGAAGAGACGCAATTACCATCGAGAGAAAATTTTTTTTCGAAATTGAATAACGAGGAAATTTCTGAGAGCGATTATGCGCATGCGTCTAATGTTTGGCGTACGTTTAATATTAAAACTTTGGGTGAATATTCCGATTTGTATCTAAAAACTGATGTTTTACTTTTGACTGATATTTTCGAGAATTTTAGACGCAACTGCTTCTCTACGTATAAGTTAGATCCTTTGCATTATTACACCGCACCCGGACTTGCGTTCGATGCTATGCTCAAGTGTACGGGCGTTGAAATGGAACTCCTCGATGATGTAGAAATGTTATTGTTTGTCGAGCGAGGTATTCGTGGCGGCATAGCCCAATGTTCTAACAGATACGCCAAGGCTAACAACAGATATATGGGCGCGGATTTCGATCCAAACGAAGAAGAATCATACCTCATGTACTATGATGTCAATAATTTGTACGGTGCAGCTATGAGTCATTTCCTGCCGTTCAACTCGTTCGAATGGGAGCAAAATATCGAACAACTGGATATTCTTAAAATTCCCGATAATTCCACTATAGGATATATACTTGAAGTAGATCTAGAGTGCCCCACGGAGCTTCACGAAGTTTACAAAGATTTACCATTATGTCCTGAGCATTTTGTACCTACTCTCTCACGATATAATATTAGAAAGTTAATGACTACACTTCTACCGAAAAAAAGATACATCATTCATTATGAAAATTTAAAACAGTGCTTAAGTTTAGGCATGAAATTACCAAAAATTCATAGAGTTTTAAAGTTTAATCAAGCTCCGTGGTTAAAAAAATATATAGATTTAAATACGGAGATGAGGAAAAAATCTAGAAATGATTTCGAGAAAAACTTTTACAAACTGATGAATAATTCGGTTTTTGGTAAAACAATGGAGAACGTTAGGAAGCAAAAAGACGTTAGACTCATTACTAAGTGGGATGGGAGGTACGGAGCAAAAGCTCTCATAACAAAACCGAATTTTCATAGCTGCACCGTCTTTGACGAGAATATGGTTATAATCGAATTAAATCGTACCAGAATTAAATTCAATAAACCTATATACGTAGGATTTTCAATTCTGGACATCTCTAAAACATATATTTATGATTTTCACTATAACTACATCAAGAAGACTTTTGGCGAGCAAGCAAAATTAATGTACACCGACACAGATAGCTTGATATACCATTTTAATGTTCCCAATGTATACGAATTAATTAAGCGCGATGTACACAGATTCGACACTTCAGACTATCCGTCGGATAATGTATACGGCATACCATTAGTCAATAAGAAAGTTTTAGGTCTCATGAAGGATGAAAATAATGGTAAAATCATGACGGAGTTTGTAGGACTGCGGGCGAAATTGTACAGTTTTCGAATTTTAGGCGAAACTAGGGATCAGAAGCGTGCGAAAGGAATCAAAGGATCTACGTTAAAGACCATAACCTTCGATGATTATCTGCAGTGTCTCGAGCGTCGAAAAAATTTGATTAAACCTCAAAATTTGATTCAAAGCAAAAAGCATGAGGTTTATACTGTTGAGCAAAAGAAAATAGCATTAAGTTGGAATGATGATAAGAGGGTGATTGTTGCTCATACGACGGATACCCTCCCATGGGGTTATAAAATATGTTAAAATATGTAAAAGTGTGCAAGAAAAAAAAAAAAATATTTTTATTTTAATTTTTTTTTATTTTTTTTTATTTTTTTTTATTTTTTTTTTTTTTCCAATAAATTTTATATACATATTAAAATTAATTAAGTTTTTGTTTATTTCAAACTCCTTACAAGTCCCACTTATTAATCCAAGTATTATGCGATTCATCGAAACCCAGCCATTTAACGAAAAGTCTGTTCCCACGTTTCCTCAATACCTTCTCCACCAGGTATATGTCGGGGTACTTGACTCTGGTAAGTTCCTGTTCGTAAAAGCCGCCTTCGATAGGATGATCCTGGTAGTCTCTGAGTTTGTACGTCACCGGATGGGTATTCTCCACTTGGCTTATAGTAAAAATTTCCGTTGTCCAGTTAGGTGTGTAGCCTTTTTCAAAAATGTGTTTGAATTTGCTTATTCGAACTTTGTCTCCAACTTTAAATTTTGCAAGTCTAAGTGTGGATTTGATTTTGAAATTCTTGTACACTCGATGCAGTAATTTTTTTTCGTTTCTAGCAGTGACGTCTATCGGTTTCATACCAGTGGTTCGATGTTTACTACCATTGTAAGAGGATAGCAGGTCTGATAAGATGTTTAACCAACGATGATCACCCTGCAGGCTAAATTGTTTCCACATATTATTTTTCAGAGTACGATTGAAACGTTCACAAATCGATGCCTTCAAGTTGCTGAATGTCGAGTACATAGCAATACCATGTTTTTGCATTAGATTCTTGAATTCGGTATTGTAAAATTCACGACCTTCGTCCACTTGCAATTTCTTCGGTATCCGTCCCTGCAGCAGTATAGATTTCATAGCTGTCATCACGTCCTTAGCATTATTGCTCTTTGTCGGCACGGCCCAAGCAAACTTTGAAAATATATCGATAACGGTGAGCAGGTACTTGTATCCATCGTTCTCTCTTGCGTACGCCGACATGTCAACGAGATCCGCTTGCCAAGTCTCATCCAGCCCACGGATGTCAACATGTCGACGCTCATAATTTCTTCTAGCAGGTCTATGCAGTTCTTCCACCACCGCTAACTTTTTTCCATCCATTCTCCAGTGCATTCAGTCTGACGTCTAGCTGAGAAATGATCTCAGAGTTGCGAATTGTCAAGTCTTGCGCTGTCTTTATATCTGCTTCTAGACGATTCAAGGCATCCTTCACGGTAGAATCGAGAGCGCGAATCATTAAGTTGTTGTTATCGATTTCATTGCGCATTTCAGCAGTCTTACGAAGTACGGTACCAACTTCCTGCTTTACTACAGTTTTCATGAGATTCAAAGTAACAGCATCGTTTAGCTCCTCGGGATTGGCAACGTTGCACAGCCTCTTGTTATCAATGTCGTAGTGTCCAGCTGCAGTGAATTTGAATCCAACACCAGGAAGACCACGGCTACTCGTAACCGCGGCCTTGCTACTCAGCTGACGTCCAAACACGTCAACGCTCATGTCTAAAGTGACGATCATGATCGTTTTATCTAATTAATAAATAATACCAGCCTCACGCAACTCTTCGATAATCGATATGATCTCGTTGGAGTGGCTGGGATTACCTGCTTCCTGAGACGCAAGGAGCAAACGAAGACGATCTACTAATTCATTGGGATCGTCCCAGTACACGTAATCCGTTAGTCTGTTCTTAGAAGCGATCATGTACCGTGGTATGATACCTTTGCCCGTTACAGAGGACTGTTCAATTAGTTTTGCAATAACATTTTTAAATTTGAAACTGTTGCTCCTACGAATATCACCATCAGGTTTATAGTACTTTTTATATGCATTCGTTGTTATAATAATGTTTTTGTAGTTGTTCAAGTCATCCTGGGTTACATGTGTTTCGTTAGGTATCTTCCTGAACAAGAGTTCGATCAAACCGTTAGTTTTCGGATAACTGGTATCGCTTATATGGATTTGATCACCCTCAAAACTTATAGGTGAATCTCCAACCATCAACTTCTTCTTGGAAAGTTTACGCACACCATAGGTAGTATCCAATTGTTTATTCTGCCTCGATAGCAGCATATTGAGATACCGTTGCATCGAATCGTTTTGATTAACGGGTAAATCCATGTCATTCTTGTATCCATCATCACCATCATCATCATCATCATCATCATCATCATCATCATCATCATCATCATCTTGAATATCACTAATCTCCCCGATAGTGGAATCATTTTTGAGCGTATTAAAGGATTCATTCGTTGTTTCAAACGTATCATTCACTCCTACATCATGTTTTATTTCATCTTTGATTTCATCCTTAATCTTATCTTTTATAGTATTATGCTCTGTTTGAGATACGTTCACTAGTTTCTGCAGTGGAGTCACTACCGGTTTGAACATTTCACTCATCGCATGCTCGACATTCTCTTTACCCAATTTTATCATTCGATGCTTTCTGCGAATCGAATCGCTAGCTTTAGCGATTTGACGCAAGATGTCTTTCTGCTCTTCAAGTTTTTCACGCTGCATGTTGCAATCACTGAATCCAAAATGCTACTGTATCCATTTTTTCGATAATCACTCTTTTATGCTCACGAAGCAATCGAATCCTTTTCTATATCGACCCTCGTTGAGTTCGCTATCCTTGTCTATTACGAGAAACCCACACTTGCTATCGTTCCAGCATGCGGAACATAGGTCTCTGAACTGCACGTACGTCATATCAGTGTTTACATGGTCATCGTAAACATGCTTGAGATTCATTTCATCCTGCTTAAAGAGCACAAGCAAATTAGCATTGTCGCGTACGAGATGTTTGGGAATGCGAGCGTAGGTCTGACAGAGATAGAAACAGTCAACATCTCTGTGTCGCCCCATACTGAAGAAGGCCCTCATGTTATCTTGTTTCTCGCAAGCTATATCATCGTAAATAATTATTGAATTGCGGCGTGCCTCGTTTGGTGGCAGCACTTGTTCGTGTACCGTAAATGGAAAATATTCAACACCATCGACGGAATCGAGTAAACGTTTTAAAAACTGATACTTTGGCTGATCCAGTGATTTTGAGTATACGTAGACGTTTTCGAATCTCAATCCATTGGGGTGAGTTATGAGAGCGAGCAATGCATTTGTCTTGCCGCAGTTTGACGGCCCGCAAAACACCGCGCGTATACTGTTCGGAAGTAATTCACCATGACGTTTCATCCTCTTTCTCTTCTTCACTCGCGTTAATTCATCGAAGTTCGGTACAGGTAACTTGACAGACTGTGTCTCAAACCTCATCTTGATCATGACTAATGCGAAAGCTATAAATAACAGGTTTATAAAGATCATCGTTCAGTCGGAACTGTTTCACGATAGGGTGAGGACATGATTATGCATGTTAAACGTAAATGCATGGGAAAAAAGAAGCGTCATAGTGGCAAGGGTTTAGTCAACAAAATCATCAACAGTCTACCAGTTGAATTACATATACCTGGCTATCAATACTGTGGACCCGGTACAAAACTAGCAAAGAGACTCGCACGAGGCGATCCGGGCATCAATCCCCTCGACGCAGCTTGCAAAGAGCACGATATTGCGTACTCGAAGAATCGGGAAAACCTAGAACATAGAGGAGCGGCTGACAGGATACTTGCCGACAGAGCTTGGAAACGTGTCTTCGCGAAGGACGCGAGCATCGGTGAGAAGGCAGCTGCCTGGTCTGTAGCGAACATAATGAACGCTAAATCAAAACTCGGTATGGGTATCACGAAAAAGAAGAAGAAGCCTAAGAAGAAGAAGATAACGCTGAGAAAAGTTATCGAAGCAGCCAAACGATCGATGACGCAAAGCAACGATGCACAGGCAGTAATTCAGTCTGCTCTTAAGGGTGCGCAAACAGTTGTCAAGCAGGCTGGTGGAAAGAAGAATATACGTGCACCACGTATTCTACCCGTACCGTCCAAAGTTGGAGGTTTCCTGCCGTTTCTCGTCCCTATGTTTGCGGGTCTGAGCGCTGCTGGAGCGTTAGCAGGAGGTGCAGCAGGTATAGCCAAAGCCGTGAACGATGCCAAGGCAACCAAGGAACAATTGAAGGAAAGCGAACGACATAATAATGCGATGGAATCCATCGCGCTAGGCAAAGGACTGTATTTGAAACCCTACAAGAAGGGACTGGGTATTCATCTAAAGCCAAAAAACTTGAAGTGAAACTACCACGTCGAGCGTTAACTGATGCAGATCTACTCAAGTACGCCAGGCTCATGAATATTCCACATTTTCGTGGAATTTTTATGCGGAATGCTATGCCAAAAGGTGGATCGTACAAATACGAATCGGCAATCGTCAATCTCGACGATGAGGATGGTCCCGGAACACACTGGGTCGCCTACATGAAGAAAAGAGACTCAGTCATTTATTTTGACAGTTTCGGTAATCTTCGCCCCCCACTAGATCTCATTAGGTATCTCGACGTTGGTAGTGTAAAATATAATTATGAACGGTATCAGAACTATGATACTTTCGAATGTGGTCACTTGTGTCTCAAATTCTTATGTGGACAGTTAAATCGTAAGAATAAGTATCGTCTATATAAACATGCTGCATAATGTCATATCGTTAGTCAAGCGTTTGCAATCATGGAAGATTCATTCACGTTAACTTTATCAGGCAATTCTTCTGTACTCGAAGCCCAGTACTTTCCCCCAATCGAACTTTCTCGAGATAAAAATCATGCTCTGGGGCTCATCGAATTATTAACCTTTAATTCGATTCCTAACGTGGATACCGGTCACAACAAGTTCTACGTGGGAGATGAAGTTATTGTTATACCCATTGGTAGCTACGAGATAGAGGATATTGAAAACTATGTACAGAGTGCGTTGATAGATAAAAATATACTAATTCGTATTAAGCCTAACAATAATACCCTGTGCAGCGAAATTAAGTGTAACCGTGAAATCAATTTTCAACCTGATGATTCGATTGGTCGATTGTTGGGTTTTACTCAACGCGTTTTGGAAGCTAATAAATTACATACATCCGACGTACCTGTAGCCATTCTTAAGGTGAACGCCTTGCGAGTCGAATGCAACATTACTACAGGCGCTTACATAAACGAACGTAAGGTACACACCATCCACGAATTCTTTCCGGTTGTACCACCAGGATATAAGATTATAGAGGTGCCGTCGCACGTCATTTACCTCCCAGTATCGAGCAAGACAATAGATCACCTACAGCTTCGAATAGTCGATCAGGACGGAGACTTGGTGAATTTTCAAGGAGAAATCATAACGATAAGACTACACGTGAAATCCATGTGATAATGGGGATCGTGTATAACCGAAAGATTGGTAGTGGTTATAATAGCGGCTATAATAATGAACCGATATGTCTAAAAGGAATCAGTCATCGTCCGCGCTGCAAAGCGTTAACACCTCAAAACGTGTTATTCCTGAGAAATCTGGGACTCAAGGTCACACCAGTCGGAAGAGGAAACTAAATCGTTCATTCTGCTGCTGCTGCATTATTTTTATCCGTTGCTCACCATGGAGGAAGAAACTTTAAATATTCGAACACCAATCACCTTCGATGAGTCTATAGCGCACTGCGAAACGCATGCACACCAGCCTTACGCATCGTCAACGTTCAACAACAGTGATGAAATACGAATCTCCGTCCAACATCAAGACTTGTGTTTACTACCGAGTAGAAGTTCGCTGCATGTATACGGAAAGCTCGTGAAGGAAGATGGTTCTACGGCGGTTACAAACACAACCTTGGTTAATAACGGCATTTGTCATCTTTTCGATGAGATTCGTTATGAAATGAATGGTATAGAGATCGATCGAAATAAGAACGTTGGCCTCACGAGTCTCATGAAGGGCTACCTTTCCCTGACTCCTGGTCAACGCTCGGTGATGGATAATGCTGGTTGGATGCAAGAAGAGAAATTGACCGATGCAGCTGGTTACTTTGACGTATCCGTACCACTGAGTATGATACTAGGCTTTGCCGAAGATTATCGCAAGATCGTCGTAAACGCTAAGCACGAGTTGATTTTGACGAGAGCAAAGAGCGATGTCAATGCCATTGTACAAACTGCTCCGGAAGAATGCAAAGTTGTAATTCAAAAATTGGAATGGTTGATACCGTACGTAAGGGTTTCCGATCTTCGAAAGATAGAACTGCTGAAATTCATCGAGAAGGATGCACCCATCCCTATGAGCTTCCGCACCTGGGAACTGTACGAGTATCCTCTACTGCCTACCACATCCAAACACGTGTGGACCGTCAAGACGTCCAGTCAACTTGAAAAACCTCGATACGTCATATTGGGATTCCAAACTGGCAAAAAGAATAATAAAAATAAGAATGCCAGTCACTTTGACCATTGCAATGTCAGAGATGTTAAACTCTTCTTGAATTCGCAATGCTACCCCTATGGAAATCTAAATCTTGACATTGATCGAAATCAGTTTGCTCTGCTGTACGAGATGTATGTAAACTTTCAAGCTACTTATTACGGCAAAGAGCCTGAGCCCATACTGAGAAAGAATGATTTCCTCGCCTATGGTTCACTAATTGTCATCGATTGCTCCAAGCAAAATGAGTCGCTCAAATTTGGACCAGTCGACGTTCGTCTCGAATTCGAGGCAGACCAAAATTTCCCCTCCGAAACATCAGCGTTCTGTTTAATTCTACATGATCGAATAGTAGAATATAATCCAATTAGTGGTGGGGTGAAAAAATTAGTATAAAAACCCTACGATCATGTCAATGCAAGCAGTCTGTCACCATGGAGTTCATCGTGGACGTACAAGGTTTCAAGAAACCCTCGGACGAGTTTGTCTTGAAGGAGCTGTCTATCATTGGAGTGGGTAGCGATTTCTCCGAGCCTGCGACGTTTCTGTTTCAACCACCGTGTCCATGGAGCTCTCTTCCAGCGAAGTACAAGTGCATGAATTTGTGGTTACAACGCAACTTTCATGGTATGTCTTGGAACTCTGGCGATACATCTTACAACCATGCTGGAAATATTCTTCGAGTCATTTTACGAGGTGCTATCAGAATTTATGTAAAAGGATTGGAAAAGAAAAATTGGTTGGAGAAATTTATGGGACAATCGTTAAATATCGTGAACTTGGGGGATCTGGGTTGTCCTTCGCTGCAAAAGTTGCGAAAAAATTCACTTACCCTGTGTACGCATCACCATGCTCCGCATTTCAATTGTGCGATGGAAAATGTTAAATCGTTAAGGACTTGGATGATGGAATGTATATTTTTTGATTAAGAATAAAGTGTGTATATGAAAGAAATAAGCAGTTGTATTTTTTTTACCCCTTACGTGACAATTTATTTAAATCATAAGTATGAACGTTTACAAATATCGAAATTCCATGAGATTGAACTTCCCACCGAGGTAACGCATACAAAGCCGATTCTCAGCGGTATCCAAAACCATCCGTTGAAAGAAATCCTCATCGTCCGTCAGAGTCCTCGAGATCCTTGCTGGCAGGAATACTGAGAAGCTATTCTCCACGTCAACGATGTGTCTTGCTCCAAATTTCGTTTGAATTTTCCTTATATTGGTAATCTTGTATTCTTTTTCAACCTCCAATTCTGATAATTTTTTCGTTGGCAGGAAACCCTCCAGACGCGCCACTTTGTTAATTTTTGAGAAGTCCATTTTCACACAGGTTGGATTAAATCTTCTTCTCAAATCTATTCTTACTTTCAGTTCACGTTCTTTCTCCAAACTCGACGAATTGCAGCAGTAAACTAATGAAAGAGCACCAAGCTCTTCCTTATATAGAGGGCACTCTTCTTCTTCTTAAGAGTGTGAAGGAATTTTAATTAAGTAAACAATTCATGGATCTACATTTCGGCATTATACAAAGGTTTGCTAAATTTTTTGACATCAAAGATCCACCACCGTCTCGATGCACAATTCCTCTCGAATAAATATTGTAAACAATTTTTCGGTAACGTACAAAGGGTAATTTGAAATGTCCTTTGATTTTACCGTCTCCCCAAGGCCACTGTTTCGTAGCGGAACTTGCTAAATTCTTTGGCATCAAAGATTCACCGTCTCGATGCGCAATTATTCTCGAGTGCACATTAAATTATTGTAAACAATTTTTTCGGCAACGTACAAAGGGTTATTCGACACTTCCTTTGATTTTTACCGTCTCTCCAAGGTCACTGTATCGTAGCGAAACGATAGAGGTGACATCTAAATTCTTTGACATCAAAGATCCACCACCGTCCCGATGCGCAATTCTTCTCGAACAAATAGTGCACATTAAATTATTGTAAACAATTTTTTCGGCAACGTACAAAGGGTTATTCGACACCTCCTTTGATTTTTACCGTCTCTCCAAGGCCACTGTATCGTAGCGGAACGATAGAGGCGGAGGAGGAGGAACAGGGGGGGGTTATGACGATGATGAAATGTCATTGGAATTCTTCGGGGGACATACGAAGGGTCATTCTTGATTCCACCGACTCTACATGCTAGTCTGCGGGGAGGGGTAAAGGGTAGGAGCTGCCTCGGGATCGCAAGTACAAAATTCGGAAGGTCAATGTACTCAATTACGTCTGATGTACAATTCCTAAAATCTGCCGTAATATTTCTGAAATCTGCCGTAAGATCCCTGATACCTGCCGTAATATTTCTGAAATCTGCCGTAAAATCCCTGACACCTGACGTAAAATCCCTGACACCTGACGTCAAATCCCTGACACCTGACGTAAAACTAGGGCCCCCTTCCGATGACGTCAGCCGATGAAGGGGTCGGCGCCGTCGACTCCTGCGCGCGCGCGCAGCACCCAAAATTTTCGGTGCCGTCGGTAAGCAGAAATCTTTCATAGGGGGCCCAATCGTCCTAACTTACCATCCACAGGGGGCGCCAACGTCGCTAACCTAGGGGGCGCCAACGTCGCTAACCTAGGGGGCCCCACGTCCCAACTTAGCACGGACGAGAACCCGGATGCCGGTATCGTGTCGGTGCAGGAATCTGTATCCAGAACTCTCCTTGTATAACTACTTCGGCAAACTCAAAAAAAAAGTGTTGGGCGCCAGGTACCCTCTAAGGAGCACCACGAGCTCTGGGCTCGTTATCTATACCAGACAGATAGCGAGAGATTATCGGTCCGGGGTAACCAATTGCCACCAGGCAAACTAAACCTAAATGAGCCACCAGGCGAACTAAAACTAAAGGCACCACGGCCACGCAAAATCAGATAGGGGCACCACGGCCAAGAAAAGATACTAACGTAACTAACCTAAAGCCACCACGGCCACTCAAAACAGATAGGGGCACCACGGCTAAGAAAAAGAATATAAAACGTAACTAAACCTAACGATTACCCGGAACTCAGAAGATTTTACTAAAGGCGACCACTATCCGCCCCCGGGCACGCCGCTTCGGAGGCTAGCTCGTCGGAAGCGTCGCGGCGTTCAAGAGGTTAGGAAGGAACAAACTCGGCCAAGGACTTAGAGGAAAGTAATACGCAAAACCACAAGAAAATAATTCAAATTAAGTAGTTAACGCACCAGAGCTGTATTAAGCAAACAAAATTCCAATTAATCAATAAATTCAATAGCAATAGTACAAAAGCATTAACTCAGGCATTACTGAGGGTGCGAGCGAAAGCCAAGCATAGTGGTACAAAAGTCTTAAAATTAATTCACAGTAATCGGCATTCAAAATCGGAATCTATACAATGCAAAAGAGAAATAAGAATCATCCAAATAGAATTTCGGAAATTATAGTCGCAGCATCCTTATCGAAAAATAACGACCGAAAGCGCTACGCGTGAGCGCGCACGCGAGGAAGTCACGGGCACGCGGGCTCGATACTTCTAGACAACGGAAAATGATACGGTCGGAAGAATCGAATGATTCGGAATAAACTAACAAATCCGTTTTGCAATAAAATAACTGAATACGCTAACAACCGAAAATCGGAACGCAAGGAACGGCAGCGGAACGATCTGCGCGGTTCCAATTCTCGCACGCGTGAAATTATAACCGCGGTCGACAATCGTAATACGAAAGAGTCACGCAAAAGAAATTACCGTTACGGAAGAACCCGAAAAGGATAATACGCGCGGGTTCGTTAACACCACTTTGGAAATCGCGAACACGAAAAATAGCACGATAATTAGAAATGTCACAATAAATTAATACAGAATATGGCACACACAAAAATATATCACAGTCCGAAAAATATAAAATATAACGAATATTTAATTATTGTTGCACGGCAAGACGTTCTCGGAACGGATAGTACAATTTCGAGACCGGCTGAAGGCTCGGCGTCGAGGAACGTAAACACTAAGGTCGCCTCGAAGGGCGCCTGGCGCGCGACGTCAGAGGGACGTGCGCGACACGTAAAATTCACCAAAAGACTCCCAGCGATAGAAGGCAAAGTTACAGTAAGGTTTGGCAACGATAATTAAATACGCGAACACCAGCAATAATTCACAGAAAGTCCAATAGAAAATATCGCACACAAAAACAGAATTATGAAAATCGGAAAGCTAAGTCGCAAAACAAAGCGTGAACTAAGTGAAAAGATTTAGTTAATTTAGCCCAGTTAAAGAAAAGAAAATTATAGAAACAGTATGAATAGAAGTAATCAGAATAAATACGGCGTGGGCTCGCCACTGACTTTAAGGGACAACACCACTGTGACGCCTCTTTTTTCGTCCGTATTTCGCGATTTTTTTTCAACAGGAAAAAAAAGTTTTAGACAAAAATTTTTGTTTGCATGCTATTAATTGTCTTTTCATCTGCCGAAAACAATTTTTTTTTTTTTTCCAAAATGGCGGCTTGCGAGCCACCGCCGCGCGCCGTGTTTCCTATTTCCTCTCCCACGGGCAGCAGTATAACTGCAATAGATTTGGTCTTGGAACAAAAGTAAAAATTTTTCCGTTAATTATATTAGATTTTGGAGGGAAGTACATAGGATAATTGAAAAATATTAATTTAAAAAAAATTGGGACGCTTTTGAAAATGACATTCCATTTTTTGCTTAAAAATCGCATCTAAAATTAGATGTACCTTTAAAACTTATTATGATATCAAAAAGATCCTATGTACTTCTCTAGATAATATGGTTTTATTGATTCTGTAAAAATTTGAAGTGAATCGAATGAAAATTACTCGAGTTATGCTGCTGCCCGTGGTCAAAAATGTAGTTTCGAGAAAAACGCGTTTGAAGTTTTGGTCCCAGCCTGGTCCTGCAGTAGCGCCTCGCTCCCTTCTTGCCGTCAAACACTTTGTTGTCACTCATGTTGAGGAAAAACAAAATCTTTTCAATATCTCACAATGAAACGAGCGTGTTCGGACCGGTATAAGCGTGGAACCTACTGGCGTCGTTTTAACGGATAAACTGATGCTAACCGTCAACCGCCTGCCGCGCGGGATACCAAGCCGCGCGGAGCGCGCTCCGCATTGCTCTAGAAAATTCGCTATATCTCAAGAAAAAAAAATTTTAGAGCCTTGCACCCAACGAATTATTAATTCTAAATGCATTTAAGATTTCTTAAAATGATTTTCAAAAAATCGATTTTTTTTTTTTCACAGTGGTGTTGTCCCTTAACGGAACTTAAAGTTCGAAAATCTCACAATAATTAGACCAAAATCAGAAAAATAATACGTTTACGGGAATCGATATCTCAGAACAATAGGCACAATATATTAAATCGGCCGCGAGAGAATCTGGCTGAAGAACAACCAAGCCGGTCAACCCGGGGTCAAGCGTTCAAGCAGGCGGATTCCCACGTTTCCGTTAGCGAAGATTCCAGAAAAGTTGTTAATTGCAGAAAAGTCGAAACCATAAATCATATAAGAAAACACAAAATCGGAAAACTCAACACTATCACTAATAACGGCACTATCGTCCTTTATAATATATTCGGCGGAAAGACATTCGCCCGATAACGACAAAGAAAATTCGTCACCGGCTAAACGGACGGTTTAGCCGTGCACGTGTCTATAATCTTCAACGCCAAAAATCAGAAAATATTAAGGAAAGCGAAAGATCTCACCACAATAAAATAAAAGCGTAAAGCGACAAACTCAATAAATCCCCAAAGAGCCCTTGGGGAGAGTACGATTTCCGTGGCGCCTCAATTTGACTACTAGATTTTCATCTATGGACAAAAAAAAGTGATTTTCAAGAATAAAAAAAAAGTCAATTTCGTCTTAGTTTAGGAAATACGAACCACGAGTCTGACTCGTGACTTTCATTTATGGCACAAATTCTTTACCACGAGGTAAGGTCAGGTTAGGTTAGGTTAGAATGAGAGTGGGTGGGTGGGTGGGTTCAGGCTGTTTAGTTTCTTTAGATTCTTTAGGTTCTTTAGGTAGTTAGTTAGGTTAGGTTAGTTAGTTTTTCATTTATTTTGTTTTTTTTCGGGAGGGTGATGTTATCCTTAATCGTGGAACGAGCTTGCGAGCAGAGCAAAAGAACCCCCATCATTATGTTCTTTACGGCCGTGTATCTCGTAAACTAAGGCGAAATTGACTTTTTTTTTATTCTTGAAAATCACTTTTTTTTGGTCCATAGATGAAAATCCAGTAGTCAAATTGAGGCGCCACGGAAATCGTACTCTTGCCGAGCCCTTCAGGCAATAATCCTCCGGATCTCTTTCTCTCTCTCTTTCTCTCTCTCTCTCGCTATCTTGGCTCGGGTTCTCAAGATTTTTAGCGCGTGAATTCGCCTTGATACTTCGCACGACAATGATTTATCGATCCACGATCGTTGGCGAGCGGGCGTAGGTGAGGCGGGACGGCACCGGAATCGGACGAACGTTGACGAGGATAGCCGAGCACTCTCGAGCGTCGACGCGCAGCGACGGAAGCGGCCGAACGGAATCGAGCGGCGATCCTGACGGCACGGTCCTCGAAGCACGCTGGGCCTCGCGGGTTGAGGAGGCGCAGGCGGCTTCTCAGCCGGACGGAGGCGCTGTCATGGACGATCGGCAGACCTTAGACGGGCCAGGGAGGAAAACCTCATCTCCCTGCCGGCCGTATCGGCGGCGAATAGGCCCAGAGGGCAGCCCTCGCCGGCCGACGGAAACGGCGGAGCCCCCTCCCGGGTGCTTCAGGGCTTCTTTCGGCGTCGTGGCAGCAGCAGGATCCCGGCGACATCCAGGTCGGCGGGACCGGCGGGCATCTCCTGATCGGAAGGTTGCATCCTTGTCGAGTTGTCCCTCGCACCAACTTCTCCAAAAGCAGCATCAAACAGCCATACGATAACGTCATAAAATCCTCAGAAATCTCCACGGTGACGGTCCTGTCCTCACGCCCGTAGTTCGTTGTCGAGAGACTCGAGAGTAGAGATCGCATATAACGTAATAGAAGCAAAATAATAATTAATCGCAAGAAACGTAATCGGAACTGACAACAAGGACGATAGTGGACGTTCACAAACGGAAAACTTAATAATAGCGTAGCATACGGAATTTCGCTGGTGGATTGTCGTGCGGAGCTCAGGTGGCGTGGAAAAGACAGTTTATTAATTTTTGTGGCGAGATTCGGGAGAATCACGTCACAATATGTATATATGTTGTAACACGAAGGTTACAATAGACTCCCTCCGCCCCCTGGCTCGAGGTCCCACAGGCCTTGAGGTTCGCGTTCCTAGTTGATAAGTATTGCGTACTGTTATTGCATTTCTTTAGTGTTTTAGGTTTACGGCATTTAGAGATAAGATCCCTCCCCTCCAACCTTCCCTCCCTACCACCATTCCTGTAGGACACTGGCTCGGGGACCATCGTCGAGGACCAACAGCACCCACCATCACCAAAGACACCGTCGTGGACCTGCTACGAGGACAGCATCCCTGGAAGGAGCAAGAGAGTGGCTACGTTGCCGAGGCAGCGGAAGGCAGGGATGGCATGGGCAGGAGGACCAGCTGATTCGGCCGCAGGGCAACGACGCCACCACAGCCCACCACGACCACCACGATTATGCAGCCCCGGTGCAGTCCCGTCACACGGGCAAGAAAAACATCCCGTGTGACAGCGGCGGAGCCCTCTCCCTCCGAGTCCGCGGACGTGCCCGGGAGGATTTTGACAGGCCCTGGAGGCCGCCATATTTACCGGCGCGCGCAGCCAGCCCGCGCGCCGGCGACGCCAGCACCGTGTTGCCGCCACGAGGCCCTGGAAGGCCCGGCGGCGCTGCCAACTTCAAACGGACCAATGCCCTGCCATGCCGGAACTGCCGATCAATGCCAGAGCACGTAGCCCTCTCAGCCGAGCAGCCACCACCAATCAGCGAGGCCCTGGAGGCCTACGAGGACCCGAACGACCGGAAATTTCACCACTTCGAGCCAGCTAGCGAGAGCGTATCAAGCGAGTGTGCGAGTTGTAAAAAGATTGTTGAGTGAGTGAATACCAAGTGTCTTTTGGGATTACAGTGTGCAGAGGATTAATTGAGTGAGTAACTTGAGTGATTGAGTTTCCCCTATTTACCATTCCTTCCCTCACACCCTCGTCTTTGCTGCGTAGTAGATTTTGTAAGTCCCTTCCGGACAATAGCGAGCCGTCCCCACGTGGGCCGGCCTTCTAGTAGCATTCTTTTATATTTCCGACGGGCCTTCCGCCCTTGCGCTCAAGGCCGTGGTATATTGCGTGCGCCCTAACTCTAGTATTTCTTTTTTTTGTATCACCCCGAAAACCCTCCGCGCTTCCCTCTCCGGCCGCCCCCCTTTTCCATTTCGCGTTCCAGTACCGAGGTAATTTACAAAGAAGCCATCTTGCGTTCGGGAACCTTCTTCCCTGAGATCCCCTCACCTCTCCCTCCGCTAGCCTAGCCATCTCCCATCAAGTAAACAACCGAGGACCTTGCGAGGTCACTCGCCGGTGCTACACCGTTACAGTAGCTGGCGCCCAAAACCATCCATATCCGAGTCCCCAGCTGATCGCCCTCCCCTGCCCCGCCTGCCCCCTACAACCTCCCTCCCTAGCCCACTGCGTGCTCCTGCGTGAGCCCCGATTAGTATTAATCCGCTTATATTTTCTTTTCTAGTATTGATTTCTTTACGGTTCTATTTTCTTCTGTATTGGCATTTGCTCTATTAATTATATTCTTTTCTTAGTCCACCCAGAGTTCCCATTTCTTTTCGCGTTCCCCTCCCTTTCCCTCTTGCGATAGCTAATTTGAGTAGACCCTGGGCGGTAATAAGCCGTCCAGTACGTCACAATTAAGTGAACGAATAAGTGAATTTTATTATAAATGTGCACGGAAAGGTAAACTCTATGACAATGCTACTTTATGAACAAACGGATAAAAGCAAAACTGTACTAGCTGACGGATCGAAGGAGAATGAGAGTGAGTCTTGGAGAAAATTAGGGATGTTAGTTAGCGGGGGTGGATTGTTGGAGTGGGGGTAAGGATCATTACTATTGGTCTAGTTAAGGAAATTTTTAAGGAAAAGAGCATGAAGTGGTTAAAGAAATTAACTGATTGGTGCTGGGAATTTTGGCGGGGGTACTCTGCATAAGGGTGAAAGAATTACTGGATCAGGATTGGATGAGGATGACTTCTTTGTAAATGAATAAGGAGTTTTTTGTGGGGTTTTCTAGGAAAAGGCATAGAGTCATAAAGTCGGGTACGTCTGCATATGCATCGCATAAATAACGTCAATAACGGTCAAGCCATAGACAAAATACTTCTATAAACATTTTCCGTTGGATGCACTTCATTGTCGGTGGACCTAAAACCCATATACTAGATAACCATTCCCTGGGGTCGCTATGTGACAAAAACCAGACCCCACTGTTTAGTCCTCTGACATTTTGGTTATAGACCATGCACCTAGAGTCTGATTTTCTACGCGGACGTAACAAACTATTAGTTCCCATAGTGTCGAATCAAAGAATAGTTCGAAAAATTCAATCGGTTTACTCTGACTGGTGAAGTTAGATCGCGAATCAGATATTTCGTTAGGCTCCAGAGAATCACGTTGATTCAAAACGTCTTCAGCAACTGGTAGACTGTCGAATGAACATTGATGCGATAAATCAGTATCGCTATCCTCCGAAGTGCTCAAAATGCGTTGTTTTTTGCGCTTTACCGGAACAATGCAGTCGTCACCATCGACGATAATATGATCACATGAATTTGTGTTTGTGCTTATAGATTTCATTTTTCGATTCAATTTACCTTTTTGGGGATGCACCAAATTTATAAAAGTTAAACAGTAAATCTAGATTAATTTTTCATTTACTTTTTGCGTTGCTTCGTCTAATCATTTTAAAACACACAATTATTAATAATGAAAAAAAGTATTAACTGATGAATACGGAAGAATACGTCCGATCACTTTGCAAACTGCAATAAATGTGACGGAGCGTTGAAAAAGATACGAGAATGATGTGAGATGATTTTATTTCAGTTCCGTCGTCGTCGTCTTCGCACGTCCATCGCATTTTTTACACGACAGATGGCGCTGACTGCTGTGCCTTCTTTACCTATTTGTACTCTGTATGGTGGTAGCAGAGATGAATAGGGAGATTGCCAATGGGCCGATATTCTTGAAACCAATTTTATTTGAGAGTAAACGCGCCACCTGATCGGGGGGCCGTCGAACCGTACCCACGTTTTTGATTGGTCGAGTATATATAGATATACTACGCGTGATATTCGTGAGCTCTGTGAGACGCATGGACTATAACGGGTGGCACTTTAAAGCGTATGTTTTCTGTTGTCGACGCGTCACCTAGACGGAGAAGCTTCGAACCATACCCACGTTTTTGATTGGTCGAGCGTATGTATCAAAGTACTCTAAGCAAACTCCAAACGTGGATAACAACTGAAATACAGTTTTCCCAATCTGTACGGCACGGTAACCAAACATCATACGTGCATGGTAACGAGTCAACGTGCGAGTGTCTCGGGTTCGAGACCCGATTATTATTACTTTTTTTTTTTTTTATTCATGAGCAATGCTTATTGAATCTATTAATTAACTTGGAATGCAGCAAATGCATGATTATTATGTACTATATACATTTTATTATATTATACAGTCGTGTCTATTTTTATGCCGTTGATACGTTCCACAGAAACCAGCGTATAAAAAATATAAGTAAAGTAGAAGGAGGAACCCGGAACTTTCATGAACCTTTAAAACCGCATTAAAAAGCCACCTGCAAATGGATTTTACCTATTGAAATGCTATATGTACATATATTCCGCATATAAAGATCGCGAGGCACATAATACACGGGTATGTCCAGTCTATTGACATATAGTGTGGACTACGCGATCTCTACCTTAGATCCTTTGAAAAAGTGTCCGCTCAAATAAACAAAGAGGAAATGAGGTGGCGGCCAATTGTTCTCCTTTTCTAATGTTCCCATTGCCTATGTTTTCTATACTCTCGTACTACGGCTGCTGGTTAGAAGAAGATAGGGCTTGGCCGCCACCAGTCGTTATCTATTAATATTAGTCGTTATCTTATATATCTAAAGGTGTAACTTTAGCTATAAGTGGTTTGGCGGGCGAAGCGGTAGCGTGTCAACTTGATAAGCCAAGGGTTCCCTGCTCGAATTTCTGTGCTCGAGATTTTTAATTTCACGAATTTTTTTGCATTTTACTTATGAGTTTGTTTAATACTATAATAATAATCATGCAAATATGTGTTGGCATTACAATTCTATTATTTTTGCTTCTTGTAAATAATAAAAATTTAGAAATAAAATGCAAAAAAATTCATGAAATTAAAAGTTTACCAGCAGAGACACGATCACAAGCCTGCATGTTCAATTTTTTTACATCCAATTTTTTTTTATTGTTATGAGTAGTTATTGAACTTTATAAATTTTACAAAAATGATCAACAAATAAGTAATTTAAATAACTTTTTCAATGTAAAATTCCTTTCACTCTAGAAATGGACTTTGTTGTTGAAAACGATGTGCTATTGAAAACTAATATCAGAAGACATTAAACAATTAATGATTGTTAGTAAAACTAGGACTTTCCTAAAAAAGTTGATAAATGTGTGAAAAATGGAATTTCACATTGAAAAAATGATTTAAGTTACTTATTTTTTCATAATTTGTGTAAAATTTTTAAGGTGTTTCTATAGACAGCAATTTTAGAAATATAAATAAATCGCTAGATAGCGATAAAATCTTTTAAAAAACGTTAATTTAGATTATTAAAGATTTGAGATATTATTTGCATTCGACTATATACCTAAATATGCGAGTTTCAATTACTCGTAATTATTGAGATAGCTTGACAATGGCGTGTTCCTTTTTTTTGGTTGCCGACTTCGAGCGGCGCGCTTCGCGTAGCAGCTCTGATAATATGATTGACAGTAAATAATAAAAATCAGGTTGTGAAAATACAAATACTCCTATACACAATATTATATATATTACACTCCATATAAATATTTTACAGCGGTAGTTATTGCGAATAGGTTGTAAAAATTTTATTACTTTCGTTATAACTCTTACGATCATGATAGTATTGTAATTAATAGCAAAAATAATAAAATTGTAATGACAATACATATTTGCATGATTATTATTACAATATTAAACAAATTTAGAAAAAAAATACAAAAAAATTCCTGAAAAACAAAAAGTTTACAAGCAGAGACTCGAACACGAAAACTTAAAAAAAAAAGTCACAAGGCTGCATGTTCAATATTTTTTACATCCAATTTTTTTTTCATAATGAGTTGTTATTTAACTTTATAAATAAATTTTACGTTGATTGTTTAGCCGAGTGCACTGATCTTCGTGAAACACTAAAAATGATGAAAATTGATTTTACTTTGCAATAGAAAACAAGTAAAGCTTACAATATTCTACTGATATATTACTGATCTATTCGATAAGTGCACTCGTTTTCGGGGGGCACCACGAGAAGGCAATCAACACCACCCCCCGTGAAAGCGCAGCTCCGGGAGCCTCCGACAATTAGCCGGGAACGACTTTCGTTTTGATATGTAACAAACATAAGAAAATAACGAAGCGCAGCTGAAATAGCCTCCGGGAGTGCCCGGGAACGACTTCGTAGATGAAGTTGAAATGGAACGCAGCTGAGACAGCCTCTGACAAAAGTCAGGTACGTTCCATTCTTTTATAGCAGAAAATTACACGAGTCGCAGCTTAGGAAGCCTCCGGTACGGTGCCCGGGAACGACTTCGTAGATGAAGTTGAAATGGAACGCAGCTGAGACAGCCTCTGACAAAAGTCAGGTACGTTCCATTCTTTTATAGCAGAAAATTACACGAGTCGCAGCTTAGGAAGCCTCCGGTACGGTGCCCGGGAACGACTTCGTGAATATGTAATGCTCAATCGAATCGCAACTCAAAGAGCCTACGACAAAAGTCGGGTACAATAAATCAGAGGCCTTTCATCTTTTGCAACTTCATACATGTTTTATGTGCTCTGTTGGTTGACCTCTGCACACAATCAGCCCGATTGTTAAATTTGGTTTGAGCGAACAACTTCACTTTAATCATGAAGTGTAACAGCTCCACACGATGCTCTCGGCATTCATGCTGTTCGTCAAACCAGTCAATGTACAGCTGTGAAGTCTGCTTCATAATCTCGCTCCCAAGATCATTAATGATGCTGGTGGATACCCAGTGCTTTTTCCACAATCGACCGAAAGTTTCGAGTTGAACTCCGACGATGCTTTCAAACTTTTCGGTCGGCCGGCTAAGCCATGTCACCGCTGGAGCATCAGCATCTTCGTGTTCGTACTCCCGAAATTCCGTATACATCTCGGTCGGTGAACGTTTGTCCATAGGCGTTTTCAAAATGTCGCTGCGACAATAATCGCACGGATATTTACGCATTTGGCGCTGAGCTATGTATCCAGCGAAATAATTTATAGCGTTCCGTTCGTAAAGGGATCGCGCGCTGTCTTTAAGTGATATTGAGGTCGTCGCAGTTTCGACCTCATCGTTCTCACCCCGTAGCATCTCTGCAGCCTCTTCGATCTCAATCCAGTCCTCGTCTCTTTCATGTTCGACAGGGTTTTCGAACATCTCGTTTGATCGGCCAAATGCTTTGGCTACCATCGTATTAGGCTCTATCAAGGCAGCAGCTTCGGGACATTCCACGTTTCCCTTGCTGCCAGACCCGATATAGCCAGTAGAGAGAATGTGTCTTAGTGACAAACGAACCATTCTAGCCGTAGGATTTGGATTGTGACCCCCACGTTGGCGAAGTTTCGAGAACAAATGTTCAACCGAATCCTGATTACACAAAGCTACTGCCAACTCAAATTCGGGATACTTGCTCTTAATCGCTCGATACGATTGTAATATCGCATTCACTGAAAGTGGCAGACCTTTCAGACAAGGCACTTTCTTCGCCATTTTCGTCTTTACATTTAGTACAGTCCAGTCCGCGGACCACCTAACGAAATCTACAAGGATTTTCTCGATTTCAGGATTTCTGTCGGCGAGGGGACGTTTCGCTGGATTCGCGCAGAGAGGTCTGTATGCGTTGCACGCCTCTATGACCTTCCCGAGCAGAAATTTAGTCAGGCTGCCTGATGTCGTATCAGGTCCGAATCAGGTATCGGTGTGGCATGCCTGATCAGGATAGCCGGATAAGGCCCAGATCCTGCCCTGATCATGCATCAGTACAACATTGAGTTTCCGTCAGGCTCGGGTCAGGTTTTGGGAAGGCTGGCCTGTTCCGGCTCGCCTGCTCTTAGCCTTATCCGGACCTAAACTAATGTCGCTACGTTTGCCTGATCTGGCTTACCTTACGTCAGCCTCGTATATACATGTAATACAACCACCGGCCACCAGAGGGACAGGGATTCCCGCAAGCAAAAGTGGGTCACTGAGCCGATAAGTTCCAAACTTTATAGAATTCTGTAAAAGAGACGAAGAGGCGATAAAAGCTACTAACTTGCAGCACCTAGCAGTCCTATCCATCTCACTGCTTCTATATACAATTTTTTAGGATCAACAAACTAATTTATAATTTGCAGGAATCCTCCTACCTCTTGAAGGCAAGGCATAATACGTCACACTGAATTATTCCAATACCTACAATATTTTCAAAAACTGTTATAACAGTTCCGGCTATAATCCGACATGCAGTCCGGCCCGGATCAGAAGCCTGATCAGGGCCTGCCTCGCAGCAGCGTTACACCCCGGATAAGGGCCTCGTGAATCGGCCTTAGCAGGGCCGGATGCCGTTTTAAGGCACACTTTATCAGGGCCTGATCTGAGCCTGAATAAATTTCTACTCGGGTTGTTCATACGTTCGGCGAAAGCAGCCGTGGCTTGCCACGTTTTGCTCTGCAGTCCTTGTGGATCGTGCCCCGCGGTTAATATGGCCGTCGCAAATGTATGACTTAGTACTTGAAAAGCGCGCTTTACATTCATTGCCTCGAAGGACGAAGGATGCAAGTGCGCCTTGGTGATGTGGGAGAGCAGATTCGAGGTGCCGCTACAATTATCATACTCCCACGTGTCAACAAAGTCCTGATAGTCAACGATTATCTCTCCGTTGCAATATAACATCCTATGTGTGCGGAGCGTGCTCAAGAGCCGCTTGATGAGGTGCGGGAAATCGAAAGAAGCTAAGAACTGTTTATTTCCAATCGAGAAGAAAGGCTTTTCCTCGGATACGTTAAGGTACGAGTTAAAAAGACTTTGATTCGATGGACCCTGGTCGCATGTGATGAGAATCACTTCCGCTCCTGCATCGGATAATCTGCGCAAACATTCTTTTAGTAGCGCATGAATTTCGGGTGCCTTCATTCCTGATCCCGGGAGAAAATATGCTAAAGGCTGACGCCAAGGATTTTTTGCATTTAAACTGTCAACGCAAATTAGAAAGACGTATCGGGCACGTTCGTCTTTGCGCCCGAGAGAACCGAGGTCGACAACACCCTCGATGCAATCAAACTTCTGAGAATATTCCTCGAAGGTTTTGATTGTCATTTCATCAAATTTCACCGCGCACACGCGCTCGTCGGACGGAAGATTCGAGATTTTGACCACCAATTTCTCGAAGATGAAATTACAGAAGCCAGGTTTGATGTCGACCTCTGATACCCAGTTGCGCACGCTACTCTCCGAAGGAAATGAGCAGCCTGCGTTTCTCAAACGCGTATACGCCGATGCAGAGTAGTAATACAGCTGCTTCGCAAGGTCTTTTTCCTCCTCCGAGTAAGGCGCCCTATTGCGATGCAACTGCAATTTCACCATCGTTCGCGCTGCAGGTTCCGTGCATTTGTGGTGATCGAGGAAGTCGTCAACAGAACCTTGTTTTGCCTTCCTTGCGAGGTGCCCGTTTTTTAACCACGATCGCTTTAACTTCTGCCGAAGTACACGGACCGTATTTTGGTACATCAAATTTTTACGTGTCAGCGCCGCATTACACTTCTTCAGATACCCTATCTGTTTATGAAGACTGTCAGTCATTCTTTCTACAGTCTCTGGGGTAGGTGGTTCGAAAATAGGGGTAGCCGACTGGGCACTCTTTTCAATGTTTCTCCATGCACACTCTTCGTCATCCGATTCGCAAAAGTCCAACGCTACTCTTTTATATGCACGGACATGCTCCGAAACTAAAAACTTCGGGTTTGCGGCGGTGCTTATGGATGTACCAATTAAGATATCTAGCGATGACGTGGACGGAGTACAATTTGGTCCTTCAGCGGATTTATCGCCCATTAATAAATGCGATTCGACCGAATGCAACGGTTCGATAGCCGCGAAGGTACTTACCGCTGCGCATCCTTCCAATGCCGGGGGTGGTTTTTCGATATCCGCCGTTTCCATCGAAAGATGAATCGTTCGGACGAAGGCTTTAGGAACCGCATCGCAAGACAGACGCCGATTTTCGCCTATAAAACAGCTCGGTTCGAAGTGTTCCTCGCATAATCCACTACTTCGAAGAGTGGATGGCGCCAACACTTTCAGCCGCTCGTCACCTACAACGTAAGAGAGCATTTTAAATATATATATTTTAACATCTGAGGCGTAAAAAAATGAACACAAAAAGGTTCACTGTATTCAAATAAATTCTTACATTTAAAAATTTCACTACAAATCCGAGTTCTCGTTTGTGATTGGGCATCTACACATCTTTTTTTTTTACACCACCTACCACCGCGCATCGCCTAGCCTGTCACTACCTACTACGCCAACATCATTCCCGTACTCGCCACCCGATCTTCATTCTGCTTTTCTCATGAAGACAGCAAACATGGTAAGCCTTCTTTCTTTTGCATAACACATAATAATGTCGAACGACATCTAATCATATAATAATAAATAAATTTTGTTGTTTTTCGCAGGCTGAAAAAATAGCTGAGTCCACATTTGCAAGTGAGGTGGAGAAGCTGGCTGCTCTCGTGGAGCACAGCGAATTGACGTAAGTTTGAAACGACAATTTATAAGGAATATAGCTTTCATGATCATTTTTTTATTGCCTGTAGAGACTCTGGGGCCGGGGCGAGTACTTCGGCTCAAATACAAAAGCCCATCAGTGGCGAAGGGCCGGCGGCCGAGAGTAAGTAAAAATTATCTATAAATAAGTAATAACCACGATACATTCATTATATATATTTTTTTATCTGTTTTCAGAAGAAAAGAAAAAGAGGAATTGGCGCTGGAACCGCCGACAGAGGCAGGCGCACGCGGCGAATACAAAGCGAGCAAAAACCCCTTACGAACAGGGTTCATCGAAAATAAGAAATACCACCGATGACGGCCCCGAGCGGGCATTAAGAGTAGTAGTTAATACGCTACTTGATCGTTTTGCTTAATTAAAAATAAAAGAAAAGATGAAAAAAATAAAAATTTTTAAATTATAAAATTTTTCCAAAGAGATTATTTCAAATTTTCATACGTAGTCATTACATGTCAACATATTGGCGGAGCAATTGTTTTTTCACGTAAGCTGTTACGGTTCACGGAACGGGAGAGTCGGGACATGCTCGATCCTCCATTTCGTGATCCGTAAACTACGAAGACCCTAGCAACCGTCTTCCGTATTCCGTGTATCGTAACGGCTTACATAAAAAAACAATTGTCCCGCCAATATTTTCATACGTGAAATGTCTCATTACCTGTCACCTGTCATTACCTGTCAATATAGCGAACTCTATAGACGAGGTCATTATCAATATCGTTAGAAAAATCAAATTTCTCTACGATAAAAGTCATCGTGACTTTAAAAATGAAGTAAATCTTATCTAAATGAATAAACGTATATACAATTTTTTAAATATTTATATATTGACAGATAATTACAGGTGACTGGTAATGACATTTCACGTATGAAAATATTTGCAAAAAATAACTTAATCGCTCTGTAATATTAGGGTTCAATCGATAGGACCTTTCCACTTTTATACAATCTATAATTGTTATATTCACTACAATAATTAGAAAGCAATATGTTTAGTTCTTAATAACTTACCAGCATTTTCAATCCATATAGCCAGTCGAGGATCGTTTTTCTTTGGGAATCTGTACAACCTGCAGTTCGTGGCTATTTTGCTTCTCATACAACCTCGATAGGCACAAAAATCGTACACTCGTTCCTTTGCTTTTTTATCCATACCTGATACGCTTATAATTATTTGCTGTTTGCCTCGAAATGTAGAGCGAGATAACTGCCACTTTCGAGAACCAAGAAGCAAATGATGAAAACGCACGGGAGTCAAAACAAAGCATAAACTACCCATAAAATTATCTGTAAAATATTAGAAAAAAAAAAGTCCCGTGACTGTGAGGCTCCCCGAGCTGCGCTTTCACGTGGGATAGTGTTGATTGCCCCCGAATTATTTAAAATTATTAAATTATTAAATAAAAAAATATTATTAGTTATTAAATTTTAATTATTATTATTAATTATTTGTAATTCTTATTTATTTTTATTTTTTTTAATAATTTTACTTAAACCGATCCAGCAGAGCATCTACAACTACCCTTAGTGCTCGCTCGGGGCCGTCAGGGGTGGTAGTAATTGTTCTTTTTGGGGCCTTTTTCGTCTGGCATAAACCCCGGGCGTAAGGGTTTTGCAGGATTCCTTTGAATCATGATATTGTGTTTCATTCGCCGCGTGAGCCTCTCTTTCGCGGCGGCTCCACCGCCAATTACGCTTCATTTCTTCTTCTGAAAACAGATCAAAAATATATATAATGAATGTATCGTAGTTATTACTTATTTATAGATCATTTTTACTTACTCTCGGCTACAATGTTCGCCGCCACTGATGGGCTTCACTACTTGAGCTACTCAACAACTCGCCGCGGTCCCAGTATCTTGCGACAGTTTTAGGTATATAGTCGAATGCAAATAATATGTCAAATCTTTAATAATCTAAATTATCGTTTTTTAAAAGATTTTATCGTTATCTAGCGATTCATTTATATTTCTAAAATTGCTATAAAATGTTGCCTGTACGTTGGTAGTCGCCAGGCGACACGGTGTATTATCAAAGAAAACCTGCTCGCATCCCGAACCCCCTCAAGCTGTCCACCCTAATTAATTTTACAAAAGTTATCAAAAAATAAGTAACTTAAATAGTTTTTTCAATGCAACATTCCATTTTTTCACATTTATCAACATTTTCAATAGCACATCGTTTTCAACAACAAAGTCCATTTCTAGAGTGAAAGGAATTTTACATTGAAAAACTTATTTAAATTACTTATTTTTTGATACTTACTGTAAAATTTATTTATAAAGTTCAATAACTACTCATAACAATTAAAACGAAATTGGATGTAAAAAAATTGAACATGCAGGCTTGTGACTTTTTAAGTTTTCGTGTTCGAGTCTCTGCTTGTAAAATTTTTTTTTCATGAATTTTTTTGCATTTTATTTCTACATTGGTTTAAATATGTATATACGCAAATATGTATTGTTATTACAATTTTATTATTTGCATTATTTTCACCAACTTTAAAAACGCAGTTTTGAGAAAAACGCGTTTAAAGTTTCAAAAGCAGTTTACATATACTTGCCACGTCATTACAAATGTGCGTGTAAGTTCGAGAATATTCGCCGAATTGATAAGAAATTTTCTGTGTGTGTACTTAAATATATGCACATGACGAAAATAAAATTAAAGAAAATCTATTTTTTGAAAATTTTAACTGTATATAACCCCTTAAAGTAATCGCTTACCTCGTTACTTAAATATTTGAAGTCAAAAGTGGCCGTTCTACTCAGCTTTATACATAGGCCTTATAACGTTAGAGACCCACACATCGACATATCGTCCCATATCTTTTTCCAAATAAATTCGAGCCATATACAAAATTGATAATAAGTAGTGAACATTATAAGGAAGGTTTACAGAAAGTTTTACTGAGATCGCCTACGTACTAAAAAATTAATATCGGTCAGCGTAAATGAATTTTGATTGAAAATGTGTTATTTTTTTATTATTTTTGTAAAATTTATTAATAAAGTTCAATCATTACTCATAAAATTTTTAAAAATTTCATGCAAAAAGAGTTGAACCTTGTGACTTTTTTTTAGTTTTTGTGTCCGAGTCCCTGCTCGTAAACTTTTTTTTTCATGAATTTTTTGAATTTTATTTCTAAATTTGTTTAATAATATAATAATAATCAAGCAAATATATATTGCCATACATATCTGTATGTCATACATGTCATACGTATCATACCTGATACGTTCATATTTATTCGCTGTTTGCTTCGAAATGTAGAGCGAACTGCCACTTTCGAGACGCAAGAAACAAATGATGAAAACGCATGGGAGTCACATTCACGGGACTTTTTGGAAAAAACAAAGCGGAGAAGGATGGCACTCTATCTGAATTTTTAATATCATAAATAATATGTATTAAAATGAAGAGCATATTAAAAAAAAAAACAATTATTTTATATCGTGATATAAAACGCAAAATATATCTGTTTAGACATATTTTGTTTCATATATTTTTGGGTAGCTTAATTAGGGTGCTTCTATGGACAATCGCATGAAATGCCATAAATTCTGAATTTTTCAGTATATTTGTCAACACACTGTGCAAGCTCTTACGAAGTTTTAAGGGGTTATACACAGTCAGGAGGCCCAGAAAAATTCATTTTTCAAGAATTTTTCTTCAGAAGACCTTTTAATGTATTAAAGTAAAAATTTGTACACATATTATGGTAACTTTTAACTGTATTTTAACATTTTTTATTTGTAAAAATAATTATTTTGAAAGCTGTTATAGCTGATCTCCGGGAGCACCTCTAAAAAAAGGCGTCTTGCGGTGAGCACGATATCTCTGGACTGGATCATTTAAAATGACAAAACCAAAAAAATTTCGTTAATATAATGTATTATCTTGTAATTGATCGAAGGAATAAGCAAAATAATAATTTTTGACAAAATGGGGGCTTCTCAAAAAAAAAAAATCGGTTTTTGACAAAAGTTTAGGCCTTAAATTGTTTATAAAATGAAAAATATTTATCGGTGAGAAAAAACCTTCGATTAATTACTAAAAAATATACTTAAAAAGCTTGTGTTCAAATTTCAGACTGATCGGTTCAGCCGTTTCCGAGAAATCTTGCTCACCGACTTTAAAAACGCAGCTTTGAGAAAAACGCGTTTAAATTTTCAAAAGCACTTTACATATACTTGCCACGTCATTACAAATGTGCGTGTAATGATTGGCTGTCCCCAATGGGAGGAGACTGAGGAGGAGTTACCAGTTTTCACGCGCTTATTATTGGCTTACTTTAATCTTTAATGATTAATAAACTAATTAAAATTTTTGATTTTTGTTAACGCCAATATTTTTATTTTTTCACGCCGGATCTAACGGTATGTCTGTTGTCCGGGGCTTAAGATACACCTTGTATAACCCCTTAAAGTAATCGCTTACCTCGTTACTTAAATATTTGAAGTCAAAAATGACCGTTCTATTCAGCTTTATGCATAGGCCTTATAACGTTATAGGCCCACACATCGATATATCGTCCCATATCTTTTTCCAAACAAATTCGAGCCATATATAAAATTGATAATAAGTAGTGAACAATATAAAGAAGGTTTACAGAAAGTTTTACTAAGATCGCCTACGTTCTAAAAAATTAATATCGGTCAGCGTAAATGAATTTTGATTGAAAATGTGTCTAATGCCAAAAAATTGTGGTGAATTGACAACACTGTATTTGAGATAGGGGGGTCTAATGGTATGTGTAACGCACACACTCGTATTTTTGTTACATATATACACCTATAGTTCGCATGCAATTTTATAAATATAAGAATTACTCGAGCCAGCTGTTGCAATCTGTCAATCATATTATCAGAGCTGCTACGCGAAGCGCGCCGCTCAGAGTCGGCAACCAAAAAAAATGAACAGCTATCTCAATAATTACGAGTAATTGAAACTCGCATATTTAGGTATATAGTCGAATGCAAATAATATCTCAAATCTTTAATAATCTAAATTAACGTTTTTTAAAAGATTTTATCGCTATCTAGCGATTTATTTATATTTCTAAAATTGCTGTCTATAGAAACACCTTAAAAATTTTACACAAATTATGAAAAAATAAGTAACTTAAATCATTTTTTCAATGTGAAATTCCATTTTTCACACATTTATCAACTTTTTTAGGAAAGTCCTAGTTTTACTAACAATCATTAATTGTTTAATGTCTTCTGATATTAGTTTTCAATAGCACATCGTTTTCAACAACAAAGTCCATTTCTAGAGTGAAAGGAATTTTACATTGAAAAAGTTATTTAAATTACTTATTTGTTGATCATTTTTGTAAAATTTATAAAGTTCAATAACTACTCATAACAATAAAAAAAAAATTGGATGTAAAAAAATTGAACATGCAGGCTTGTGATCGTGTCTCTGCTGGTAAACTTTTAATTTCATGAATTTTTTTGCATTTTATTTCTAAATTTTTATTATTTACAAGAAGCAAAAATAATAGAATTGTAATGCCAACACATATTTGCATGATTATTATTATAGTATTAAACAAACTCATAAGTAAAATGCAAAAAAATTCGTGAAATTAAAAATCTCGAGCACAGAAATTCGAGCAGGGAACCCTTGGCTTATCAAGTTGACACGCTACCGCTTCGCCCGCCAAACCACTTATAGCTAAAGTTACACCTTTAGATATATAAGATAACGACTAATATTAATAGATAACGACTGGTGGCGGCCAAGCCCTATCTTCTTCTAACCAGCAGCCGTAGTACGAGAGTATAGAAAACATAGGCAATGGGAACATTAGAAAAGGAGAACAATTGGCCGCCACCTCATTTCCTCTTTGTTTATTTGAGCGGACACTTTTTCAAAGGATCTAAGGTAGAGATCGCGTAGTCCACACTATATGTCAATAGACTGGACATACCCGTGTATTATGTGCCTCGCGATCTTTATATGCGGAATATATGTACATATAGCATTTCAATAGGTAAAATCCATTTGCAGGTGGCTTTTTAATGCGGTTTTAAAGGTTCATGAAAGTTCCGGGTTCCTCCTTCTACTTTACTTATATTTTTTATACGCTGGTTTCTGTGGAACGTATCAACGGCATAAAAATAGACACGACTGTATAATATAATAAAATGTATATAGTACATAATAATCATGCATTTGCTGCATTCCAAGTTAATTAATAGATTCAATAAGCATTGCTCATGAATAAAAAAAAAAAAAAGTAATAATAATCGGGTCTCGAACCCGAGACACTCGCACGTTGACTCGTTACCATGCACGTATGATGTTTGGTTACCGTGCCGTACAGATTGGGAAAACTGTATTTCAGTTGTTATCCACGTTTGGAGTTTGCTTAGAGTACTTTGATACATACGCTCGACCAATCAAAAACGTGGGTATGGTTCGAAGCTTCTCCATCTAGGTGACGCGTCGACAACAGAAAACATACGCTTTAAAGTGCCACCCGTTATAGTCCATGCGTCTCACGGAGCTCACGAATATCACGCGTAGTATATCTATATATACTCGACCAATCAAAAACGTGGGTACGGTTCGACGGCCCCCCGCTCAGGTGGCGCGTTTACTCTCAAATAAAATTGGTTTCAAGAATATCGGCCCATTGGCAATCTCCCTATTCATCTCTGGTGGTAGTAATTTACGAATACACAACACAATCAAATACACTTTATAAGTGAAGCTACCGTTCATACCGAATTTCCAGTTAGTATAAGGCTGCTTTCACAACAGTGTAGAATTATTCAGTTTTTAATAGCATTCATGTGCAGCGCGCGTATATGGGTTTATGTATATGTGTGCTTCGGCATAGTTCCTCGTATTTTAGGTGACAGTTTGTCCAACTGTTCCGCTACGTAGTTTTCTGTGTGTAGGTGTCGGATGTGGAAGTCCAGGGTGTCCAGGTATTCCGCTCCGTAGTTTCCTGTATCTAGGTGTCGGATGTGGAAGTTCAGGGTGTCCAGGTATTCCGCTCCGTAGTTTCTTGTATCTAGGTGTCGGACGTAGAAGTCCAGAAAAGTGTGCAACAAGCTTTGGCGCTTCGCTCAAACTAGAGTATCCTCTTTGATGTTCGCACGGCCTGAGGTACAAGGCCTGAAATAATCCAGCACACTCTCCTCTCTTACGTTTACCACACGGCTTCAACAAGCTGGACACCATTAACGACGCTTATATGCATTGAAGATTACATTTTCTTTAAAAATTTGTATATGTCTTTATGCATTTCTAGAAAAAGGGACTTACAAATTAAATTTATATGCCATTAAACATTTTCGACACCGTAATATATTTTTCTGATTAGCAACATCATAATGCATTTTCATTTTATATCTGTGACAACATAGATTTCAGTGCTTAATACTTCTATGTCCCGTTGAACAACAAAAACTTGTGATATCCCCAAAAAAACACTTACGTGTAAAAAACTACGCCAAGTACAGGTGTGCTGCGTATTCCTCTAATAAAAAGTATTGATATCAGATTATTGAGGCCAAGTACATAAGTCACTACATGTTTGCCTATTATATGATCTAGCACTGGCCCATCATTTTAATTGTATTTTCAAAATTTGCTATAACGTTTTCACTACTCTTTTATAATACATTACTACTGTTTCTCGTAGTTGAGTATGAATTAATGGTTATTTAATAATTAATGAAACTTTAGCTGATTCCTTATCGAGTACTACTTGGCGGGTCCGCGCCAGAAATTCCAAAGTACTTAATTTGAACGTACTAATAGTATCCTAAAAGTATATGTTTGTTATTAAGATTTTACCGTGATTATTATTGACGAGTTATCGTTAATAAGCTCTATATAGAAAGTTGACATTGGTTTTGAGTTTAATGACTGGCATTATGAATGCAAATTTATATCAAGAATTGCACGGACCCGCCAAGTAGTACTCGATAAGGAATCAGCTAAATTTTCATTAATTATTAAATAACCATTAATTCATAATCAACTACGAGTAACAGTAGTAATGTAAAAGATTAGTGAAAACGTTATAGGAAATTTTGAAAATACAATTAAAATGATGGGCCAGTGCTAGATCATATAATAGGCAAACATGTAGTGACTTATGTACTTGGTCTCAATAATCTGATATCAATACTTTTTATTAGAGGAATACACAGCACACCTGTACTTGGCGTAGTTTTTTACACGTAAGTGTTTTTTGGGGGATCAACTTCAACTGGACGACCAGAGCGTTTTTCATCTTTGAGTGAAAAATCACCAGAACGAAATTTGGCAAATCAATTTTGACACTGCCGTTCTTTTAAGGCTTCGTCACCATAAACAGCACATAACTTTTTATGAGCTTGCGATGCGTTTTTCCCTTTGCGGAAATAAAAAAGCAAAATATGACGAAAATGCTCCTTTTGATTTTCCATTTTTCAACGAAGGCCAAACGAAAACTACGCAACCGATCAAAAAACTTTTTTTACTGATTGACAGCTGAATTGCCAACTATCAAATAACAAAATGTGTTTTACATTTGTACTACGTCTGCAAACCTAAAAATTCAACTGAAGCCATCTATGAGTGAAATCCGCAATTACTTAGTTGCCAACCCAATAAGTTGAGAGTATATTGTAAAAATTTTAGACCGAAATTGGAAATATTAATGAAGTTATAATGAATATTTGAGAGCGAGCGTCTCGTAGTTGCATGCTGCAGCGTCGACCGGAGGGTCCCGAAGTAGTATAAGTTGGGAGGGTCTGGATACAGATTCCTGCACCGACATAATACCGACACTCCAGAGCCTTCGAAGGTGGGTGTCCGTGCTAAGTTGCCGTCGTGAGCTCTATGATTTCCGGAAGTGACGTCATCAGGACCCACGATTCCAAAAATTTTGGTTCGATTCCAGGAATTTTACGTCACATTCAGGGAATTTTGCGCTCGATTCTGGGAATTACGCACGATCGAGAACCTTCTAGAACATTCTGGAACATTCTGGAAGCTTCGACGGTTCGTGTCCGTGCTAAGTCGAGAAGGATCGCTCCCAGAGCCGGCGATCCTCTCGCGCGACGTTTTGAGGCAGCCCCTTGCCCCCACCCCGAAAAGCCTTCCAGAAGCTTCCGTGCACGTTCGTGCAGGTTTCGGACGGCAGCCCTCGGCCCGTTTGACCTCGAGCAGAATTGCGCAGCATCGCTGATGCAGTCCTGCAGGAATTTTCCAGAACTTTTGTCCCTAACCTTGAACCTTCGTGCGTAGCATCGGTGAATCAGAGAGACAAGCGGCATCCCCTTTGAGCGCAGTGCCGAAAAGCGACTTTTGCGTCGAGGTTCATTCCAGGAAAAACGATACCATGCAGGTGTCGGACGGCAGGCGTTATCTCGCAGTGGTCGTGCGTCAGCCTCCTCATCCCACCGAGAGGCTTCCCCATCCTCCGATACGTCAACATCCTCATCCCACCGAGAGGCTTCGAGTATCCCCCATCCCCCGATTCGTCAGCCTCCTCATCCCACTGAGAAGCTTCGTGAATTCCCCATCCCCCAGCGTCGTGCGAGAGCACCGGCGAGTTCAAAGTCATTCTAGAATTATCTATGTACCGATTGTTCTAATGCGTAATACCGAACGTTATCTCGCAGAGTAGTGCGTCGAGAATGCAGTTCCCCATCTCCCCGAGGTGTCAGATTACGCGCGACGCAACTTCGTCGTCGTCGTCGGTGGAGAGCTGAGGAGTATTCCGGAAGATGCATCGACCTTGACGTCGATTCCTTGAAATTTGCAGGGTTTCAACGTCAAGAATACAGGTTCATGTAGTCGAATTCAAAATTTTATTGATTACAGTAACTGAATATTCTAGAAAATGCGTTCTCGATTTCACAATTCGGGTAGGTGTCTCATCGCTCGAACCGATGCACAACAATTCCAGGAAGAAGATGCATCAACCTTGACGTCGATTCCAAGAATCTCTGTAGGCGATTCGATTCCTAGAAATTTGCATAACCCCTCCATCCCCCGTTTTAGCCCTTAAGAGTTTCCTAGTAGTCGAATTCAAAATTTTATTGATTACAATATGTATTTGAGCGATTCGAATAAGGACGATATGTTATCTGGTTGCTTGATTTCCTCTTTCAGATCCTTCTGTTTGACCTTGATTCGAGGTTGTATTGCCAGAAGAATTTCCTGCAGCGTTAGCACGATCTGGCCTTGGAGAATTTTCATTCAACGATGCGATTCCGAATAATGTATTGTTATCGAAAGTGATACGATCGCGTCTTTCAGGTAGATCCGCGCTCCGTACCCATTCGTGGTACCGATCTCGTCGAAATTGTTCTCTCTCGCATAGCTCGTTCTCGTTCTCCTTCTTTCCCATGCGATTGCCCCATTTTTAGGTTATGTTTCACAGATGCTGCCTCAATGGAATTTCTTCGCAAACTAATTTTATGATGTAGTTGCATCGTTACTTGTAACTGAATATTCTAGAAAATGCGTTCTCGATTTCGCAATTCGGGTAGGTGTGTCATCGCTCGAACCGATGCAAAACAATTCCAGGAAATCCTTGGAAGCTTCGTATAAAAGACCCTTCGATGATGTGCAGCGATCATTGTTTCTTGAACCTTCAAGTACATTATTGCTATTAACGAGATGGATTCTACAAACTGTAAAAAGTTGATCGAGATTATGGAAGGAGCGTATAAACTTCTGAAGGAGGGATCAACGGTTGTAGAAATTGAAAAATGGACAAAATTTGGTACTCAAAACATTCGACTTTTGAACAAAATTCTGAAAAACGTTACTCTTACGGTTGGAGAGAAAACCAAAATCTTGACAACCATTGAAATACTTAAATCGTTGAACGAAAAATTCAAACAGCACCTTCAAAAAAGAGGTGGAGGAACGGCGACAGAGAGAAGAAGTGACAGAGTGCGTTGGGATGATTTGGAATCTGCCTTTAAGGGAAGGATAAGGACTGGAGTCATTGCAAACTTGCAACACAAGGACTTGGCTCGTTTCCTGGATGATGCAAGGAAATTGTTTACTGCAAGAGTGAAAAACGCACTTCGAAAGGAGGGAAATTTGAAGGTGAACGTCGTCTTGTCTTGCAAATTTGAGACCATGAAAGCTGGTGAGATTATCGAAGAACACCAAGAACGAAGTTATTCTACCATCCACCGATATCAGTGACTGGTTCAACACAAATGTACGAGAAAAAATACTGGCAAAAATTGAAGACTTTCAAGAGAGGGAATTAGGCTGGTCATTACTTGAAATTATAAACTTGGCTGTGAACATCAATAAATACATACCGATACACGGTGGCCTGTCTACCTTCATCGAACTACCGAAGGATGTACAAAGGAAGAAAGCAGTTGTGAACGTTAGAAACAACGATCCGTACTGTTTCCTCTGGTCCGTCACCGCAGCTCTTCATCCAGCAAAAAATAATGTAAGCGTTATCAGCTCATACCCTCACTTCAGCTCAGTGCTAAGGTATGAAGGTTTAAATTTTCCCATTGGTTTAAAGGATATTCCAAAATTCGAAAAGATGAATGATTTGGCAATAAATGTTTATGGAATAGAGCGCGATAAGAATAAGGGTAATAATGAAATAGTACCAATTTATCTAAGTAAAGAAAAATCAGATAAACAAAGGATTCACCTACTTATGCTAGAAACAAAAATTTATTCGAATGGAGATGACGTGGATATAGAAGACGGTAGTGTTTATCACTTTGCTTGGATTCGAAATCTAACCCGTTTACTAAAATCACGAATTACAAACCATACGGGTTACATTAAACTATGTGATCGATGTCTATGTCACTTTAGATTAGAAAGCTCTTTTGAAAGACATAGACTCGATTGTGCAAATATAAACAACCCTGCTTCAAAAATACGATAGAAGTCGATAAGAAACGATAAAACTAATTGCCGATTTCAATCGTTTTCTATCAGTCCTATCTACATCAAGTTGAAGTGATGATAGAGTTTCTATCTAATGTAATCTGAACCTATAAGGTTGTTGCTTTATCGTAATAATACGATAGAAATTTAATCTATACCTATATGTATTTTCATATAAGGAGTACGTCTATCTATGGTAATATGAAATTCACGTTCTATCACGTATATGATGCTATATGATTCTATATGAATTCTATGATTCTATATGTATTAATATGAAAATGCGTGATAGGAATCGAATCGTTTTCTATCGTCACCAACTTATTAAGGGGCTATTGGAGTTTGAACGCTAAAATAAAAGGGTATTTTTGGGAATTTTTTCTGGGCATGCTGTTAAAAATATTGAAATAAAACTTATTGGGGGTAATAAATCTAGTCTTTATTTACATAGAGAAATTTTTTTAAATTTATTTTACTGCATTTTTATTATTAAAAATTGTACTTAAACAAAGCGCCTCGAAAAATAGGAGGCAAACGGTCTCCATCAGAACTAAGGAACGGCTTGTCTGAAACCAAAAAAACAAAGTACGTTGGATTAAGTATAACGTGAACTAGACAATGACGCTTGGATATTGATTTTTATCAATAAATAAAAAAATGGCGGATGAAAATAGAAAAAAAGTGACAAACACGTATTTTTTTCACTGTTTTTTGTACAAAAAAAATATTAAAAATCAAAATGGTAACTTCGTAGAGCGTTAATTTATAGGAATATATATGTAGATTATGTGATTTAAATTTCGTAAGGATCGGTCAAGTAGTTTTTGAGATCTCGTGGAGACCAATTTCAAAAATGCTGTTTCGAGAAAAACGCGTTCAAAGTTTTGTTACATGAAAAATCATGAAAAATGCTTACCTACAATCAATCTGCCATGCCTGCACCATAGGATGGTCCTTCCTCTGCATCAAAATGATCCATATTATCAAATCTTGTTTTTTTTCTTTGAGTTCTGGCCTCTTTTGAACTATCAGAGCTACGCCGCTCTGCAAGGCTGACCCTCGTGTCGTCGTGCTTTGCGACGTAGTCTATGGCGATCGGGCCGATTTTCATTCCAGCCAGCTCCATAAGTTTCAAAATTGGCTCAAAGCCTTCGTTAAAAACACAAGCTGCTGTCTTCGACACAATATCCACAATTGTTTTTCCGTTAAAAAGATGTTTAGGGGCCATACTCCATACACATTGATTAAAACTTTCATTATTATTTTGTGTATGACCACCTAAACATCTTTCAAGCAGCTCGGATTTTGTGAGATCCTCGTATATCGGCTTCAAGATTTCTTGAACTTCTTGAGAAAGTGCAGGAGGATGCTTGTACTAAGTTTTCGTTTTTTTAGTTTTCAAATATTTGCACCAATCACTGGAACAGTAGAAACCGACGGAAAGCATGTAGGCGCGCTCGGCGCTCAGATATGCGCGCTCAGGTACGCGCGCTCATGTAAAGGACGCTGAACAATATACTTAGACTGCTCAGATCGTTTTGAAATTTGTACACAACAATCTTAAATGTATATACTTTCGAAAAATGAAAAAAAAAAAAATCGATTTTTCAAAAGTGTCAAACTCCAATAACCCCTTAAGGAAGAATATGAAATAAACGATAACCTTCTTATATGGCTTAATATAACAAATGGTTTTCCACCAAGAATCTCATTTGATTCGAATTTGAGTGCTTTGACACGAGAATAAAAACTGAAAAAAATCGATGTCTTGGAAAATAGGAAGAACGTTTATTTTTAATAATAATGCCAAAAAGTTACTAATAAATGAATTAAAAAAATTATTTAACATATTCGATAGAAAACTTTCATATGAAATGAAGTCTCTAATTTTTCTGATAAAAAAAAGTATTCTTAATATCTCCAAGACGCTGATTTTTGTCAAATTTTTCCCTTATCGCAAGATACTCAACAAAATCAATCTTTTGGTTGAGAATTTATGTACAATGCATTCTCAATACAGTTAACTAGCGATCAATTTGGCGTGTCATGCATAAAGTCATCCTATATAATATGCAATAATAAACCTATTAACCCTTTCACTACTACAAGCCACTATAGTGGCCAGTAGTTATACAAGGAGAGTTCTGGATCAAGATTCCTGCACCGACATATTACCGGCATCCGGGTTCTCGTCCGTGCTAAGTTGGGACGTGGGGCCCCCTAGGTTAGCGACGTTGGCGCCCCCTAGGTTAGCGACGTTGGCGCCCCCTGTGGATGGTAAGTTAGGACGATTGGGCCCCCTATGAAAGATTTCTGCTTACCGACGGCACCGAAAATTTTGGGTGCTGCGCGCGCGCGCAGGAGTCGACGGCGCCGACCCCTTCGTCGGCTGACGTCATCGGAAGGGGGCCCTAGTTTTGCGTCAGGTGTCAGGGATTTGACGTCAGGTGTCAGGGATTTTACGTCAGGTGTCAGGGATTTTACGGCAGATTTCAGAAATATTACGACAGGTATCAGGGATTTTACGGCAGATTTCAGAAATATTACGGCAGATTTTAGGAATTGTACATCAGACGTAATTGAGTACATTGACCTTCCGAATTTTGTACTTGCGATCCCGAGGCAGCTCCTACCCTTTACCCCTCCCCGCAGACTAGCATGTAGAGTCGGTGGAGATCAAAAATGACCCTTCGTATGTCACCCGAAGAATTCCAATGACATTTCATCATCGTTATAACCCCCCCCTGTTCCTCCTCCTCCGCCTCTATCGTTCCGCTACGATACAGTGACCTTGGAGAGACGGTAAAAATCAAAGGAAGTGTCGAATAACCCTTTGTACGTTGCCGAAAAAATTGTTTACAATAATTTAATGTGCACTCGAGAAGAATTGCGCATCCAGACGGTGGTGGATCTTTGATGCCAAAGAATTTAGCAAGTTCCGCTACGATACAGTGGCCTTGGGGAGACGGTAAAATCAAAGGACATTTCAAATTACCCTTTGTACGTTACCGAAAAATTGTAGATGGTCAACGGTTTTGGCGAGCCGAAAATATAGGGTTACTCGAAGGCTAGATGAGGTTTTCGGCATGTGTCTTTGATGGTTAGAAGCTACCGACGAGTTGTTTATATCACCGCCGAGCTGAATAATTTTCTTGGAATGACACACACACACACACACACACACACACATTAATGAAGGGATAGACAATTAGAGCCGTTGCCGATATTAATGCACAAGTTTTCGCACCGCTTTGAATATTATTATTATACCTAAAATAGGAAATGCATTAGACTTATAAAAGACCGCTCGTGATGTAGAGCAACCATTGACGTTCAAACCTCATCGAGTGTATCTTATTGTAAACGTTTTTAACGAGAGAAAAAAATGGATTCTGCAAAGTGTAAGAAATTGATTAAGATTATGGAAGAAGCATATAAACTACTCAAGAAAGAATCATCGATTGTGGAAATTACAAAGTGGACAAAGTTTGGTACTCAAAATATTCGACTTCTGAACAAAATTCTGAGGAACGTTGCGCTTACGAACGGGGAGAAAACCAAAATCTTGACAACCATTGGAATACTAAAATCGTTGAATGAAAAATTTAAACAGCACCTTCAAAAAAGGGGTGAAGGAACTGTGAGAGAGAGAAGAAGTGACAGAGTACGTTGGGATGACTTGGAATCAGCATTCAAGGGGAGAATAAGAACGGGGGTGATAGCAAATTTGCGACACAAGGACTTGAAGCCTTTTCTGGAAGATTCAAGAAAACTGTTCGCTGTTAGAGTGAAAAATGCGCTCCGAAAAGATGGAAATGTGAAAGTGAACGTCGTTTTGTCTTGTAAATTTGAGACTATGAAAGGCGGTGAGCTTATCGAAGACCTAAAGTTCTTTAATACGAAAAACGAAGTAATTCTATCATCCACGGAGATCAACGAGTGGTTCAATGTCAATGTACTGGAAAAATTATTAACTAAAATCGAAGACTTCCAAGAAAAAGAATCGGGCTGGTCGTTGTTGGAAATAATAAACTTGGCGGTAAATATCAACAGATATATACCGATACATGGTGGTCTGTCGACATTCATCGAGTTGCCTAAGAACGTGCAAAGTAAGAAAGCAGTCGTGAATATTAGAAACAACGATCCGTATTGTTTTCTCTGGTCCGTTACGGCAGCTCTTCATCCAGCTAAACAAAATGTACAAAAGATCAGTTCGTATCCACATTTCAGCTCAATACTAAAGTACGAAGGTATAAATTTTCCTATTGGCTTGAAGGACATTCCAAAATTCGAAGTGATTAATGATTTAGTGATTAACGTTTACGGTATAGAACGCGATGCGAATAAGGGTGGTAATGAGATAGTACCACTTTATTTAAGCCAACACAGATCAAATAAATCTCCAATTCATCTTCTGATGGTGGAAAGTGAAAATGACGTGGAAAGTGAAAATGACGTGGAAAGTGATGATGATGATGATTTGAACATGGAATTTTTGTCAAAAAGTGTAATTTACCATTTTGCTTGGATCCGAAATTTATCTCGACTGCTAAGTTCTCAAATTTCAAAACATAACGGTCATATTAGACTGTGCGATAGATGCTTGTGCCATTTTCAAACTGAAAACTCTTTCGAAAAACATAAACTGGATTGTGCGAATATAAATAAGTGTAGAGTGATTTTGCCAAATGATGAGGAAAAATTGCTGAAGTTCAAAAATTACAAGTATCAGGAAAGTGTACCGTTCGTCATTTATGCTGATATCGAATGTATGTTGAAACCAGTTGTAAATGCGTCCAAAGCATCAAACACGATACTGTACCAAAATCATGTTCCACACAGTATCGCATATTACCTAAAGTGCGCCTTTGACGAGTCTTTATCCAAATTCGAAATTAATCGTGGAAATAATTGTATCGAGTGGTTTATGGATGAACTGCAGGAATTAGCACGATCTTTAGAAATTTATCATAAACGTATTGTACCCATGGAACCACTGAGTCTCGAACAGACGCAACAATTTTATTCCGCAAAGATCTGTCACATTTGTGAGAAACCATTCACATTGCAAGATGTCAAGCATCACGATCATTGTCACTTTACAGGCAAGTATCGCGGTGCGGCGCATCCCGGTTGCAATTTGAATTATAAAAATTCACATACTATTCCCATAGTTTTTCACAACCTGTCTGGCTACGATTCGCACTTTCTGATTAAGGCTCTAGCTACTTCCTTCGAAGGTTCCGTGAATCTTTTACCGGTCAACAAAGAAAGATATATATCGTTTACAAAGAACGTTAAAGATACAATTATAAATTTTCGATTCATCGATTCATTCAGATTTATGGCGAGCAGCATTGAAAAATTATCCTCCTATCTTAATGATTCCGAGAAAATAATTACACGTAAACATTGTGACAATGCGGAGAAATTTAAACTGTTAACGAGGAAAGGTGTATTTCCATACGACTATGTTGACTGTTGGGAAAAACTCGAAGAGACGCAATTACCATCGAGAGAAAATTTTTTTTCGAAATTGAATAACGAGGAAATTTCTAAGAGTGATTATGCGCATGCGTCTAATGTTTGGCGTACGTTTAATATTAAAACCTTGGGTGAATATTCCGATTTATATCTAAAAACTGATGTTTTACTTTTGGCTGATATTTTCGAAAATTTTAGACGCAACTGCTTCTCTACGTATAAGTTAGATCCTTTGCATTATTACACCGCACCCGGACTTGCTTTCGATGCTATGCTCAAGTGTACGGGCGTTGAAATGGAACTCCTCGATGATGTAGAAATGTTATTGTTTGTCGAGCGAGGTATTCGTGGCGGCATAGCCCAATGTTCTAACAGATACGCCAAGGCTAACAACAGATATATGGGCGCGGATTTCGATCCAAACGAAGAAGAATCATACCTCATGTACTATGATGTCAATAATTTGTACGGTGCAGCTATGAGTCATTTCCTGCCGTTCAACTCGTTCGAATGGGAGCAAAATATCGAACAACTGGATATTCTTAAAATTCCCGATAATTCCACTATAGGATATATACTTGAAGTAGATCTAGAGTGCCCCACGGAGCTTCACGAAGTTTACAAAGATTTACCATTATGTCCTGAGCATTTTGTACCTACTCTCTCACGATATAATATTAGAAAGTTAATGACTACACTTCTACCGAAAACAAGATACATCATTCATTATGAAAATTTAAAACAGTGCTTAAGTTTAGGCATGAAATTAACAAAAATTCATAGAGTTTTAAAGTTTAATCAAGCTCCGTGGTTAAAAAAATATATAGATTTAAATACGGAGATGAGGAAAAAATCTAGAAATGAATTCGAGAAAAACTTTTACAAACTGATGAATAATTCGGTTTTTGGTAAAACAATGGAGAACGTTAGGAAGCAAAAAGACGTTAGACTCATTACTAAGTGGGATGGGAGGTACGGAGCAAAAGCTCTCATAACAAAACCGAATTTTCATAGCTGCACCGTCTTTGACGAGAATATGGTTATAATCGAATTGAATCGTACCAGAATTAAATTCAATAAACCTATATACGTAGGATTTTCAATTCTGGACATCTCTAAAACATATATTTATGATTTTCACTATAACTACATCAAGAAGACTTTTGGCGAGCAAGCAAAATTAATGTACACCGACACAGATAGCTTGATATACCATTTTAATGTTCCCAATGTATACGAATTAATTAAGCGCGATGTACACAGATTCGACACTTCAGACTATCCGTCGGATAATGTATACGGCATACCATTAGTCAATAAGAAAGTTTTAGGTCTCATGAAGGATGAAAATAATGGTAAAATCATGACGGAGTTTGTAGGACTGCGGGCGAAATTGTATAGTTTTCGAATTTTAGGCGAAACTAGGGATAAGAAGCGTGCGAAAGGAATCAAAGGATCTACGTTAAAGACCATAACCTTCGATGATTATCTGCAGTGTCTCGAACGTCGAAAAAATTTGATTAAACCTCAAAATTTGATTCAAAGCAAAAAGCATGAGGTTTATACTGTTGAGCAAAAGAAAATAGCATTAAGTTGGAATGATGATAAGAGAGTGATTGTTGCTCATACGACGGATACCCTCCCATGGGGTTATAAAATATGTTAAAATATGTAAAAGTGTGCAAGGAAAAAAAAATATTTTTATTTTATTTTTTTTTATTTTTTTTTTTTATTTTTTATTTTTTTTTTATTTTTTTTTTATTTTTTTTTTTTTTCAATAAATTTTATATACATATTAAAATTAATTAAGTTTTTGTTTATTTCAAACTCCTTACAAGTCCGACTTATTAATCCAAGTGTTATGCGATTCATCGAAACCCAGCCATTTAACAAAAAGTCTATTCCCACGTTTCCTCAATACCTTCTCCACCAGGTATATGTCGGGGTACTTGACTCTGGTAAGTTCCTGTTCGTAAAAGCCGCCTTCGATAGGATGATCCTGGTAGTCTCTGAGTTTGTACGTCACCGGATGGGTATTCTCCACTTGGCTTATAGTAAAAATTTCCGTTGTCCAGTTAGGTGTGTAGCCTTTTTCAAAAATGTGTTTGAATTTGCTTATTCGAACTTTGTCTCCAACTTTAAATTTTGCAAGTCTAAGTGTGGATTTGATTTTGAAATTCTTGTACACTCGATGCAGTAATTTTTTTTCGTTTCTAGCAGTGACGTCTATCGGTTTCATAGCAGTGGTTCGATGTTTACTACCATTGTAAGAGGATAGCAGGTCTGATAAGATGTTTAACCAACGATGATCACCCTGCAGGCTAAATTGTTTCCACATATTATTTTTCAGAGTACGATTGAAACGTTCACAGATCGATGCCTTCAAGTTGCTGAATGTCGAGTACATAGCAATACCATGTTTTTGCATTAGATTCTTGAATTCGGTATTGTAAAATTCACGACCTTCGTCCACTTGCAATTTCTTCGGTATCCGTCCCTGCAGCAGTATAGATTTCATAGCTGTCATCACGTCCTTAGCATTCTTGCTCTTTGTCGGCACGGCTCAAGCAAACTTTGAAAATATATCGATGACGGTGAGCAGGTACTTGTATCCATCGTTCTCTCTTGCGTACGCTGACATATCAACGAGATCCGCTTGCCAAGTCTCATCCAGCCCACGGATGTCAACGTGTCGACGCTCATAATTTCTTCTAGCAGGTCTATGCAGTTCTTCCACCACCGCTAACTTTTTTCCATCCATTCTCCAGTGCATTCAGTCTGGTGTCTAGCTGAGAAATGATCTCAGAGTTGCGAATTGTCAAGTCTTGCGCTGTCTTTATATCTGCTTCTAGACGATTCAAGGCATCCTTCACGGTAGAATCGAGAGCGCGAATCATTAAGTTGTTGTTATCGATTTCATTGCGCATTTCAGCAGTCTTACGAAGTACGGTACCAACTTCCTGCTTTACTACAGTTTTCATGAGATTCAAAGTACCAGCATCGTTTAGCTCCTCGGGATTGGCAACGTTGCACAGCCTCTTGTTATCAATGTCGTAGTGTCCAGCTGCAGTGAATTTGAATCCAACACCAGGAAGACCACGACTACTCGTAACCGCGGCCTTGCTACTCAGCTGACGTCCAAACACGTCAACGCTCATGTCAAAAGTGACGATCATGGTCGTTTTATCTACTTAATAAATAATACCAGCCTCACGCAACTCTTCGATAATCGATATGATCTCGTTGGAGTGGCTGGGATTACCTGCTTCCTGAGACGCAAGGAGCAAACGAAGCCGTTGGATTCGTCGGCAAATGTCACTTCACTCATATTCAATTTTTCAATCTTTCACGTTTCCCCATTCGAGAATTGCCCGTTTTCGCTCCGCTGTTGAAGAAAATACTTTTGGTGATAAAGCTGAATTGTTTTATACCGATACCGATAGCCTCATATACTGCTTTACTGTTCCGAATATATTAAACGCGACTTAGATAAATTTGACACCACAGAATATCCTCCGAATAAAAAAAGTAATAGGATTAATGAAGGACGAAAAATTATGGTTGAATTTGTATGGTTGCAGGCAAAATTATATTCTTTCAAAATTTTATGAGAAAAGCAAAGATAAGAAACGCGCGAAAGGTACCAAAGAATCTACATTAAAAATTTTTACTTTCGATGATTATATTCAGTGTTTCCATCATCATCAAAGTTCAGTTAAATGTGAAAATTTAATTCAGAGTAAAATGAATACAATATACATATTCTATGTTACACGATCCTTCTCTGTAACGCTGGTTCCGAATCATCTACGTTGTTTCTCCTATTCCTTATCCTAATAAATAATTCTAAGAAGTCTCTTGCATCCTTTGTCACATAGAAAGTTTAGAGGTAGGGAGCGTTCTTTAAAATGACGTTTGTAGACGCTATGGTCCAGTTCAAAAATGACTGATATGATGTACACTTTACTATTCTCAAACGTTTATGTACCCGTTGAATGGGTGGTGGATAACATTATGGAACAAAGTACCCGAACAGCGGTAATGAATGCTCTTACAATGAGCAACGCGTTTAGTAACATTTTGTGTGTTATTGACATCAACAACGTCACAGCTGTCAAAGAAGCGCGTGAAAATGTTATATGGTTCAGGAAGATATAAGGTAAGCGCTGAAAAGGTATCGTTATTACTTATTTTTTATTTTTACATGATGTATACATTCGATGACGAATTCCATCATCATTTTTACGTGCTATAGAATTTTTCAATATTCTTTCCTATTAGGTACTCTTGTAATTTCCATTGTATATTTTTCATTTACTTTTTATGTACTGTAGAATGTTTTAATATACTTTTTATAAAATTTGACATTGGGCTGTTTTGGAGACTATTTCATGTATGCATTGATTGTTTTGTTTTGCAGTGACAATATGCGAAGCAGTTGCTGCCAAGGATACAAGTGCTGCAGCAGTAGGAACAATAACAGCAACTATATCCATAAACTGCAACAAGCGCAACACCATCGGCAGTAGCAGCAGTAATAGTAGCAGTAGTAGAAGTAGAGTATACATATAATCTATGGAAAAGAAAAAATAAATATATAATTATTTCTTTATAATCCTTCTGAAAAATTATTCATCTCCATACCTTGCTCATCATCGGTGAGGCCTACAAATTTGACTTATCGGTTCAACTATTACATATTTTTAAGTTCACTGAAAAGCAAAAATACTGAGTTAGAAATCTGACATTTACCAATCTCCACATACATGGTACAACTGAAAAGGATCTGATCTCTCTTGGAAAACTAAATCGAGACTGCAGAATGAATTTTTTCTCTACGAGGCTTCATTTGAAGGAAATCTGCTTTAAAAAATTAATGGACTACTCATGCACTTAGTCAATAATCGATTTACGAAGCTCGTTACACATCACTATTTCCTTCTATATATCTTTATACAATATCATAAAACACGATGATTTGAAATAATTTAACTGGTATTTCAGCCCTGAAAACAATTTATTTGGATCACTCTACGATTTCAATTTACTTCTCCAAGAGAGATCAGATTTTTTCCAGATGTACCATGTATTTCGCTTCATCATATACAAACACATATTTTTCGAAACTTACCACCACCAACGGCCGTCTTCTTTCCAATAAGGAGGAAGACCGAGGAGGGCTCTTATCGAAAAGATGTCTTCCCCTCCCCAATCTTCCTCCTCAAAAACAGTCCAACCATTTAATTGTCGGCGCTGTCGTCGAGCGTCGCGCAAATGTAGCATATTTTGAATATTAATATATCCTCTGAGCTAAAATAAATTGAAAAAATTAATGAAGACTCTCCGATCGACATTACCTAGCACACACACACACACACTGGAAACTACACTTACAATTACAAAAACCTGCGATTTCACCATTTTCAAACCAGTTGCTCACCCGCAGATAGCTTGTAGCAGAATGAGCTTTAGCTCTACGCCCTTACCCGAACGTCATCACGCCCGCAAACACGTACGTGGAGACGGGGACTATCGCTATAGATGTAGAATTACTGATAAGAATTGATCTGTAGACCGTGTTTGTTCTACAGCATCGGTTTACAGAATGAAGCCGCCGAGTAATGAACGTGTTAACGAGGTTGTGCTAGAGGGATTTAAGGAAACGGAGGATTAGTAAATTAGGATATACGATAGATTAATAACGATTATATTACGGGAAATTTGCAAAAATATAGATGACGAAGGGATGGTGGGGAACGATGTACACCCGGCTCAAACGACTCTGACGCATAAAAAATGTGGCTTGAGGAGAAGGCTTCCCCTACTCAGCACGCTCTTCAGTCCAACGTCATATACTGCGCGTCGTAGATGCGCATAGAATCAGATTACCGATGGCCATTCAAAGCAGCAGAAGTAGTATAGCAGGGCCGGTTCTGGATACAGATTCCTGCACCGACATAATACCGACACTCCAGAGCCTTCGAAGGTGGGTGTCCGTGCTAAGTTGCCGTCGTGAGCTCTACGATTTCCGGAAGTGACGTCATCAGAACCCCTCGATTCCAAGAATTTTGGCTCGATTCCGGGAATTTTACGTCACATTCCAGGAATTTTGCGCTCGATTCTAGGAATTACGCACGATCGAGAACCTTCTAGAACATTCTAGAACCTTCTAGAACATTCTGGAAGCTTCGACGGTTCGTGTCCGTGCTAAGTCGCGAAGGATCGCTTCCAGAGCCGGCGGTCCTCTCGGGCGACGTTTTGAGACAGCCCCTTGCCCCCCCACCCCGGAAAGCCTTCCAGAAGCTTCGACGGGCCCCGTACACGTTCGTGCAGGTTTCGGACGTCAGCCCTCAGCCCGTTTGACCTCGAGCAGAATTGCGCAGCATCGCTGATGCAATCCTGCAGGAATTTTCCAGAACTTTTGTCCCTAACCTTGAACCGTGGTGCGTAGCATCGGTGAATCAGAGAGAGAGAGAGAGAGAGAGAGAGAGAGAGAGAGAGAGAGAGAGAGAGAGAGAGAGAGAGAGAGAGAGAGAGAGAGAGAGAGAGAGAGAGACGGGCGGCATCCCCTTTGAGCGCAGTGCCGAAAAGCGGTTTCGGCGACTTTTGCGTCGAGGTTGATTCCAGGAAAAACGATAGCATGCAGGTGTCGGACGGCAGACGTTATCTCGCAGTGGTCGCGCGTCAGCCTCCTCATCCCACCGAGAGGCTTCCCCATCCCAAGATTCGTCAGCCTCCTCATCCCACTGAGAAGCTTCGCGAATTTCCCATCCCCCAGCCTCGTGCGAGAGCATCGGCGAGTTCAAAGTCATTCTAGAATTATCATCTATGTATCGGTTGTTCTAATGCGCAATACCGAACGTTATCTCGCAGAGTCGAGAATGCGGTCCCTCATACCCCCGAGGTGTCAAGTTACGCGCGACGCGACTTCGTCGTCGTCGATGGAGAGCTGAGGAATATTCCGGAAGATGCATCGACCTTGACGTCGATTCCTTGAAATTTGCAGGGTTTCAACGACAAGAATACAGGTTCATGTAGTCGAATTCAAAATTTTATTGATTACAATATGTATTTGTGTGATTCGAATAAGAACGATATGTTATCTTGTTGATCGATTCCCTCTTTCAGATCCTTCTGTTTGACCTTGATTCGAGGTTGTATTGCCAGAAGAATTTCCTGCAGCGTTAGCACGATCTGACCTTGCAGAATTTTCATTCAACGATGCGATTCCGAATAATGTATTGTTATCGAAAGTGATACGATCGCGTCTTTCAGGTAGATCAGCGCTCCGTACCCATTCGTGGTACCGATCTCGTCGAAATTGTTCTCTCTCTCGCATAGCTCGTTCTCGTTCTCCTTCTTTCCCATGCGATTGCCCCATTTTTGGGTTATGTTTCACAGATGCTACCTCAAAGGAATTTCTTTGCAAACTAATTTTATGATGTAGTTGCATCGTTACTTGTAACTGAATATTCTAGAAAATGCGTTCTCGATTTCGCAATTCGGGTAGGTGTGTCATCGCTCGAACCGATGCAAAACAATTCCAGGAAATCCTTGGAAGCTTCGTATAAAAGACCCTTCGATGATGTGCAGCGATCATTGTTTCTTGAACCTTCAAGTACATTATTGCTATTAACGAGATGGATTCTACAAAGTGTAAAAAGTTGATTGAGATTATGGAAGGAGCGTATAAACTTCTGAAGAAGGGATCAACTGTTGCAGAAATTGAAAAATGGACAAAATTTGGTGCTCAAAACATTCGACTTTTGAACAAAATTCTGAGAAACGTTACTCTTACGGTTGGAGAGAAAACTAAAATCTTGACAACCATTGGAATACTTAAATCGTTGAACGAAAAATTCAAACAGCATCTTCAAAAAAGAGGTGGAGGAACGGTGATAGAGAGAAGAAGCGATAGAGTGCGTTGGGATGATTTGGAATCCGCCTTTAAGGGAAGGATAAGAACTGGAGTCATTGCAAACTTGCAACACAAGGACTTGACTCGTTTCCTGGATGATGCAAGGAAATTGTTTACTGCAAGAGTGAAAAATACACTTCGAAAGGAGGGAAATTTGAAGGTGAATGTCGTCTTGTCCTGCAAGTTTGAGACCATGAAAGCTGGTGAGATTATCGAAGAACTGAAGTTCTTCAACACCAAGAACGAGGTTATTCTACCATCCACCGATATCAGTGATTGGTTCAACACAAATGTACGAGAAAAAATACTGGCAAAAATTGAAGACTTTCAAGAGAGGGAATCAGGCTGGTCATTGCTTGAAATTATAAACTTGGCTGTGAACATCAATAAATACATACCGATACACGGTGGCCTGTCTACCTTCATCGAACTACCGAAGGATGTACAAAGGAAGAAAGCAGTTGTGAACGTTAGAAACAACGATCCGTACTGTTTCCTCTGGTCCGTCACCGCAGCTCTTCACCCAGCAAAAAATAATGTAAGCGTTATCAGCTCATACCCTCACTTCAGCTCAGTGCTAAGGTATGAAGGTTTAAATTTTCCCATTGGTTTAAAGGATATTCCAAAATTCGAAAAGATGAATGATTTGGCAATAAATGTTTATGGAATAGAGAGCGAAAGTGGTAATGAAATAGTACCAATTTATTTAAGTAAAGAAAAATCAGATAAAGAAAGGATTCACCTACTTATGCTCGAAACAGAAATTTATTCGAATGGAGATGAAATAGATTTCACAGATTGTAATGTTTATCACTTTGCTTGGATCCGAAATCTGTCTCGCTTATTGAGTTCTCAAATTTCAAAGCGCGAGCATCGTACCAGACTGTGCGACAGTTGCCTATGTCACTTCAAAACAGAAACTTCTTTTCAAAAACATAGACTCGACTGTATAAATATAAATAAATGTAGAGTGGAATTACCAAATGAAAAGGATAAAATTCTAAAATTCAAAAATTATAAACACAAAGAAGCTGTACCGTTTGTTATATACGCTGACATTGAGTGTATTTTAGAGTCAGTAACGAATGTTTCTAAATCGTCAAACACAACGGTCTATCAAAAGCATGTTCCACACAGTATCGCGTACTATCTACAGTGTAACTTTGACGACTCCATCTCCAAATTTAAAGCCAATCGTGGAAATAATTGTATACAGTGGTTTATGAACGAATTGCAAGAGTTAGCTCAATTCGTAGAATTTTATCTTGAACGCAACGTATCTATGGAACCATTGAATTTTCAACAGACAAATGAATTTTATTCTACACAGACTTGCCACATTTGTGAAAAACCATTCACATCTGAAGATATCAAGCATCGCGATCATTGCCATTTTACGGGTAAATATCGAGGTGCTGCGCATCAGAGTTGTAATTTAAATTATAAGAACTCGCATACCATTCCTGTTGTGTTTCATAACTTATCTGGTTATGACTCGCATTTCTTGATTAAAGCCTTAGCAACATCCTTCGAAGGTTCAATGAACTTATTGCCAGTAAACAAAGAACGATATATATCCTTTACGAAAAGCGTTAAAGATACAATCGTAAATTTCAGATTTATCGATTCGTTTAGGTTTATGCCAAGCAGTATTGAAAAATTATCATCCTATTTGAAAGATGATGAAAAATTAATTACGCGTAAACATTGTAATAATGTAGAGGAATTCCATTTATTGACTAGAAAAGGTGTTTTTCCTTACGATTACGTGGACAGTTGGACAAAACTCGATGATGAGCAATTACCATCTAAAGAAAAATTTTATTCGGAATTAAATAATGAAGAAATTTCAGACTCAGATTATGTACATGCATCTACAGTTTGGCAAACTTTTCACATAAAAACATTGGGTGAATATTCTGATTTGTATTTGAAAACGGATGTTTTACTTTTGGCTGACATCTTTGAAAATTTCAGACGTAATTGCTCCTCTATATACAATCTAGATCCTCTTCATTATTATACCGCACCAGGCCTCGCTTTTGATGCAATGCTCAAGTGTACTGGCGTTGAACTCGAGTTGTTAACCGACGTAGAGATGTTGCTATTTATTGAGAGAGGAATTCGAGGTGGCGTAGCACAATGTTCAAACAGATATGCCAAAGCGAACAACAGGTACATGGGCACAGAGTTCGATCCAAGCAAAGACGAATCATATCTTATGTATTACGATGTAAATAACTTGTACGGTGCAGCTATGAGTCAATTTTTGCCATTCGACTCTTTCGAGTGGGAGGAAAATTTTGAAAAACTACATATTTGCAATATTCCCGATGATGCTCTTACGGGCTATATACTCGAAGTTGATATGGAATATCCAATTGAACTTCAAGAACTCCATAGAGATTTACCACTATGTCCAGAGCAGTATACTCCTCCAGGAGCTAACAAATCAAAATTGATGACAACACTCCTCTCAAAAGAAAGATACATAATTCATTATCGAAATTTGAAACAGTGTTTGACATTGGGTATGAAGTTAACGAAAATTCACCGTGTTCTAAAATTTAGGCAGTCACCGTGGCTCAAAAAGTACATAGATTTAAACACTGAAATGAGAAAAAAGTCGAATAATGATTTTGAAAAGAACTTCTTCAAACTTATGAATAATTCGGTTTTTGGCAAGACAATGGAAAATGTTAGAAAACAAAAAGATGTCAGGCTCATTACGAAATGGGATGGAAGGTACGGAGCAAAGGCTCTCATAGCGAAACCAAATTTCCATAGCTGCACTGTCTTCGACGAAGATATGGTTATAATCGAACTAAGTCGCGTTAAAATTAAGTTCAATAAGCCGATATATGCAGGATTTTCCATTCTCGATCTCTCCAAAATATATATTTATGACTTCCATTATAATTACATAAAGAATACGTTTGGTAACCGAGCTAAATTAATGTATACTGACACTGACAGTCTTCTCTATCATTTTACCGTTCCAAACATATATGATTATATCAAACGGGATCTAGCTAAATTCGATACTTCAGACTATCCCCCAGATAATGTTTACGGCATACCACTAGCAAATAAAAAAATATTAGGTCTGATGAAGGATGAAAACAATGGGAAAATTATGACTGAATTTATAGGATTACGAGCAAAATTATATTCATTCAGAGTGTTAGGAGAAGGCAATGATAAAAAGCGAGCTAAGGGGGTAAAAGGATCTACGCTAAAGACAATCACTTTTAACGATTACAAGCAATGTCTTTCATACCACACGAATTTAGTTAAAACTCAAAATTTAATTCAGAGTAAACAACATAAAGTTTATACCGTAAAACAACAAAAAATAGCACTGAGCTGGAAGGACGACAAAAGGGTCATTCTTCCTGATACGACCGACACCCTACCGTGGGGTTATAGAATGTAAGATGTACAAATGTAAATAATCTGTAAGAAAATATAAATAACAAGATGTAATAAATATTTTAGTTCTGATTTATTTCAAACACCTTAAAAATCTGACTTATCGATCCAACTATTGTGCGAACCATCGAACCCTAACCATTTCACGAATAGCTTGTTTCCACGCCTCCTCAGTACCTTCTCCACGAGATATATGTCGGGATTCTTCACGCTGGTAAGTTCATGCTCGTAGAAGCCGCCTTCGATGGGGTGATCCTGGTAGTCCTTGAGATTGTACGTCACCGGATCGGTATTCTTCACTCGACTTACGGTGAAAATTTCAGTCGTCCAATTGGGTGTATAGCCTTTCTCGAAGACGTGTTTAAATTTGCTGATTCGTACTCTGTCGCCGACTTTAAACTTTGATCGTTTAAGTGTGGACTTGACTTTGAATTTCTTGTACACCCGTTGCAGTAGATCCTTCTCGTTACGAGTAGTCACATCCGCCGGTTTCATACCAACGGTGCGATGCTTACTGTTATTGTAAGAGGATACCAAGTCCGATAAGATATCCAACCACCGGTGATTGCCCTGTAGGCTAAACTGCATCCACATCTTACTTTTCAGAGTACGATTGAAGCGTTCGCAGATCGATGCCTTCAAGTTACTGAATGTCGAGTACAGGGTAATACCGTGTTTTTGCATGAGATCCTTGAAATCGGAATTGTAAAATTCTCGGCCTTGGTCAACGTGCAATTTCTTCGGGATTCGACCCTTCGCCAGTACAGATCTCATAGCTGCTGTCACGTCCTTGGCGTTCTTGCTCTTGATCGGTACGGCCCAAGCAAACTTTGAAAATATGTCGATGACGGTGAGCAGATACTTGTATCCATCGTTCTCTCTGGCGTACGCTGACATGTCAACGAGATCCGCTTGCCAAGTCTCGTTCAGCCCACGGACGTCAACGTGTCGGCGCTGGTAATTTCTCCTGGCAGGTCTATGCAGTTCCTTCACCACCGCTAATTTTTTTCCGTCCATTCTCCAGCGCACTCAGTCTGCCGTCCAGCTGAGAAATGATCAGAGAGTTGCGAATCGCCAATTCTTGTCCTGGCTCGATATCGGCTTGCAGACGTTTCAACGCATCCTTCGTGGTAGAATCGAGAGATTGAATCATCAAATTGTTGTTATCGATATCATTGCGCATTTCGGCAGTCACTTGAAACACGGTATTCAGCTCCTGCTTCACTACAGTTTTCATCAGATTCAAGGTCACAGCATCGTTTTCCTCCTCGGGATTGGCGACGTTGCAGAGCTTCTTGTTATCAATGTCGTAGTGTCCAGTAGCAGTGAATTTGAATCCAATGCCAGGGAGACCACGGCTACTCGCAACCGCGGTCCTGCTACTCAACTGACGCCCAAACACGTCGACGCTCATATTCAAAGTGACGAGCGTGATCGTTTCATCGAATTAATAAATGATTCCCGCCTCGCGCAATTCTTCGATAATCGATACGATTTCGTTCGAGTGACTGGGGTTACCAGCTTCCCGAGACGCAAGGAGCAGGCGAAGCCGATCTACCAGTTCGTTGGGATCGTCCCAGTACACGTAATCCGTTCGTTCGTCCTTGGCGGCGATCATGTACCGCGGTAATATACCTTCACCCCTTACGGAGGGCTGTTCGATCAGTTTCGCAATAACGTTATTAAATTTGAAACTCTTGCTATCACGAATTGCACCATCAGGTTTATAGTATTTTCTGTGTGCATTCGTCGTTAAAATAATGTTTTTGTAATTGTCCATGTCATTCTGGGTTATACTAGTCTCGTCAGGTACCTTCTTGAACAAGAGTTCGATCAAACCCGCAGTTTTCAAGTAAGTCGTATCGCCTACATGGATTCGATCACCCTCAAAGCTGATGGGCGAATCGCCTATCATCAGTTTGTTCTTGGCGAGTTTACGTACACCATAGGCAGTATCCAATTGTTTATTCTCCCTCGATAGCAGCATATCGAGATACCGTTGCGTAGGATCGTTCTGATCAACGGATACGTCTGCGTCATCGTTATCTCCTTCGTCATCATGTTTATCTTCTTCTTCGTCATCATGTTTATCTTCTTCTTCTTCATCTTCATCTTCTACTTGCCCATCATCGACTCCCTCGATAGAATCATTCTTTAGCGACTTGAAGGATTCATCTGCCGATCTAAACGTATCATCCGCTTCTACGTCTTGCTTTACTTCATCCTTAATCTCGTCCTTGATAAGATTACGCTCCGGCTGAGATGCAGTCACTAGTTTCTGCAGTGGAGTCACTACCGGTTTCAAAACCTCACTCATCGTCTGTTCGACGTTCTCTCTACCCAATTTTAGCATTCTATGCTTTTTGCGAATCGCATCGCTGGCTTTAGCGATTTGGCGTAAGACGTCTTTTTGCTCCTGAAGTTTTCTTTGCATGTTGACACTGCCGAATCCAAAACGTTACTGCATTCACTTTTTTCAATGATCACTCATTTATGCTCACGAAGCAATCGAATCCTTTTCTGTATCTACCAGCGTCGAGCTCGCTGTCCTTGTCGATCATGAGAAACCCATACTTATCGCCGTTCCAGCATGTCGAGCACAGGTCTTTAAACTGTGCGTAAGTCATATCAGTGTTTACATGGTCATCGTACACGTGTTTGAGATTCATTTCATCCTGCTTAAAGAGCACCAGTAGATTAGCATTGTCCCGTACCAGATGTTTGGGAATGCGAGCGTACGTCTGACAGAGATAGAAACAGTCAACGTCCCTGTGCCGCCCCATGCTGAAGAAGGCTCTGATGTTATCTTGCTTCTCGCAAGCAATGTCGTCGTAAATAATTATTGAGTTTCGACGTGCCTCGTTCGGTGGCAGCACCTGTTCGTGTTCCGTAAAGGGGAAGTACTCGACGCCGTCCACGGACGCGAGTAAACGTTCTAAAAACTTGTACTTTGGCTGATCGAGCGATTTCGAGTATACGTAGACGTTTTCGAATCTTAATCCGTTGGGATGGGTTATGAGAGCGAGCAGTGCGTTCGTCTTGCCGCAATTGGATGGTCCGCAAAACACTGCACGTATACTGTTTGGCAGTAATTCGCCGTGTCGCTTGGCCTCCTTCCTCTCCTTTACTCGCACGATTTTGTCAAAGTTCGTTACGGGTAACTTGACGGACTGCTTCTCGAACCTCATCTCGATCTTGACTAACGTGGAAACTATAAATGACTAGTTTATATGGATCAGTGTTCAGTCGGAACTGTTTCACCGCAGGGACATGATCGTGCATTCTAAGCGTAAACGCATTGAGAGGAAAAAGTCTCGTCGTGGCAGAGGATTAGTCAACAGAATCATCAACAGTCTACCCGTTGAGTTACATATACCCGGTTATCAGTACTGCGGGCCCGGTACAAAACTAGCAAAGAGACTCGCGCGAGGCGATCCGGGCATCAACCCCCTGGACGCAGCCTGCAAAGAGCACGACATCGCCTACTCGAAGAATCGAGAGAGCCTCGAACACAGAGGGGCGGCGGACAGGGTACTCGCCGACAAAGCTTGGAAGCGCGTTTCCGCCAAAGACGCGAGTCTCGCCGAGAAGGCAGCGGCCTGGTCCGTAGCGAACGTAATGGGTGCCAAGTCGAAACTCGGTATGGGACTCAAGAAGAAGAACAAAAAGCCAAAGACTGTAACGCTGAGGAAAGTCATCGAGGAAGCCAAACGATCGATGATTCCCAGCAACGATGCAGGGCTAGCTATCAGATCTGCTCTCAAGGGCGCACAAGCTGCCGTCAAGCGAGCGGGTGGAAAGCGCAACGTCCGCACACCGCGCATTCTACCCGTGCCTTCCAAAGTCGGAGGCTTCCTGCCGTTTCTCGTCCCCGTGTTTGCGGGTCTCAGCGCCGCTGGAGCGTTGGCCGGCGGTGCTGCGGGTATAGTCAAAGCCGTGAACGATGCGAATGCAAGCAAGGAGCAACTGAAGGAGAGTCAGAGGCACAACGAGAAGATGGAAGCCATCGCGTTAGGCAAAGGACTGTACTTGAAACCCTACAAGAAAGGACTGGGCCTTCATCTGAGGCCAAAAAACTTGAAGTGAAACTACCACGCCGAGCGCTGACCGATGCGGATCTGCTCAAATACGCCAAGATCATGAAGATTCCACATTTTCGCGGAGTCTTCATGCGGAACGCTATGCCGAAGGGTGGACCGTACAAGTACGAGTCGGCAATCGTCAATCTCGATGACGAAGATGGGCCAGGAACACACTGGGTCGCGTACAAGAAGCTGAACGATCGAGTCGTTTATTTCGACAGTTTCGGCAATCTTCGACCACCGCTAGATCTTATCGGATATCTCGGTGTTGGTAGTGTAAAGTACAATTACGAACGATATCAGGAGTACGATACTTTTGCGTGTGGACACTTGTGTCTAAAGTTCCTATGCGGCCAATTAAATCGTAAGAACAAGTATCGTCTATATAAGCTTGCTATGTAATTTCGCAAGGTCAGTCGAACGTTCGCAATCATGGAAGATTCGTTCACGTTGACCTTATCAGGCACCTCCTCCATACTGGAAGCCGAATACTTTCCTCCTATCGAGCTTTCTCCGTACAAAAATTACGCTCTGGGGCTCATCGAGTTGCTGACCTTCAATTCTATTCCCAACGTGGACACGGATCACAACAAGCTCTACGTGGGGGACGAAGTTATCACTATACCCACTGGTAGCTACGAGATCGAAGATATCGAAAGCTACGTGCATAGCGCGTTGACGGACAAGAGCATCGTCATTTACATTAAACCTAACAATAATACGCTGTGCAGCGAAATTAAGTGCAACCGTGATGTTGACTTTCGACCCAACGATTCCATAGGTCGCTTGTTGGGCTTCACTCAATGCGTTCTGGAAGCTAATAAATTACACACGTCCGACGTACCGGTCGCCATTCTCAAGGTGAACGCCCTACGAGTCGAATGCAACGTCACGACGGGCGCTTACATCAACGAACGTAAAGTGCACACCATACACGAATTCTTTCCGGTCGTGCCACCCGGATACAAGATCATAGAGGTGCCGTCGCACGTCATTTATCTACCGATCGCCACCAAGACGATAGATCACCTGCAGCTTCGGATAGTCGATCAAGACGGGGACCTGGTGAATTTTCAAGGAGAAGTCATAACGATCAGGCTGCATGTCAGATCCATGCGATAATGGGTATCGTCTATAATAGAAAAATCGTCAGTGGTTATAATAATAGACCGATATGCCAAAGAGGGATCAGTCGTCGACCGCTTCTCAAGACGCTAACACGTCGAAACGTCCTGTTTCTGGAAAATCTAGGATTCAAGGTCGTGAGAGGAAAGTAACGCGTTCGTTTTGCTGCATTCTTTTCGTCTGCCGCGTACCATGGAGGAAGAAACGCTGAACATTCAGACGCCGATCGTCTTCGACGAATCTATAGCACACTATGAAACGCATGCGCATCAACCTTACGCCTCCTCAACGTTCAACAACAGCGACGAGGTTCGAATCTCCGTTCAACATCAAGATCTATGCTTACTACCGAGCAAAAGTTCGCTGCACGTGTATGGAAAGCTGGTCAAGGAAGATGGGTCCACAGCGACTGCGAGCACGACTCTGGTCAACAATGCCGTTTGCCATCTCTTCGAGGAGATTCGCTACGAAATGAATGCTATAGAGATCGACCGGAGCAAGAACGTCGGTCTCACGAGTCTCATGAAGGGATATGTTTCCCTGAGTCCCAGTCAGCGATCCTTGATGGAGAACGCTGGATGGCTCGACGTCCGAGAACAAGAGAAGTTGACCAATGCGGACGGTTACTTCGACGTATCCATTCCGTTGAGTCTGATCCTGGGTTTCGCCGAAGATTATCGCAAGATCGTCGTTAACGCTAAACACGAGTTGATTCTGACGAGAGCAAAGAGCGATGTCAATGCAATAGTGCAAACTGCCCCGGAAGAATGCAAAGTCGTAATTCACAAATTAGAATGGCTGATACCGTACGTAAAGGTGTCGGATCGACGAAAGATACAACTGCTGAAGTTCATCGAGAGGGATGCACCCATCTCCGTGAGCTTTCGTACCTGGGAGCTGTACGAGTACCCTCTACTCCCCACCACTTCGAAACACGTGTGGACCGTCAAGACGTCGACTCAGTTGGAGAAACCACGATACGTGATACTGGGTTTTCAGACGAGCAGAAAGAACAAGAAGAATAAGAACGCTAGTCACTTTGACCATTGCAACGTCAGAGACGTTAAGCTCTTTTTGAACTCGCAATGTTATCCCTACGGAAATCTGAATCTCGACATTGCTCATAATCAGTTTGCTCTGCTCTACGAGATGTATGTAAACTTTCAAGCTACCTACTATGGCAAGGACCCCGAGCCTTTGCTGAAGAAGAATGAATTTCTCGAGTACGCTCCATTGATCGTCATCGATTGCTCCAAACAAAACGAGTCCCTCAAACTCGGACCCGTCGATATTCGTCTGGAATTCGAGGCGCAAGACAATTTCCCTGCCGATACATCGGCATTCTGTCTGATCCTGCACGATCGCATAGTCGAATATAATCCGATCAGTGGTGGGGTGAAAAAATTGGTATAAAGACGCTGCAATCGTCTCTCCCTGCGCAGTTCATAAAAAATGGAATTCATCGTGGACGTACAAGGTTTCAAGAAACCCTCGAACGAGTTTGTCCTGAAGGAGCTATCCGTGATTGGAGTCGGCAGCAATTTCTCCGAGCCTGCAACGTTCCTGTTTCAACCACCTTGCCCATGGAAGCATCTACCGGTTAAATACAAAAGTATAAATTTGTGGTTGGAGCGCAATTTTCATGGTATATCCTGGAGCGCTGGAGACATTGCTTACAATCAAGCTAGAAACATTCTTCGAGTCATCTTACAAAATGCCTCTAAGATCTACGTAAAAGGATTGGAGAAGAAAGTTTGGTTGAGAGCTTTCATTGGACGAACCGAACACATCGTGGATCTCGGAGATCTGGGATGCCCTTCGTTGCAAAAATTGCGTAAAAACTTACTCACCCGCTGCTCGCATCATCATGCCCCCCATTTCCAATGTTCGATGGAAAACGTTAAATTGTTAAGGAATTGGTTGTCGGAATGTATTTTTGATTATGAATAAAGACATAAGATATAATAACAAGTTGTATATTTATTTAACACGTATACATAGTAGTAGTATTAAGAGCATGATTACAAACATTGAAATTCAATCTGATTGTACTGTCCACCGAGATAGCGTATGAGCAGTCGATCTTCGTCGGCAGCACGCACCATGTTTTGGAACAAACTGTTATCGTCTTTCAAGGCTTTTGACATCCTTGCTGGTAGAAACGTTGAGAAGCTATTCTCAATGTCGACAATTAATCTTGTTCCGTATTTCGTTTCAATTTTCCGAATACAACTAATTTTGTAATCCTTTTTAATCTCTAATTCTGCCAACTTTTTCGTTGGTAGAAATGCGTCCAAACGGGCCACTTTGTTAATTGCCGAGAAGTCCATTGCCTTCAATTAATATTGAATTTCTTATGGCCTCTTTTAGCTTCGATCAACTGTATTCAAACTTTGAGCTCACGTTGTTTACTCTTACTCGATATCGGTCGAATTGTTACAGCAGACTAACGAAGGCACGTTCAGCTCCTCCTTTTATAGGAAACTCTCAAGGGCTAAAACGGGGGATGAGGGGGTTACGCAAATTTCTAGGAATCGAATCGCCTACAGAGATTCCTGGAATCGACGTCAAGGTTGATGCATCTTCTTCCTGGAATTGTTTTGCATCGGTTCGAGCGATGAGACACCTACCCGAATTGTGAAATCGAGAACGCATTTTCTAGAATATTCAGTTACTGTAATCAATAAAATTTTGAACTCGACTACATGAACCTGTATTCTTGTCGTTGAAACCCTGCAAATTTCAAGGAATCGACGTCAAGGTCGATGCATCTTCCGGAATATTCCTCAGCTCTCCATCGACGACGACGAAGTCGCGTCGCGCGTAACTTGACACCTCGGGGGTATGAGGGACCGCATTCTCGACTCTGCGAGATAACGTTCGGTATTGCGCATTAGAACAACCGATACATAGATGATAATTCTAGAATGACTTTGAACTCGCCGATGCTCTCGCACGAGGCTGGGGGATGGGAAATTCGCGAAGCTTCTCAGTGGGATGAGGAGGCTGACGAATCTTGGGATGGGGAAGCCTCTCGGTGGGATGAGGAGGCTGACGCGCGACCACTGCGAGATAACGTCTGCCGTCCGACACCTGCATGCTATCGTTTTTCCTGGAATCAACCTCGACGCAAAAGTCGCCGAAACCGCTTTTCGGCACTGCGCTCAAAGGGGATGCCGCCCGTCTCTCTCTCTCTCTCTCTCTCTCTCTCTCTCTCTCTCTCTCTCTCTCTCTCTCTCTCTCTCTCTCTCTCTCTCTGATTCACCGATGCTACGCACCACGGTTCAAGGTTAGGGACAAAAGTTCTGGAAAATTCCTGCAGGATTGCATCAGCGATGCTGCGCAATTCTGCTCGAGGTCAAACGGGCTGAGGGCTGACGTCCGAAACCTGCACGAACGTGTACGGGGCCCGTCGAAGCTTCTGGAAGGCTTTCCGGGGTGGGGGGGCAAGGGGCTGTCTCAAAACGTCGCCCGAGAGGACCGCCGGCTCTGGAAGCGATCCTTCGCGACTTAGCACGGACACGAACCGTCGAAGCTTCCAGAATGTTCTAGAAGGTTCTAGAATGTTCTAGAAGGTTCTCGATCGTGCGTAATTCCTAGAATCGAGCGCAAAATTCCTGGAATGTGACGTAAAATTCCCGGAATCGAGCCAAAATTCTTGGAATCGAGGGGTTCTGATGACGTCACTTCCGGAAATCGTAGAGCTCACGACGGCAACTTAGCACGGACACCCACCTTCGAAGGCTCTGGAGTGTCGGTATTATGTCGGTGCAGGAATCTGTATCCAGAACCGGCCCTGCTATACTACTTCTGCTGCTTTGAATGGCCATCGGTAATCTGATTCTATGCGCATTTACGACGCGCAGTATATGACGTTGGACTGAAGAGCGTGCTGAGTAGGGGAAGCCTTCTCCTCAAGCCACATTTTTTATGCGTCAGAATCGTTTGAGCCGGGTGTACAAAGGTGGTTTTACATAAATACTTTCGGGCAAAATGGTACTACGTGTACACCAGGTGCCATTTCATATCTATCGAGAGGTAAGGGTGTCTAATTAGCAACTCAGCTAAAACAAATTTCTATAAAAACATTACTTCAATACACTCAGGGTATGATGCCCGAGGTTGAGGAGGCGGAGGAAGATGAAGCGGAGGAGGTGTTGGAGGTGGCAGCTGAGGAGGATAGAGAGAGGGAAGAAGAGGTTTGGGATTAGACGAGGTGATTAACTTGGATACGATATATTTATGGTAATTGTAATATTCATATAAATAGCAAATTATGAACAATAAATATTTTTTTTTTTTATTTTTTATTTTTTTATTTTTTTTTTTATTTTTTTTTTTATATTTTTTTTTTTTTTTTTTTATGATATTAAGAATTTGTCTTATCGTTGTAAAACTTAACACTTCCATAAAAATTTTTAAGAGCAAGGATAATGGAATGAAATCAGTAATTTAAAGTCTACAGTCGGATCAGGTACAATTTAAACGCTCGAGTGCACTATTTACTAACTCGTGTATTGCTAGTGTTACTAACTCTGTGCAGAGGTGATTGAATATACAATGTGAATCAAGAAGGTCGGCCACTGCACTAGGCGTGATATTCGAAATTTTTCCGGTTTCAAAGGCCGTTGTAATCTCATTGAGAAAACTATTACGAGTTCGGATTGCGGTAACATAATGATCTTCCGCGAGCGTTACAGCAGAACATATACATGATTCGAGCTTTAAAAGTCTTTCGAAGCATTGTCTTCTGAAAACAATAGTGTCTTTCCCTGATATTATCTTTATCACACGGTCACCATATAATTCGCACATTACGATGTTGCAATTTGCGAGGGGAACTTTGAACCATTCATTATTATTTTTTAGTACAGTAACATTAGTTGTAAAATGCTTAAGGATATTCTCAGAGTGTTCAAGAAGAAGTCGCCAATCCAAAGGTAGAAGTGTGACGGAATCCCCCTCACAGCCAATAACTTGTAGCGTCGGCTGATATCCGTTATAAATATCTAGTCCCACGACTGTGCGCTTCCGATTATCCAAATTGTAAACCGTTTGCATCATCAGCAATAGTAATGGTGATGCAGTAGACTTCTCAGGCATGGTATCCAAACTCACAGGTTTCGTAAACAATAAGCTGTCTTTTTCGGTGTTAAAGTCTGCTTTTTGTCGTTTGTGGACATTGTCACTCCAATCCTCGTTTTGCCGCTTCCCATTTTTTTCATCAGGTGTTTCAGCGGGTAGTGAGACGCTCATAGCTAAACGATCAGGTGTATCCATACCTTCGAACCGTTTTAGACCATCAGCACGGCACACGGGACACATTTTCGTACACATTTTATCAAAACGTTGAGATTGCTCGTACATTTGAGGGTTCGAGCACAAAGTCCAATGCTCTTTCCCATAAGATTTTTCCTCGTGATATAGAGCGGCGTGAGTAGCTGAAGTATTCCGAGCACAAGTTTGAGAGTTACTCATTTTATCGGAGATATTTGGGGTCTAACTAAGATTGTCAAATATTTACTGACAGAAGATGTCACGAAACGGTACTTCTTATAGCATGACAATATCCTCCCCCCACTCCAAAGGTTGACTTGAAATAGTTTAACAATGTTCTCGAAGGATTGACCTACGATAATCACAATGTTATGTCCCTTTTGAAATTTCGAATATAATCATCGAAAGTAAAAATTTTTAATGTAGATTCGTTGGTTCCTTTCGCGCGTTTCTTATCTTTGCTTTTCTCATAAAATTTTGAAAGAATATAATTTTGCTCACAACCCTACAAATTCAAAATTTCTTACACTTTGCAGAATCCATTTTTCCCTCGTTAAAAACGTTTACAACAAAGTACACTCGATGAGGTTTGAACGTCAATGGCTGCTCTACATCACGAGCGGTCTTTTATAAGTCTAATGCATTACCTATTTTAGGTATAATAATAATAATAATAATATTCAAAGCGGTGCGAAAACTTGTGCATTAATATCGGCAACGGCTCTAATTGTCTATCCCTTCATTAATGTGTGTGTGTGTGTGTGTGTGTGTATGTGTGTGTGTGTGTGTGTCATTCCAAGAAAATTATTCAGCTCGGCGGTGATATAAACAACTCGTCGGTAGCTTCTAACCATCAAAGACACATGCCGAACACCTCATCTAGCCTTCGAGTAACCCTATATTTTCGGCTCGCCAAAACCGTTGACCATCTACAATTTTTCGGTAACGTACAAAGGGTAATTTGAAATGTCCTTTGACTTTACCGTCTCTCCAAGGTCACTGTATCGTAGCGAAACGATAGAGGTGACATCTAAATTCTTTGACATCAAAGATCCACCACCGTCCCGATGCGCAATTCTTCTCGAACAAATAGTGCACATTAAATTATTGTAAACAATTTTTTCGGCAACGTACAAAGGGTTATTCGACACTTCCTTTGATTTTTACCGTCTCTCCAAGGTCACTGTATCGTAGCGGAACGATAGAGGCGGAGGAGGAGGAACAGGGGGGGGGGGTTATAACGATGATGAAATGTCATTGGAATTCTTCGGGTGACATACGAAGGGTCATTTTTGATCTCCACCGACTCTACATGCTAGTCTGCGGGGAGGGGTAAAGGGTAGGAGCTGCCTCGGGATCGCAAGTACAAAATTCGGAAGGTCAATGTACTCAATTACGTCTGATGTACAATTCCTAAAATCTGCCGTAATATTTCTGAAATCTGCCGTAAAATCCCTGATATCTGTCGTAATATTTCTGAAATCTGCCGTAAAATCCCTGACACCTGACGTAAAATCCCTGACACCTGACGTCAAATCCCTGACACCTGACGCAAAACTAGGGCCCCCTTCCGATGACGTCAGCCGACGAAGGGGTCGGCGCCGTCGACTCCTGCGCGCGCGCGCAGCACCCAAAATTTTCGGTGCCGTCGGTAAGCAGAAATCTTTCATAGGGGGCCCAATCGTCCTAACTTACCATCCACAGGGGGCGCCAACGTCGCTAACCTAGGGGGCGCCAACGTCGCTAACCTAGGGGGCCCCACGTCCCAACTTAGCACGGACGAGAACCCGGATGCCGGTAATATGTCGGTGCAGGAATCTTGATCCAGAACTCTCCTTGTATAACTACTGTGGCCCTCCATAAGACGCACTGAGATATTATTGAGACTAGCCGTTCTGTAAAAGTATCTCACTCTGGACATGCATTGATAGTATTTTATTTTGCATCATTTGTTTCTGACAGCCGAAATAACTCAATGCTTAGCAATCTATATGCCTCGCCAAACAGTCTCGAGGTACCGCGGCGGAGAACCCGCCCGTAGCGGAAGGGTTAAAAACGATAAAGAATTGATCTGCTTCTTTTTATACAGGGTGTCCCAGAACTACCTGACCAACGGGGTATAGCGGTGTTCGGGAGGCACCACTGATCACGAAAATGACCTTCCTTTTGTCCGGAAGGTCATAGTTTTTAAATGGGAGCAGGTCAAAGTTGACCAATCAGAGAGAGGCGTCAAGAGAAATGTAGGCACCTACGAACTCTGAGTTTTCTTCTGTCGCATTTGTTTCTCGGTAGCTTGTTTCTTGTTTCTAATAGGCATGTCTTCGGCTGACGTCATCCTGCCCGAAGCCACCGAGAAACAAAAGCGAGGGAAGAAAACTCAGAGTTCGCAGGTGCCTACGTTTCTCTTGACGCCTCCCTCTGATTGGTCAACTTTGACCTGCTCCCATTTAAAAACGATGACCTTCCGGACAAAAGGAAGGTCATTTTCGTGATCAGTGGTGCCTCCCGAACACCGCTATACCCCGTTGGTCAGGTAGTTCTGGGACACCCTGTATAAAACGATAGAAATTGTATACGAAATATTAGATAACGAATCTAAATTTTACGAACCAAAAACACGATTGGATTAGATAGGATTTTTTTAAATCGTTTTCTATCGTATTTTTTAAGCAGGGAAATGCAGAGTCGTATTACCCGATGAAAAAGATAAAATTATGAAATTTAAAAATTATAAGTATAAAGAACCTGTTCCGTTTGCCGTTTATGCTGACATCGAATGCATATTAGAACCAATTACGACCAAGTCTAACTCATTAAACACAACTCTCTATCAAAGACACGTTCCTCACAGTATAGCGTATTATTTGCAATGTAACTTTGACGACTCTATCTCTAAATTTAGAGCTTATCGTGGAAAAGATTGCGTGGAATGGTTTATGAGTCAATTACAGGAATTAGCTCAAGTTGTAGAGTTTTACCTGAAACGTATCGTACAGATGGAATCTCTAAATTTCAAACAAAGAAATGAATTTTACTCGGCTAAGATTTGTCATATTTGTGAAAAACCGTTTACACCTCAGGATACCAAGCATCGTGATCATTGTCATTTTACAGGCAAATATCGCGGTGCTGCCCATCAGGGTTGCAATTTGAATTATAAGAACTCGCATACCGTTCCTGTCGTATTTCATAACCTATCTGGCTATGATTCACATTTCTTGATTAGAGCTCTAGCTACATCTTTCGAGGGATCAATGAATCTCTTACCAGTAAATAAAGAAAGATATATATCTTTCACGAAGAGCGTCAAAGATACAATTGTAAATTTCAGATTTATCGATTCAATTAGATTTATGCCGAGTAGTATTGAAAAATTAGCATCCTATTTGAAAGATGATGACAAATTAATTACCCGTAAACATTGTAATAATGTAGAGGAATTCCATTTATTGACTAGAAAAGGTGTTTTCCCTTACGAATATATTGATAATTGGGAAAAACTCAAAGAGGATCGATTACCCGTAAAAGAAGAATTCTATTCAAAATTAAATAACGAAGAAATTTCATACTCAGATTATGATCACGCTTGCAATGTTTGGCAGACTTTTCACATAAAAACATTAGGCGAATCTTCCGATTTATATCTGAAAATCGATGTTCTCCTTTTAGCCGATATCTTTGAAAATTTTAGGCGCAGCTGTTATACCATATACAATTTAGATCCTCTACACTATTACACTGCACCGGGTCTTGCGTTCGATGCCATGCTCAAGTGTACTTGAGTTGAACTTGAGCTGTTGACTAATGTAGAGATGTTGTTGTTTATCGAAAGAGGCATTCGAGGTGGCGTAGCTCAATGCTCCAACAGATACGCTAGGGCTAACAATAGGTATATGGGTACAGAATTCGATTCAAGCAAAGAGGAATCATATCTTATGTATTACGATGTAAATAACTTGTACGGTGCAGCTATGAGTCAATTTTTGCCATTCGACTCCTTCGAGTGGGAGGAAAATTTTGAGCAATTGGATATTTGCAATATTCCCGATGATTCTCTTACGGGTTATATACTCGAAGTTGATTTGGAGTATCCGATCGAGCTTCAAGAACTTCATAAAGATTTACCACTATGTCCAGAACAGTATACTCCTCCGGGATCTAACAAGTCAAAATTGATGACAACACTCCTCCCAAAAGAAAGATACATAATTCATTATCGAAATTTAAAACAGTGTTTGACATTGGGTATAAAGTTAACGAAAATTCATCGTGTTCTAAAATTTAGACAATCACCATGGCTTAAGAAATACATAGATTTGAACACTGAAATGAGAAAAAAGTCGAATAATGATTTTGAAAAGAACTTCTTTAAACTTATGAATAATTCGGTTTTCGGTAAAACAATGGAAAATGTTAGAAAACAAAAAGATGTTAGACTTATTACAAAATGGGATGGAGCGTATGGAGCGAAGGCTCTCATAGCAAAACCAAATTTCCATAGCTGCACTGTCTTCGACAAAGATATGGTTATAATCGAACTAAGTCGTGTTAAAATTAAGTTCAATAAGCCGATATATGCAGGATTTTCCATTCTCGATCTCTCCAAAATATATATTTATGACTTCCACTATAATTACATAAAGAATACGTTTGGTAACCGAGCGAAATTAATGTATACTGACACTGATAGTCTTCTCTATCATTTTACCGTTCCAAACATATATGATTATATTAAACGGGATCTAGATAAATTCGATACTTCAGATTATCCACCAGATAATGTTTACGGTATGCCACTAGCAAATAAAAAAATATTGGGTCTGATGAAGGATGAAAACAATGGGAAAATTATGATTGCATTTATAGGATTACGAGCAAAATTATATTCATTCAGAGTATTAGGAGAAGATAAAGATAAAAAGCGAGCTAAGGGCGTAAAAGGATCTACACTCAAGACAATCACTTTTAACGATTACAAACAATGTCTTTCATACCATACAAATTTAGTTAAAACTCAAAATTTAATTCAAAGTAAACAACATAAGGGTTATACCGTAAAGCAGCAAAAAATAGCACTGAGCTGGAATGACGACAAAAGGATCATTCTTTCTGATACGACCGACACCCTACCGTGGGGTTATAGAATGTAAGATGTATATAATAAGAATGTACAAAATGTAAAAATTGAAAATTGAAAATAAAGACAACGTATGCTTTACGTTATTGCATGTCACTTGATCCTTCAATACAACAACAGCTCCTAACCATCCGGATTGTTCCTTCCGTTCGTTATCTTAATAAATAATTCTAAGAAGTCTCCCATACTCTTTGCCACATAGAGAGTCTAGAGGTAGGGAGAACGCTTTAAATGGCGCTTGCACCCGCTACGACTCAGTTCAAAAAATGGCTGAGAACTATGTGCGACTATTTTCGAATGTGTTTGTACCCCATGAATGGGTACAAAATGGGCTGCAACAGAGTACGCACATCGCAGTAGAAAATGCTCTGAGAATGAGCAACGCTTTCAGTTTTGTTTTGTGTGTCATTGACATTAACGGCGTTGTCGCCGTTAAAGAAGTTTCTAACAACCAAATTTGGTTCCGAAAAATATAAGGTAAGCATTGAAGAATTATTATAAGTATTTTTCATTCTTTTATTTTTACACTAATTTTAATTTGATTATAACAAAAAATTGTATGGTTTTACAGTAATGTGAATAACAGTAAAAGTAGTAGTAGTAGTAGTAGTAGTAGTAGTAGTAGTAGTAGTAGTAGTAGTAGTAGTAGCAGTAGCAGTAGTAGTAGTAGTAGTAGTAGTAGTAGCAGTAGCAGTAGCAGTAGCAGTAGCAGTAGCAGTAGTAGCAGTAGCAGTAGTAGCAGTAGCAGCAGCAGCAGCAGCAGCAGCAGCAGCAGCGGCAGCAGCAGCAGCAGCGGCAGCGGCAGCGGCAGCGGCAGCGGCAGCGGCAGCGGCAGCGGCAGCGGCAGCGGCAACGGCAGCGGCGGCAGCGGCAGCGGCAACGGCAGCGGCGGCAGCGGCAGCGGCAGCAGCGGCAGCGGCAGCAGCGGCAGCGGCAGCGGCAGCGGCAGCAGCGGCGGCAGCGGCAGCAGCAGCGGCAGCGGCAGCGGCAGCGGCAGCGGCAGCAGCAGCAGCAGCGGCAGCAGCGGCAGCGGCAGCCGCAGCGGCAGCGGCAGCGGCGGCAGCGGCAGCGGCAGCGGCAGCGGCAGCGGCAACGGCAACGGCAACGGCAGCGGCAACGGCAACGGCAACGGCAACGGCAACGGCAACGGCAACGGCAACAGCAACAGCAACAGCAACAACAACAACAGAAATGTACTAAAATGAAGAAAATATAATATTTTCTTTATACACTGTCTTCTTCTTTTGAAAAAAAATTATCCATCTCCATACCTTGTCCCACCTCGGATGAAGCCTACAAATCCGACTTATCGATCCAACTATTGTGCGAACCATCGAACCCTAACCATTTCACAAATAGCTTGTTTCCACGTCTCCTCAGTACCTTCTCCACGAGATATATGTCGGGATTCTTCACGCTGGTAAGTTCATGCTCGTAGAAGCCGCCTTCGATGGGGTGATCCTGGTAGTCCTTGAGATTGTACGTCATCGGATCGGTATTCTTGACTCGACTTACAGTGAAAATTTCAGTCGTCCAATTGGGTGTGTAGCCCTTCTCGAAAACGTGTTTAAATTTACTGATTCGTACTCTGTCGCCGACTTTAAACTTTGATCGTTTAAGTGTGGTCTTGACTTTGAATTTCTTGTACACCCGTTGCAGTAGATCCTTCTCGTTACGAGCAGTCACATCCACCGGTTTCATACCAATGGTGCGATGCTTACTGTTATTGTAAGAGGATACCAAGTCCGATAAGATATCCAGCCATCGGTGATTGCCCTGTAGGCTAAACTGCATCCACATCTTACTTTTCAGAGTACGATTGGAGCGCTCGCAGATCGATGCCTTCAAGTTACTGAATGTCGAGTACAGGGTAATACCGTGTTTTTGCATGAGATCCTTGAATTCGGAATTGTAAAATTCTCGGCCTTGGTCAACGTGCAATTTCTTCGGGATTCGACCATTCGCCAGTACAGATCTCATAGCTGCTGTCACGTCTTTAGCGTTCTTACTCTTGTTCGGCACGGCCCAAGCAAACTTTGAAAATATGTCTATGACGGTGAGCAGATACTTGTATCCATCGTTCTCTCGGGCGTACGCTGACATGTCAACGAGATCCGCTTGCCAAGTCTCGTCCAGCCCACGGACGTCAACGTGCCGGCGCTGGTAATTCCTCCTGGCAGGTCTATGCAGCTCCTTCACCACCGCTAATTTTTTTCCGTCCATTCTCCAGCGCACTCAGTCTGGCGTCCAGCTGAGAAATGATCAGAGAGTTGCGAATAGCCAATTCTTGTCCTGGCTCGATATCCGCTTGCAGACGTTTCAACGCATCCTTCGTGGTAGAATCGAGAGATTGAATCATCAAGTTGTTGTTATCGATATCGTTGCGCATTCCGGCAGTCACTTGAAACACGGTATTCAGCTCCTGCTTCACTACAGTTTTCATCAGATTCAAGGTCACAGCATCGTTTTCCTCCTCGGGATTGGCGACGTTGCAGAGCTTCTTGTTATCAATGTCGTAGTGTCCAGTAGCAGTGAATTTGAATCCAGCGCCAGGGAGACCACGGCTACTCGTAACCGCGGTCCTGCTACTCAACTGACGTCCAAACACGTCGACGCTCATATTCAAAGTGACGAGCGTGATCGTTTCATCGAATTAATAAATGATACCCGCCTCGCGCAATTCTTCGATAATCGACACGATTTCGTTGGAGTGACTGGGGTTACCAGCTTCCCGAGACGCAAGGAGCAGGCGAAGCCGATCTACCAGTTCGTTGGGATCGTCCCAGTACACGTAATCCGTTCGTTCGTCCTTGGCGGCGATCATGTACCGCGGTACTATACCTTTACCCGTTACAGAGGGCTGTTCGATCAGTTTCGCAATAATGTTATTAAATTTGAAACTCTTGCTCTTGCGAATTTCACCATCAGGTTTATAGTACTTTCTGTGTGCATTCGTCGTTAAAATAATGTTTTTGTAATTGTCCATGTCATTCTGGGTTATACTAGTCTCGTCAGGTACCTTCTTGAACAAGAGTTCGATCAAACCCGCAGTTTTCAAGTAAGTCGTGTCGTCTACATGGATTTGATCGCCCTCAAAGCTGATGGGCGAATCGCCTATCATCAATTTGTTCTTGGCGAGTTTACGCACACCATAGGCGGTATATTTGTTTGTTTATTTGTACAATTGTTTATTCTCCCTCGATAGCAGCATATCGAGATACCGTTGCGTAGGATCGTTCTGATCAACGGATACGTCTGCGTCATCGTTATCTCCTTCGTCATCATGTTTACCTTCTTCCTTTTCCTCCTCTTCTTCTTCGAAAGAATCATTCTTTAACGACTTGAAGGATTCATCTGCCGTTCTAAACGTATCGTCTGCTTCTACGTCTTGCTTTACTTCATCCTTAATCTCGTCCTTGATAAGATTACGCTCCGGCTGAGATGCAGTCACTAGTTTCTGCAGTGGAGTCACTACCGGTTTCAAAACCTCACACATCGTCTGTTCGACGTTCTCTCTACCCAATTTTAGCATTTTATGCTTTTTGCGAATCGCATTGCTGGCTTTAGCGAGTTGACGTAACTCGTCTTTTTGCTCCCGAAGTTTTCCGCGTTGCATGTTTTTGTTGCTGAATCCAAAACGCTACTGCATTCACTTTTTTCAATGATCACTCATTTATGCTCACGAAGCAATCGAATCCTTTTCTGTATCTACCTCCGTCGAGGTCGCTGTCCTTGTCGATCACGAGAAACCCATACTTATCACCGCTCCAGCATGTCGTGCACAGGTCTTTAAACTGTGCGTAAGTCATATCAGTGTTTACATGGTCATCGTACACGTGCTTGAGATTCATTTCATCCTGCTTAAAGAGCACCAGCAGATTAGCATTGTCCCGTACCAGATGTTTGGGAATGCGAGCGTACGTCTGACAGAGATAGAAACAGTCAACGTCCCTGTGCCGTCCCATGCTGAAGAAGGCTCTGATGTTATCTTGCTTCTCGCAAGCTATATCATCGTAAATAATTATCGAGTTTCGACGTGCCTTGTTCGGTGGCAGCACCTGTTCGTGTTCCGTAAAGGGAAAGTATCCGATGCCACCGACGGATGTGAGTAAACGTTCTAAAAACTTCTACTTTGGCTGATCGAGCGATTTCGAGTATACATAGACGTTTTCGAATCTTAATCCGTTGGGATGGGTTATGAGAGCGAGCAGTGCGTTCGTCTTGCCGCAATTGGATGGTCCGCAAAACACTGCTCGTATACTGTTTGGCAGTAATTCGCCGTGTCGCTTGGCCTCCTTCTTAACTCGCACGATTTTGTCAAAGTTCGTTACAGATAGTTTGACGGACTGCTTCTCGAACCTCATCTCGATCTTGACTAACGTGGGAACTATAAATGACTAGTTTATAAGGATCGCTGTTCAGTCGGAACTATTTCACCGCAGGGACATGATCGTGCATTCAAACGTAAACGCATTGGGAGGAAAAAATCTCATCGTGGCAAAGGATTAGTCAACAGGATCATCAACAGTCTACCCGTTGAGTTACATATACCCGGTTATCAGTACTGCGGGCCCGGTACGAAATTAGCAAAGAGACTCGCGCGAGGCGATCCGGGCATCAACCCCCTGGACGCAGCCTGCAAAGAGCACGACATCGCCTACTCGAAGAATCGAGAGAGCCTCGAACACAGAGGGGCGGCGGACAGGGTACTCGCTGACAAAGCTTGGAAGCGTGTTTTCGCCAAAGACGCGAGTCTCGCCGAGAAGGCGGCGGCCTGGTCCGTAGCGAACGTAATGGGTGCCAAGTCGAAACTCGGTATGGGACTCAAGAAGAAGAAGAAGCCAAAGACTGTAACGCTGAGGAAAGTCATCGAAGAAGCCAAACGATCGATGATTCCCAGCAACGATGCAGGAGTAGCTATCAGATCTGCTCTCAAGGGCGCACAAGCTGCCGTCAAACGAGCGGGTGGAAAGCGCAACGTCTGCACTCCGCGCATTCTACCCGTGCCGTCGAAAGTCGGAGGCTTCCTGCCGTTTCTCGTCCCCGTGTTTGCGGGTCTCAGCGCCGCTGGAGCGTTGGCCGGCGGTGCTGCGGGTATAGCTAAAGCCGTGAACAATGCGAATGCAAGCAAGGAGCAACTGAAGAAAAGTCAGAGGCACAACGATACGATGGAAGCCATCGCGTTGGGCAAAGGACTGTACTTGAAACCCTACAAGAAAGGACTAGGCCTTCATCTGAGACCAAAAAACTTGAAGTGAAACTACCACACCGAGCGCTGACCGATGCGGATCTGCTAAAGCCAAGATCATGAAGATTCCACATTTTCGCTGAGTCTTTATGCGGAACGCTATGCCGAAGGGTGGACCGTACAAGTACGAGTCGGCAATCGTCAATCTCGATGACGAAGATGGGCCAGGAACACACTGGGTCGCGTACAAGAAGCTGAACGATCGAGTCATTTATTTCGACAGTTTCGGCAATCTTCGACCGCCGCTAGACCTTATCGGATATCTCGGGGTTGGTAGTGTAAAGTACAATTACGATCGATATCAGGAGTACGATACTTTTGCGTGTGGACACTTGTGTCTAAAGTTCCTATGCGGACAATTAAATCGTAAAAACAAGTATCGTTTATATAAGCTTGCTATGTAATTTCGCAAGGTCAGTCGAGCGTTCGCAATCATGGAGGATTCATTCACGTTGACCTTATCAGGCACCTCCTCCATACTGGAAGCCGAATACTTTCCTCCTATCGAGCTTTCTCCGTACAAAAATTACGCTCTGGGGCTCATCGAGTTGCTGACCTTCAATTCGATTCCCAACGTGGACACGGATCACAACAAGCTCTACGTGAGGGATGAAGTTATCACTATACCCACTGGTAGCTACGAGATCGAAGATATCGAAAGCTACGTGCATAGCGCGTTGACGGACAAGAGCATCGTTATTCAGATTAAACCTAACAATAATACGTTGTGCAGCGAAATTAAGTGCAACCGTGATGTCGACTTTCGACCCAACGATTCCATAGGCCGCTTGTTGGGCTTCACTCAACGCGTTCTGGAAGCTAATAAATTACACACGTCCGACGTACCGGTCGCCATTCTCAAGGTGAACGCTCTACGAGTCGAATGCAACGTCACGACTGGCGCTTACATCAACGAACGTAAAGTGCACACCATACACGAATTCTTTCCGGTCGTGCCACCCGGATACAAGATCATAGAGGTGCCGTCGCACGTCATTTATCTACCGATCGCCACCAAGACGATAGATCACCTGCAGCTGCGAATAGTCGATCAAGACGGGGACCTGGTGAATTTTCAAGGAGAAGTCATAACGATCAGGCTGCACGTCAGATCCATGCGATAATGGGTATCGTCTATAATAGAAAAATCGTCAGTGGTTATAACAGTAGGCCGATATGCCAAAAAGGGATCAGTCGTCGACCGCCTCTCAAGACGCTAACACGTTAAAACGTCTTGTTTCTGGAAAATCTAGGATTCAAGGTCGCGAGAGGAAAGTAAAGCGTTCGTTCTGTTGCATTCTTTTCGTCTGCCGCGTACCATGGAGGAAGAAACGCTGAACATTCAGACACCGATCGTCTTCGACGAATCTATAGCACACTATGAAACGCATGCGCATCAACCTTACGCCTCGTCAACGTTCAACAACAGCGACGAGGTTCGAATCTCCGTTCAACATCAAGACCTATGCTTACTACCGAGCAAAAGTTCGCTGCACGTGTATGGAAAGCTGGTCAAGGAAGATGGGTCCACAGCGACTACGAGCACGACTCTGGTCAACAATGCCATTTGCCATCTCTTCGAGGAGATTCGCTACGACATGAATGCTATAGAGATCGACCGGAGCAAGAACGTCGGCCTCACGAGTCTCATGAAGGGATATGTTTCCCTGAGTCCCGGTCAACGATCCTTGATGGAGAACGCCGGTTGGCTCGACGTCAGAGAACAAGAGAAGTTGACCAATGTGGACGGTTACTTCGACGTATCTGTACCGTTGAGTTTGATACTGGGTTTCGCCGAAGATTATCGCAAAATCGTCGTTAACGCTAAACACGAGCTGATTCTGACGAGAGCAAAGAGCGCTGTCAATGCAATAGTGCAAACTGCTGCGGAAGAATGCAAAGTTGTAATTCAAAAATTGGAATGGCTGATACCGTACGTAAAGGTGTCGGATCGACGAAAGATACAACTGCTGAAATTCATCGAGAGGGATGCACCCATCTCCGTGAGCTTTCGTACCTGGGAGCTGTACGAGTACCCTCTACTCCCCACCACTTCGAAACACGTGTGGACCGTCAAGACGTCGACTCAGTTGGAGAAACCACGATACGTGATACTGGGTTTTCAGACGAGCAGAAAGAACAAGAAAGATAAGAATGCTAGTCACTTTGACCACTGCAACGTCAGAGACGTTAAGGGATCATTCTGGTTTAGGCGGTCAAAAAAAAGACTATTTTCATTAATTTTTTTAGGAAGGAATTATTATAAATATTTATAAAAAGTTTGTTGAGGTTAACTAATACACTCTTAAAGTACATAGAAAAAAATTTTTTTTTTTTTTTCCACTCTTCTAATTCTTCAAAATGGCAGGTGACTGTAACTCCGTGAAAAAAAAGTAGTTCGCTGGCGGCGGTGATATCTCGATAATGGCTGATCGAAAATGAAAAAATCAAAGATATTTACATTCAGTATACGTGTAGCTCTAGTATGAACTACGGATATTAATTTTTAACAATAAATAAAAAAATGGCGGACATTTAAAAAAAAATTTCAAAAAATAAGGTTTTTTCCACGGTTTTTGGGCCACAAAAAGAGTAAAAATCAAAATTTAAATTCGATCGTAGTTCAGACGAGAGCTGTTTATGTGTACAATATGTGGTTAAAATTTCATGAAGATCGGTTCAGTGGTTTCGGAGAAATCACCGCCGCCGACCGTAAAAATGTAGTTTCGAGAAAAACGCGTTTAAAGTTTTAAGTTAGACAATAGGCATACGGGCGAGCGCGCTCAGGTAGTAAAAGTTGCTATGAACAAGTCAGAAAATAATATGGTTAGACTGTTCCGATCATTCTAATTTTTTGACACAATACTTTTCGATATATATACTTTGAAAAAATGCAAAAAAAAAAAAATCGATTTTTTGAAAATTATAAACCAGAATGATCCCTTAAACTCCTTTTGAACTCACAATGTTATCCCTACAGAAATCTGAATCTCGACATTGCTCATAATGAGTTTGCTCTGCTCTACGAGATGTATGTGAACTTTCAAACCACGTACTATGGCAAGGACCCCGAGCCTTTGCTGAAGAAGAATGAATTTCTCAAGTACGCTCCATTGATCGTCATCGATTGCTCCAAACAAAACGAGTCCCTCAAACTCGGACCCGTCGATATTCGTCTGGCATTCGAGGCGCAAGACAATTTCCCTGCCGAAACATCAGCATTCTGTCTGATCCTGCACGATCGCATAGTCGAATATAATCCGATCAGTGGTGGGGTGAACAAATTGGTATAAAGACGCTGCAATCGTCTCTTCCTGCGCAGTTCATAGAATAATGGAATTCGTCGTGGACGTACAAGGTTTCAAGAAACCCTCGAATGAGTTTGTGTTGAAAGAGCTATCCGTGATTGGAGTCGGCAGCAATTTCTCCGAGATCTAGGAGATGTGGGATGCCCTTCACTGCAAAACCTGCGCAAGAACTTACTCACCCGCTGTTCGCATCATCATGCTCCCCATTTCCAATGTTCGATGGAAAACGTTAAATTGTTAAGGAATTGGTTGTCGGAATGTATTTTTGATTATGAATAAAGACATAAGATATAATAACAAGTTGTACATTTCTTTAACACGTATACATAGTAGTGTTAAGAGCACGATTACAAACATTGAAACTCAATCTAAATGTACTGCCCACCGAGATAACGCATGAGCAGCCGATCTTCGTCGGCAGCACGTACCATGTTTTGAAACAAACTGCTATCGTCTTTCAAGGCTTTTGACACCCTCGATGGTAGAAACGTCGAGAAGCTATCCTCAATGTCGACGATTAATCTTGTTCCGTATTTCGTTTCAATTTTCCGAATACAACTAATTTTGTATTCCTTTTGAATCTCTAATTCAGCCAACTTTTTCGTTGGTAGAAATGCGTCCAAACGGGCCACTTTGTTAATTGCCGAGAAGTCCATTGCCTTCAATTAATATCGAATTTATTACGGCCTCTTTTAGCTTCGATCAACTGTATTCAAACTTTGAGCACACGTTGTTTACTCTTATTCGACATCGGTCGAATTGTTACAGCAGACTAACGAAGGCATGTTCAGCTCCTCCTTTTATAGGAAACTCTTAAGGGCTAAAACGGGGGATGGAGGGGTTACGCAAATTTCTAGGAATTGAATCGCCTACAGAGATTCCTGGAATCGACGTCAAGGTCGATGCATCTTCCGGAATATTCCTCAGCTCTCCACCGACGACGACGACAAAGTTGCGTCGCGCGTAATCTGACACCTCGGGGGGATGGGGAACTGCATTCTCGACGCACTACTCTGCGAGATAACGTTCGGTATTACGCATTAGAACAATCGGTACATAGATAATTCTAGAATGACTTTGAACTCGCCGGTGCTCTCGCACGACGCTGGGGGATGGGGAATTTGCGAAGCTTCTCAGTGGGATGAGGAGGCTGACGAATCGGGGGATGGGGGATATTCGAAGCCTCTCGGTGGGATGAGGATGTTGACGTATCGGAGGATGGGGAAGCCTCTCGGTGGGATGAGGAGGCTGACGCGCGACCACTGCGAGATAACGTTCGGTATTACGCATTCGGTATTATGCATTTGAACTACCGATACATAGACCTTTCCAGAATGACTTTCAACTCGTCGATGTTGTTGAACCTGCACGAGGCTGGGGGATGGGGGATTCTCGAAGCCTCTCGGTGGGATGAGGAGGCTGACGTATCGGGGGGATGGGGAAGCCTCTCGGTGGGATGAGGAGGCTGACGCACGACCACTGCGAGATAACGCCTGCCGTCCAACACCTGCATGGTATCGTTTTTCCTGGAATAAACCTCGACGCAAAAGTCGCTTTTCGGCACTGCGCTCAAAGGGGATGCCGCTCGTCTCTCTCTGATTCACCGATGCTACGCACGAAGGTTCAAGGTTAGGGACAAAAGTTCTGGAAAATTCCTGCAGGACTGCATCAGCGATGCTGCGCAATTCTGCTGGAGGTCAAACGGGCCGAGGGCTGCCGTCCGAAACCTGCACGAACGTGCACGGAAGCTTCTGGAAGGCTTTTCGGGGTGGGGGCAAGGGGTTGCCTCAAAACGTCGCGCGAGAGGATTGCCGGCTCTGGGAGCGATCCTTCTCGACTTAGCACGGACACGAACCGTCGAAGCTTCCAGAATGTTCTAGAATGTTCTAGAAGGTTCTCGATCGTGCGTAATTCCCAGAATCGAGCGCAAAATTCCCTGAATGTGACGTAAAATTCCTGGAATCGAACCAAAATTTTTGGAATCGTGGGTCCTGATGACGTCACTTCCGGAAATCGTAGAGCTCACGACGGCAACTTAGCACGGACACCCACCTTCGAAGGCTCTGGAGTGTCGGTATTATGTCGGTGCAGGAATCTGTATCCAGACCCTCCCAACTTATACTACTTCCCGATTCGTGGTGCAAATATCAAAAGCTGACAGTCGAAAACAATGAACACACGTTTGTTCACCCGCCTACTTTTGATAAGGAGACTGCGAATGTTTTAAAACCTATTTACAAGGAACTGTCGGCGAATGATCTTTTAGAAAGATGTTTGGGCAGAAACACGCAGAATAACAACGAGGCGTTCAACCACTGCGTGTGGAATTTAGTACCAAAGCACATTTTTGTGGGTCAAAAGACAATTGAAATTGCTGCATGGACAGCGGCATGCACCTTCAATGAAGGGTTTTTACCTATTTTAAAAATCTTAGAAACTATGACAGTCACAATCGGCCCGCACGCTCTCGCATACGCTAAATTATACAACAAGTCCCGAATCTCAAAGGCGGAAAATGACACGGCAAAGACTTCTAAGGTAGCCAGAATGAGTCGCAGGGCACAACAAGTTTCTGAGAATGATGCTTACGAAGAAGTTGAAGGCTTATTATACGCCCCAGGCATAGACGATTAATGTAAGTATGAGTTTTTTTCTTTAAATCTGTTCTTTAAACTTTAAACGCGTTTTTCTCGAAACAACGTTTTTTCGGTCGTCCCGAATGAAAAAAAATTTTCTTTCTGACCGATTGATCTGAAATTTTTACACGTTATTCTACACATGAGTATTTCTCGTCGGGACTAGGATATTTTTTTTCCATCCCTAACTTTCCACTTTGTAATTTTCTGGTAAAATTTAATAATCCTAGTTTCAACGAGAACGACAATTCTATAGATTAATAATCAATTCCATTTTTTTATTTCAGATGTCCTCAAGAGCCGAAATCACCGGGGCCAGCCACGTACCTTTTTTTTGAGGCGTCTGCTTTGACCAACAATAATAATAATAAAACGTTGCAAAATTAAGTAAAAAATTTTTTTTTTCATCTTTTACATATCAATAATAACATACTACAAAAAAAAATCACATTGACTTTTATTTTCCCATAAAAAAATATTCCTGATAAAGACGTAAAACAACGTGCACGTTACCAGACTACTATCTTAAAATGTTGCTTTTAACTGACGTTGAAATGGGGAGGGTATTAGAAATGTTTAATGCTGGCCGGTCCCAGCGAGAGATCGCGAGAAATCTAGAAAGAAACGTATCCGTCATTAATAGACTTATTAAAAGATATCGGAAGACCGGAAAAATAAATTATTGGCACAGCGGAGGCCGATCGAGGGTGACGACGCGGCGCGAAGATTCCGCGATTGTTGTAGAAGCGCGGCAAAATCCGTTTACACCCGCGACGGCGATCGCAAAGACAGCGGTACCGCATAGTATCTCGCGGCAAACAGTGACGCGCCGTTTAGATGAACGCGAAGTTAGGTCGTTCCGTTCAGTAATTAAACGCGACCTCACTAATATTCATAGAAGTAACCGCGTAAAATTTGCCGTTAATCACCGGGAATAGTCCGACGAAGACTCGGGTAGCTGCATGTTCGCGGATGAATAAAAAATAATATTAAAAAGTACGACGCATAGGCGCGTTTGGCGGCGTCCCGGAGAACGCCTCGAAGTTAAATGTATCAAGAGACTCGGTCGAGTCTCGCGCCAAGTACAGGCAACCGGCTGTACAGGGCACAGCTCGCCGAGACTCTTTACTTGAGTCAACTCTTATACCTGTGTTTGGAACGAAATATTTTATTAACCGCTATACATGCGAAAAAGTTATTGATACATTCACTATAGGAATTGAGGGTCCTGAATTGATTGCCCCCACGTTCAATACGATTAGTACACGAGATCAGGGCGTATTGAGATGGCGAGCGAGATGATTTTATTTCAGTTCCGTCGTCGTCGTCATCGTCGTCGTCGTCGTCGTCGTCGTCGTCTTCGCACGTCCATCGCATTTTTTTACACGACAGATGGCGCTGACTGCTGTGCCTCCTTTACCTATTTGTACTCTGTATGGTGTTAGTAATTTACGAATACACAACACAATCAAATACACTTTATACGTGAAGCTACCGTTCATACCGAATTTCCAGTTAGTATAAGGCTGCTTTCACAACAGTATAGAATTATTCAGTTTTTAATAGCATTCATGTGCAGCGCGCGTATATGGGCGTATGTATATGTGTGCTTCGGCATAGTTCCTCGTATTTTAGTTTGTCCAACGTAACAGTTTTTCCTCGTAACAGTTTGTCCAACTGTTCTGCTTTGTAGTTTTCTATATCTAAATGGCGGACGTGGAAGTCTAGGGTGTCCAGGTATTCCACTCCGTAGTTTCCTGTGTCCAGGTGTCCGATGTGGAAGTTCAGGGTGTCCAGGTATTCCGCTTCATAGTTTTCTGTATCTAGGTGTCGGATGCGGAAGTCCAGGGTGTCCAGGTATTCTGCTTCATAGTTTTCTGTATCTAGGTGTCGGATGCGGAAGTCCAGGGTGTCCAGGTATTTCGCTTCATAGTTTTCTGTATCTAGGTGTCGGATGTGGAAGTCCAGGGTGTCTAGGTATTCCGCTCCGTAGTTTTCTGTATCTAGGTGTCGGATGTGGAAGTCCGGGGTGTCCAGGTATTCCGCTCCGTAGTTTCCTGTGTCCAGGTGTCCGATGTAGAAGTTCAGGGTGTCCAGGTATTCCGCTTCATAGTTTTCTGTATCTAGGTGTCGGATGCGGAAGTCCAGGGTGTCCAGGTATTCTGCTTCATAGTTTTCTGTATCTAGGTGTCGGATGCGGAAGTCCAGGGTGTACAGGTATTCCGCTTCATAGTTTTCTGTATCTAGGTGTCGGATGCGGAAGTCCAGGGTGTCCAGGTATTCTGCTTCATAGTTTTCTGTATCTAGGTGTCGGATGCGGAAGTCCAGGGTGTACAGGTATTCCGCTTCATAGTTTTCTGTATCTAGGTGTCGGATGTGGAAGTCTAGGGTGTCTAGGTATTCCGCTCCGTAGTTTTCTGTATCTAGGTGTCGGATGTGGAAGTCCGGGGTGTCCAGGTGTTCCGCTCCGTAGTTTCTTGTATCTAGGTGTCGGACGTAGAAGTCCAGAAAAGTGTGCAACAAGCTTTGGCGCTTCGCTCAAACTATAGTATCCTCTTTGATGTTCGCACGGCCTGAGGTACAAGGCCTGAAATAATCCAGCACACTCTCCTCTTTTACGTTTACCACACGGCTTCAACAAGCTGGACACCATTAACGACGCTTATATGCATTGAAGATTACATTTTCTTTAAAAATTTGTATATGTCTTTATGCATTTCTAGAAAAAGGGACTTACAAATTAAATTTATATGCCATTAAACATTTTCGACACCGCAATATATTTTTCTGATTAGCAACATCATAATGCATTTACATTTTATATTTGTGACAATATAGATTTCAGTGCTTAGAGCTTCTACGTCCCGTTGAACAACAAAAACTTGTGATATCCCACAAAAAACACTTACGTGTAAAAAACTACGCCAAGTACAGGAGTGCTGTGTATTCCTCTAATAAAAAGTATTGATATCAGATTATTGAGGCCAAGTACATAAGTCACTACATGTTTGCCTATTATATGATCTAGCACAGGCCCATCATTTTAATTGTATTTTAAAAATTTCCTATGACGTTTTCACTACTCTTTTACATTACTACTGTTTCTCGTAGTTGATTATGAATTAATGATTATTTAATAATTATTAAAACTTTAGCTGATTCCTTATCGAGTACTACTTGGCGGGTCCGTGCATTCCTTGATATAAATTTGCGTTCATTATGCTAGTCATTAAGCTCAAAACCAATGTCAACTTTCTATATAGAGCTTATTAACGATAACTCGTTAATAATAATCACAGTAAAAGCTTAATAACAAACATATAATTTTAGGATACTATTAGTACGTTCAAAGTAAGTACTTTGCAATTCCTGGCACGGACCCGCCAAGTAGTACTCGATAAGGAATCAGCTAAAGTTTTATTAATTATTAAATAATCATTAATTCATAATCAACTACGAGAAACAGTAGTAATGTAAAAGAGTAGTGAAAACGTTATAGGAAATTTTTAAAATACAATTAAAATGATGGGCCAGTGCTAGATCATATAATAGGCAAACATGTAGTGACTTATGTACTTGGCCTCAATAATCTGATATCAATACTTTTTATTAGAGGAATACACAGCACTCATGTACTTGGCGTAGTTTTTTACACGTAAGTGTTTTTTGGGGGTATCACAAGTTTTTGTTGCTCAACGGGACATAGAAGCTCTAAGCACTGAAATCTATATTGTCACAGATATAAAATGTAAATGCATTATGATGTTGCTAATCAGAAAAATATATTGCGTTGTCGAAAATGTTTAATGGCATATAAATTCAATCTGTAAGTCCCTTTTTCTAGAAATGCATAAAGACATACAAATTTTTAAAGAAAATGTAATCTTCTATACATATAAGCGTCGTTAATGGTGTGGTAAAGCCGTGTGGTAAACGTAAGAGAGGAGAGTGTGCTGGATTATTTACGTACCTCAGGCCGTGCGAACATCAGACACGATACTATAGTTTGAGCGAAGCGCCAAAGCTTGTTGCACACTTTTCTGGACTTCTACGTCCGACACCTAGATACAAGAAACTACGGAGCGGAATACCTGGACACCCTGGATTTCCAGGCCCGAGACCTAGATACAGGAAACTACGCAGCGGAATACCTGGACACCCTGAAATTCCACATCCGACACCGAGATACAGGAAACTACGCAGCGGAATACCTGGACACCCTGAACTTCCACATCCGACACCTGGACACAGGAAACTACCGAGCGGAATACCTGGACACCCTGGACTTCCACATTCACTACCTAGATACAAGAAACTACGGAGCGGAATACCTGGACACCCTGGACTTCCACATCCAGTACCTAGATACAAGAAACTATGGAGCGGAACACCTGGACACCCTGAACTTCCACATCCGACACCTGGACACAGGAAACTACGGACCGGAATATCTGGACATCCTGGACTTCCACATCCGACACCTGGACACAGGAAACTACGAAGCGGAATACATGGACACCCTGGACTTCCACATCCGACACCTGCATGCAGAAAACTACGAACCGGAATACCTGGACACCCTGGACTTCCACATCCAGTACCTAGATACAAGAAACTACGAAGCGGAATACTTGGACACCATGGACTTCCACATCCAGTACTTAGATACAAGAAACTACGGAGCGGAACATCTGGACACCCTGAACTTCCACATCCGACACCTGGACACAGGAAACTACGGAGCGGAATATCTGGACATCCTGGACTTCCACATCCGACACCTGGACACAGGAAACTACGAAGCGGAACACCTGGACACCCTGAACTTCCACATCCGACACCTGGACATAGGAAACTACGGAGCGGAGTACCTGGACATCCTGGACTTCCACATCCGACTCCTGGACACAGGAAACTACGGAGCGGAATACCTGGACACCCTGGACTTCCACATCCAGTACCTAGATTTAAGAAACTATGGAGCGGAACACCTGGACACCCTGAACTTCCACATCCGACACCTGGACACAGGAAACTACGGAGCGGAATACATGGACACCCTGGACTTCCACATTCACTACCTAGATACAAGAAACTACGGAGCGGAATACCTGGACTCCCTGGACTTCCACATCCAGTACCTAGATACAAGAAACTATGGAGCGGAACACCTGGACACCCTGAACTTCCACATCCGACACCTGGACACAGGAAACTACGGAGCGGAATACCTGGACACCCTGGACTTCCACATCCAGTACCTAGATTTAAGAAACTATGGAGCGGAACACCTGGACACCCTGAACTTCCACATCCGACACCTGGACACAGGAAACTATGGAGCGGAACACCTGGACACCCTGAACTTCCGCATCCGACACCTGGACACAGGAAACTACGGAGCGGAATATATGGACTCCCTGGACTTCCACATTCACTACCTAGATACAAGAAACTACGGAGCGGAATACCTGGACTCCCTGGACTTCCACATCCAGTACCTAGATACAAGAAACTATGGAGCGGAACACCTGGACACCCTGAACTTCCACATCCGACACCTGGACACAGGAAACTACGGAGCGGAATACATGGACATCCTGGACTTCCACATCCGACACCTGGACACAGGAAACTACGGAGCGGAATACATGGACACCCTGGACTTCCACATCCGACACCTGGACACAGGAAACTACGGAGCGGAATACCTGGACACCCTGGACTTCCACATCCAGTACCTAGATTTAAGAAACTATGGAGCTGAACACCTGGACACCCTGAACTTCCACATCCGACACCTGGACACAGGAAACTATGGAGCGGAACACCTGGACACCCTGAACTTCCACATCCGACACCTGGACACAGGAAACTACGGAGCGGAATACATGGACTCCCTGGACTTCCACATTCACTACCTAGATACAAGAAACTACGGAGCGGAATACCTGGACTCCCTGGACTTCCACATCCAGTACCTAGATACAAGAAACTATGGAGCGGAACACCTGGACACCCTGAACTTCCACATCCGACACCTGGACACAGGAAACTACGGAGCGGAATACATGGACACCCTGGACTTCCACATCCGACACCTGGACACAGGAAACTACGGAGCGGAATACATGGACACCCTGGACTTCCACATCCGACACCTGGACACAGGAAACTACGGAGCGGAATACCTGGACACCCTGGACTTCCACATCCAGTACCTAGATACAAGAAACTATGGAGCGGAACACCTGGACACCCTGAACTTCCACATCCGACACCTGGACACAGGAAACTACGGAGCGGAATACATGCACACCCTGGACTTCCACATCCGACACCTGGACACAGGAAACTACGGAGCGGAATACCTGGACACCCTGGACTTCCACATCCAGTACCTAGATACAAGAAACTACGGAGCGGAACATCTGGACACCCTGAACTTCCACATCCGACACCTGGACACAGGAGACTACGGAGCGGAATACCTGGACATCCTGGACTTCCACATCCGACACCTGGACACAGGAAACTACGAAGCGGAACACCTGGACACCCTGAACTTCCACATCCGACACCTAGATACAGAAAACGACGAAGCGGAACACCTGGACAAACTGTCACCTAACATACGAGGAACTATGCCGAAGCACACACATACATACACACACCCATATCCGCGCGCTGCACATGAATGCTATTAAAAACTGAATAATTCTATACTGTTGTGAAAGCACCCTTATACTAACTTTAAATTCGGTATGAACGGTAGCTTCACGTATAAAGTGTATTTGATTGTGTTGGGTATTCGTAAATCCCCCAAAAAACACTAAAGGCCATTCCACAATGCAATAGGACACGGGACACGGAACACGTAAACGGCGCAGTATTCAATTGTATATTTGCAAAATTCCATTGGATCCTCCAATTAAGAAGGAGAAAATCGTTTTTAAAACCAAGCGTTTACTAAATTTCTACGATCTTGGCTACGTCTTGGACATAGCAACGATACGGAAGCGGTTGCTAGGGTCATTACGTCTTTTTTTTCGGAGCACAAAATGTGATGAGTAGCATCGAGCATGTCCCGTTCCATGCACTGTAACGGGCTTACGTGAAAAAAACAATTACCCCGCCAATATTTTCATATGTGAAATATTATTATCTGTCACCTGTCATTATCTGTCAATATATCAATATTAAAAGAAATTGTATATGCCTTTGTTCATATAGATAAGTAAATCATTACTTAATTTTTAAAGTCACGATGACTTTTATCGTAGAGAAATTTGATTTCTCTAATGATATTGACAATGACCTCGTCTATAAAGTTGGTAATAACAGGTGACTGGTAATGACATTTCGCGGATGAAAATATTGGCGGGAGTTATGATGACTACAGGAGCCTTACCGATAAGATACAGAGACACCGGACACGGGAAACCGAGGTCTCTTTATACGGAACGATCGAGAGGAAGTCAGTGAGAATTGACAGCTGAATCGAGCAGCATCACTCATATTAATAATCATTTAGAATTAAGTTATTTTTGTAATCTTTTTAGAAAGTATAAATTCACATCGAATAACTTAATTCGGGGCGATTGTTTTTTTCACGTAAGCCGTAACGGTGCACGGAACGGGTTATGCTCGATGCTACTCATCACGTTCTGTGCTCCGTGAAATACGTAATGACCCTAGCAACCGTTTCCGAATCCTTGCTATGTCCGAGACGTAGCCAAAATCGTAGAGATTTAGTATACGCTCGGTTTTGAAAACGATTTTCTTCTTCTTAATTGGAGGATCCAATGGAATTTTGCAAATATACAATTGAATACTGCGCCGTTTACGTATTCCGTGTCCCGTGTCCCGCAACGGGACACGTAACACGGAACACATAAGCCGTAAGATTTTCAATTGTTTATTTACCTAATTCCATTGAATCCACCAATCAAGAAGAAGAAAATCGATTTTAAAACCGAGCGTTTACTAAGTCTTTACGATTTTTATGACGTCTTGGACATAGCAACGATACGTAAGCGGTTGCTAGGGTCTTTAAGGACTTGACGGAGCACGAAACGTGATGAGTAGCATCGAGCATGCCCAGTCATCACCTGTCATTATGGCGAACATAGACGAGATCATTATCAATATCGTTAGAGAAATCAAATTTCTCTATGATAAAAGTGATTGTGACTTTAAAAATGTTGCTAAGAAGAACGACAAGTGGTACGAGATTTCTTCCGAAATCCGAAGACTATGCAACATTGAACTTTCAGGTAGGTAATCGTACTGGGTATATACATTTCAATGTATTTTACATTTCACATATCTATATATTGTAACACGAAGGTTACAATAGACCCCCTTCGCTCCCCTGGCTCGAGGTCCCACAGGCCTTGAGGTTCGCGTTCCTAGTCGATAAGTATTGCGTACTGTTATTGCATTTCTTTAGTGTTTTAGGTTTACGGCATTTAGAGATAAGATCCCTCCCCTCCACCCTTCCCTCCCTACCACCATTCCTGTAGGACACTGGCTCGGGGACCATCGTCGAGGACCAACAGCACCCACCATCACCAAAGACACCGTCGTGGACCTGCTACGAGGACAGCATCCCTGGAAGGAGCAAGAGAATGGCTACGTTGCCGAGGCAACGGAAGGCAGGGATGGCATGGGCAGGAGGACCAGCTGATCCGGCCACAGGGAAACGACGCCACCACAGCCCACCACGCAGCCACGATTATGCAGCCCCGGTGCAGTCCCGTCACACGGGTAAGAAAACCATCCCGTGTGACAGCGGCGGAGCCCTCTCCCTCCGAGACCGCGGACGTGCCCGGGAGGATTTTGACAGGCCCTGGAGGCCGCCATCTTGACCGGCGCGCGCAGCCAGCCCGCGCGCCGGCGACGCCAGCACCGTGTTGCCGCCACGAGGCCCTGGAAGGCCCGGCGGCGCTGCCAATTCGAAAAGGACCAATGCCCTGCCATGCCGGAACTGCCGACCAATGCCAGAGCACGTAGCCCTCTCAGCCGAGCAGCCATCACCAATCATCGAGGCCCTGGAGGCCCACGAGGACAGGAAACACCGGCAATTACTTCACTTCGAGCCAGGTTGTCGTCGAGAATAGAGAGTGAATAGTACGAAAGGAAGAAGCGAATATAGAAAAGAGCGAGTCGAGAGTGAGTGGAGTGACGAAGGAGCGAGAATAGAGTGAAGGGAGTGGAGAAAGAGCGAGAGTGGAGTGCAAGGAGTGAGGATTGAGAGAGAAAGAGTGCCAGGAGAAAAGCGAGCGAGTGGGAAAGGAGCGAGGAGCCCTCCCCCATTTGGATTACAGTGCGGATTATCTGCGTGAGTACAGAGTGATTGGATTTCTCTAGTAACCTTCCCTTCCCTCCTACCCCCTTAGTATTTGCTCATTAGATTTTGTAGGTCCCTTCTGGACACCGCGAGCCGGCCCACGTGGCCCAGCGTTGTGCGTAGTTCTTTTGCAATTCCGACGGGCCTTCTGCCCCCACCCTCAAGGCCGTGGTATATTGCGTGCGTCCTAGATTTAGTATTTCTGCATCCCCTTTGAAACCCTCCGTGCCCTTCCTTTTCCACCACCTGCCCCCTTCGCATTCCATAACCGAGGTAATTTTGTAAGAAGCCATTTTGCGTTCGGGAACCTTCCTCCCTGAGATCCCCTCACCTCTACCGCCGCTAGCCCAGTCATTCCCAAATTGTCAACAAACGAGGACCTCTCGAGGTCACTCGTCGGTGCTACACCGTCACAGTAGCTGGCGCCCAAAACCATCCGAGTTCAAAGTCCCAGCTGATAGCCCTCCCCTGCCCCGCCTGCCCCCTTCATCCCCACCCTCTAGACCACTGCGTGCTCCTGCGTGAGCCCCGCTTATTATTAGTCCGATTATATTTTCTTTTCTAGTATTGATTTCTTTACGGTTCTGTTTCTTCTGTATTGGCATTTGCTTTATTAATTATATTCTTTTCTTAGTCCACCCAGAGTTCCCATTTCTTTTCGCGTTCCCCTTCCTTTCCCTCTTGCGATAGCTAATTTGAGGAGACCCTGGGCGGACCAAAAATCCGTCCAGTACGTCACAATATATAAAAGAACAGCCCGAAATGTTTGTAATACCATAACTCGAGAACAGAGCGTCCGATTTGCTTGGGGAATGTTTTGTTGTGTTCGTATCGGCCATCCCATGGTTTGTACGTCAAGAAAAATCCAGAAAACGCAGCCGAAAAAGTGTGAGACCTATATTTCAAGAATCGATGGGTATAGCAACCAGTTTTTTCCATAGCAACCGGTGGTTACTGAGGACTTCCCCGCAAATCCCTTTCGAGTCCCTCGGGATCCCCCTCGAGTCTCTCGGGACCATGGATTTTTTTTCAAAATGTTGATTTACAAGACGTTCCATGGAACGTCGGTAGCATTTCTTTTACTCCAATCCCATTCTCTGCTTTGCTTGGTGTAGTATCTAGTGGGCATCCCTGGCTGGCTTTAACTTCATCGATGCCATCGAGAAACAAATGCTATGTGCGTTAGAGACAATCAAATGGATCTTTAAATTTGTTTATCGTTACCACATGTACCAACTGAACTCAGCCGACTATAGTGAAGTCTTGTAAAGTCTTCCATTGTTGAAGGCGTCGCGACACCTCGCTCAAAGCTGTACTATGATTGGCCGAAGTAAAACTCAATTTGTAGGTAAACTACTGAACGTAGGACCAAACGAATTACGGATTCTTACTCAGGGGGCCACCCTGAACCAGTATTGACCTGCCGTGTATGGCAATTACGAAGCACCCTGTATATATATCCACACATAGCTGCAAACGTGGAGAAAAGATGGACCACGCTGCGCGAAACTTTCTGCCGGGAACATAAAAAGAGGATTGAATATGCGCCATCGGGTTCGGCTCGAACTCTCGTAAAAGAGTGGGGGCTATATCAGAGTATGGTCTTCCTGGTGCCGCATATCACTCATAGGCGGTACGTCTAATTAAATTATTCCATATTAAGTATTTGGCTAATTTTACTGATTTTTATTCGCAGGACTAAAAGCACGTATCGTCTGCCCTTGCAACAAACTGTGGACGAAGATGCCAGTCAACAGAGCGACAATACTCGGCGCGTTAATACACCTAGCACTTGCAGTATCGGAGCGGACAACTCAAGTAATCCCTTCAACAGTGATCTGCAATTGCCATTTTTCAGATCACTACTCCGGTGAACCAGTGCCGAGCCGGTTCCCTCAATTTCTGCCGAGCCGGTTCCATCAACTTCTGCCGAGCAAGTTCCATCAGCATCTTCTGGGCGTGCTTTATCGACATCGGCGCCAAACCCGGTAGTGCCACCGATGGACAACTTCGCTAAGAGCAGGAGAGTGCAACAGTCTGAGGCTGAAAGAGAATTGGTGGAAGCAAATAGAATAATTGCAAATGCTGCGAATTCTGTTTCAGAATTTATAACCAGCAATGCAGAGGCAGCAGCACGGGCAGTGGCACCACAACCAGCCAGACCTCAAACAAGATTTATTTCCGCCATAGAAGACATCTTGTTTTACGTCAAAGAAGAGCACCAGGTGGACTGCGTCATCGAGATGATGCAAGTCGGCCAGAAGTATATGAGACTGGGTTGCGATGAATAAAAAATTAGTGAATGTCGGTATCGACACACGAATTGTCGGAATCGACAAGGAAATGGTCGGAATCGACATCAATGTTGTCGGAATCGACACATAAATTAATTGTATATACATTGTATATGACAGGAAATAGATAAATAAATGTTTTTACATATATAAAAGTGTGTTTATTTAAATAATTAGCAACGTAGAAGACATTAGAATTAGAACATTAATTAGAACAAATAGCAATATATAAAAGTATATATTGATAATTAATAGAGATATGCAGCAAAAAGGGTAATTTATTGGATCTCAAGAATACCGTGCGTTCGTGCCGGCTTTACAAGGACGACTAAAATAATAATCCAAAAGATCGTATCGGTTACCTGTGTTCTCATACGCAAAGTACAAACACAGTAACCGAATGACGAATAACATGCGTACACGTTTGCTAGGTCGAAAACAAATAAATTCCAACACGCCCTCTCAAACTGCTCGCTCTCATACAGATACGTTACTGACTATAACCGAATCCAAAACCATCCATACATCTTTCGTGGGCAACTCGAGGTAATGGTTTGGTCAACACATCCGCAATCATTTCCTCTGTTGGGACATGGCTTATATCTATCAATTTACTACCGACTGTTTCGCGTATAAAATGATACTTTATATCGATGTGTTTAGATCGTGCATGAAAAACAGAGTCAATTGCGAGACATTGTGCGCCGCGGTTATCCACAAAAATCGTAATCTCTGCCCACTCATTTAAATTTAGCTCACACAACAAGCTACGCAAATACAATGCTTCTTTCGTAGCTTCCGCTAAGCTCACATACTCTGCTTCGGTTGACGATAACGCTACAGTACGCTGCTTCTGCGATTTCCAGCTTATCGCAGCACCGCTTAACAAAAATACGTAGCCGGAGTACGACCGTCGGTCGATCGTACATCCACCCCAATCAGAGTCTGAGTATCCAATTAATGGCTTATCAATCTTACTATAAACGAGTCCACTGTCTACAGTCCCCGCCAAATATCTTAGCACGCGTTTTGCAGCCAACCAATGACACTTACGCGGCTTCTCAACGAACTGAGCTAACCTGGAAATTGTATTCGAAATATCTGGTCGTGTTGCCACAGACAAATACATCAACCCACCAATTAACTCGCGGTACGGATATCCTTCGTGTGTCTCATTCTCACTCACACTCTCAATTCGTACATTCACCTCTGAAGGTGTTGCCACGGGGTTACAATTGCTCATACCATACTGTTTAAGTAAGCCGGCAATATATCCCGACTGCGAAAGCTCGATTTGCTCTTCGCATTGGTTAATTTCTAATCCAAGACAATATTTCGCTAGACCAAGATCTTTTAACTCGAAGTCTTTCAACAACTCTCGCTTCAATGCATCGACATGCTTCACATCATTCGACGCGACAAGGATGTCGTCTACGTACACTAATACTAGAATTATACAATTCTCACGCTTACAGAAAAATAAACATGCTTCATTCTTCGCAGGCTCAAAACCAATGTTAAAAAGCTTTTCACTCAATTTCGCGTACCACTGGCGGCCAGCTTGCTTTAGGCCATATAATGCTTTCTTTAATTTACACGCGTTTCCACCACTTCTTAGTTGCTCTAGCATTTTCTTAGCACGCGTGCGCACTGTCACTTCACAATTACTATTAGCGATGATCCTCTGCAACATCTTGTTCATCATCTCTGGCACTTTCATGATCACTTCCTCTTCTAATGATCCGTTCAAGTATGCAGTCACTACGTCGAACTGCCAAATTTTTAATTTGAATTGTGCGGCGAGAGCCAGCAGCAGTCTTAAGGTTTCTAGCCTCGCTACCGGCGCAAACGTTCGGTGATAATCGACGCCGTACTTTTGACTGTACCCCTTCGCTACTAATCGAGCCTTGCGTTTCACGATTTCACCACTGGTGTCATATTTATTCGTCAATACTAGACGACACCCAACAACGTTTTTCTCGCTGGCTTTTTGAATTATGTCCCAAGTGTCATTTTTTACTAGCAATGTGACCTCACTTTCTATCGCATCTAACCACTCGTTAGATACATCACTATCAAGCGCCTCTTTTACGCTGATCTCCGCGACATTGACAAACACGTCATCTTCATGTCCATCTTCATTGTCAATTGTATCACCGGAACCTTGCTCACCGCTTGATGTGATACTTTGCGACTGAAATAATTTTCGTGGTCGCCCTCTTCTTCCCGTCCGAAGTAACCGGGGTCTACCTCGCGCACGTTTTTCAGTTTTTTCTCCTGGAGAATCCACCTGAATTTCAGGTATCGGAATATGTTCCAGAGCCTTTTGTGCTGGGTGCGGCGTCAACTCTATAGTATTTCTATGTCCATTCAGTTCTGAATTTTCGTCTAATGCTATCCACTCATCGAGTACTCGCATGTCATGAGGACCATTGCAAATGTCCTCATTGAACTTCACATCTCGTGCCTCAATCAACTTTCGCGAACTCGGAACCCACACGCGAAACCCTTTTCGTTCTCTTGGATAACCCACAAAAATACCACTCACGGATCTCGGAGCTAATTTATCTTTATTCTGCTCTTTATCCAATACAGCAACCTTTGACCCGAACTTCTTGAAGTACTTCACGTTGTTTTGTTTATTTGTCCACTTTTCATAAGGAATCGCGCCGTCTAAACTACTTGTAGGGCAGCGATTGCGTATATAACATGCAGTTGCCATGGCTTCTGACCAAAACATCGCGCTCATACCAGACTGCAACAATAAACAACGACCCATGTCCAATAACGTACGGTTCATACGCTCACTTACACCGTTCTGCTGAGGAGTATGGGGTATACTCAACCTACGCGTAATACCTTGGTCGGCCAAGTATTTATCAAATTGCGCATTACAATATTCGCGACCATTGTCCGATTGCAAACACTTAACTTTCTTGCCAGTCTGTCTCTCAACTAATTGTTGATATAATTTGAACGCCTCGAAAACACCGCTCTTGCATCTGAGGAAATACACCTCACACCATCGCGTACAATCGTCAATAAAAACAACGAAATATCTTGCCCGTCCCGTAGACTCGGTTCTAAACGGTCCAACAACGTCCGAATGCACTACTTCAAGCATTTCTTCACATCTCTCGTGCTTACCTTTGAAAGGCAAGGCAGTCATTTTTCCTTTCAGGCACACTTTACACTGAGATAACTGATCCGCGTTACTTACGTCTATCTTCGGTAACACTTTATCATTTATCAGCTTTACGAGATCTTTACTATTTAAATGCCCAAGTCTCTCGTGCCATAGCTGTAATCTTGCATCCACTGATTTGCTTGCTGCAACCTCAGCACAGTCAACACTTTCGCGCACCAGATAGAGATCACCTTTCCGATCGGCAAGCATCATCACATCTCCCTGAGGACTACGTACAATCGCTCGATCTTTCCTAAAGATCACTTCGCAATCTTTGTCAGTAATTTTTGCAACTGACACCAAATTTGTTCTCAAGTCAGGCACATACAGGGTATCGCAAAACTCTAACAGCTTTTGACCATCGTCACATCCCACTGTCACGCGCACTTCACCTTTGCCCTTGACTTCTGTAGTCGCATCACTCGCGAGATTCAGTCTTACTCTCGGCGCCTTGTTTATTTTTTTGAACAATACCTCATCACCACACAGATGTGACGTACAACCACTGTCCAAGATCCATGGCTTACTCTTCGTTGTGGTCTTCGCCTCGTACACACAACTCGAATTCGAAACAGTGTGACTCACCGCGAAGGCTCCATCAACTTTATTCGCCGAGTATTTGGTTTTCGCTCGAGGTTTGTTGACATCTTTGTTCGGACACTCATTAGCCTTATGCCCCTTCGTTCCGCACTTGAAACATTTCAAAACACGCTTCTCTTTCGGTCTCGATCCACCTTGGTTCTGACGAGCCGCCATTGCGATTACGTCACTTCCGACATCTTCCCGCGTAGACTCATTACATTCTAGGATTTTCACTTTCAGCTCTTCCGGAGACGGTAACTTATCTCGCGTCTCTATTGCTGTGCGAAACCCTTGATACGAGGATGGGAGACTGTTCAATATCATAACAGTCAGCAAATTATCGCTTATAACTTCTTCCATGCTCGCAAGTTTATCAGCGGTCTCAAAGAACTCATTCAAGTGATCTCTGACGTCACCGCCTTCGCTCAATTTCCGCTGAGTTAACTGTTTCAGCAATGCGGCTCTTTTCGCAGGTCCAGTCGACGCGTATATCGATCGCAATTTACTCCAGATTGCACTGGCTGAAGTACAATGTTTTATGTCCTTCAATAAGCGGGGTTGAATCGAAAGTATCAGCTCTGTCCTCGCCTGATCGTCCTTTTCCGTCCAACTGACGAGCGCTTCCAGTGGTTCTGGCTTGACCACCGTCCCGTCGACGTACTTCCATAAGCTGTTTCGTTTCAGCCATGCTTCCATTTGAATTATCCACGTGTCATAATTATCTTTCGACAGTAATTCAATCCGCGATGCTGACGACACTGCACTAGAAGCCATCTTGAAATCTTATACAAAGTCTCTTCACCCCCAACAACGGATAACACGCGCACACAGCGAATGGCCACCGAAAATTTTTTTCGATACACTACTTATTATTAATTCCCGACAATGGGCAGTCCTGGGCCCATAACCTATTGATAATTAATAGAGATATGCAGCAAAAAGGGTAATTTATTGGATCTCAAGAATACCGTGCGTTCGTGCCGGCTTTACAAGGACGACTAAAATAATAATCCAAAAGATCGTATCGGTTACCTGTGTTCTCATACGCAAAGTACAAACACAGTAACCGAATGACGAATAACATGCGTGCACGTTTGCTAGGTCGAAAACAAATAAATTCCAACAGTATATATTGTAACGTGGCGTCTGGACGACACGCTATCAGAGCCCCGCGTCTCCGTGCGCGGCCGGCAGCACGGCAGCGCCTCCAGCCTCCATCTCCAAGGAGTTCGTAGGTCCGTGGCTCGGGAGGAGGGAACGGGGGAAAGTAGTGGACTGGCGGCGGAGGCACGCGACCCTTTTGGGTTGAGAGCCCGCAAGCAAGGGGTGCCCAACCGCCAGGACGCACTGCCGGTACCCCGGGAACTTTGAGCGGCCACGGTTTGCGGGTCCGCGGGGAGGGCGTCGGAGAGGAGGTTTGCTTTGATTCTTGACCTACCGTGAAGAACGGTGGGTAGGATGACAGGCGGGGGGGGCCAGGAATGCCCGTGAGACGGGAATTCCTTCGGCTAACTTCGGCAAACCGACAACAATAGAATTCGGCGATCTTCGTATTAGCCGAATTCAATCTCTTTCCGGTAATCGACCGAGTTGCACGTGGCACGGTTAGTACGGACGATTTCGGGTGAAGTGCAGTGGATTGCGATAGTTTCCTGTGTTGACGACTCGGCTCTTGGATTACGGTGATTCTCTCTGGTGGACGACGCGGCTTAAGGACAAGGACTGGATTTGGTGGTGCAGATAAGGGTGACGGTGAGGTGAGAGTGGACGAGCGGGAATACGGAAGCGTGGCTGAGGACACCAGCCGGAACCGAGGACCTCCCTCCCGGACCAGCCCCTTTGTTTTGGATTTAGGATTGATTGGATTAAGCCGCTACACCGGTAAGTACCGCCGAGAGCGGCCCTTCTCATTACACGGAGTCCCCTCGAAGAAGGGCCGAATAGCCTCCTTCACGTCGCCCGGGCGAAGATCGGTGGTCCAGGCGTTCGAGACGCTGGCCTGAGAAGATCTCCGCGAGGGAAGAGGTTCGCCCGCCGAGCTTGGTAGGATCGCGACCGCGTGGTAGGAAGCGCGTCGCGTGATAAGGCCAACTAGGGACGGTGGGCCGGTTAACCCTGCGGCCCTCAGAAAGGGCCGCGCGCGCCGTTAGAAGTTCTTGGACGGGTCGGCCGATCTCGGCTGGCCTCGTTTTCTTTTTGTTACTTATCTTTTTTGGAATAAATCGAACTTAAAACTTTGAACGGCGTTTTCATTGGCGTACCCCGAACAGTTCGAATCTCGTCGCCCCTACGTTCCCCTCTATCATTTCAGCTAGCTGAGGCTGAGCAGCCGGGAGATCGCGTGGAAGCGGCCGTAGGAGGAACGTCGGTGCGGGGAGTCCGCACCTGGCGCCCAACAATCCGATCTAGTTCGGATCCCGGATAGTTTCCGGTTTTCAGCACGTTGGGAGTGGCCGTTAATTATTTGTCGGCTACGCCGTTGGGCGGCGTACGTCACAAAATTGGCGCCCAACGTGGGGCCTGAGATTAGAGGAACGTTCGGGAAGGTCGTGTTTGTGTTGAGGACAGCCGGAGGACGGCTAAAAACGGCCGACAAAGGAGACAAGGAGTCCACAGTCGGCCGAGATCAACACAAACAGGCAAAGGGGTTAACCGGTAGATTAGTGTGCCTAGGAAAACAATCGGGTTTCAATAGCCGCTGTTGCTAGGGACGTAGGCCGAGCGCGGAACCGATTGTGAGTACTCTCCCAAGACAACAGTTAGGATGTTGCCCGAATTTGCTAACGAGACGGCGGTCCTGACATGGGCAGTTGGCCTGGCGGAGGAAGACTTGCAGGCCCTGTTGGAGGGCCTGGGGTTGAATCCGGAAGGGACCGAAGGGGTACAGCGCCTACGACTGGTGAGGCATGCCCTACGTCAGCGATTCGGGAACCACGAAGAGTGGGGGGAGGAAGACCTGTCGCCCGGGGATGGCGGGAGGGCAGGCCAGCCAGAGGAGGAGATACGCGCCGACGAGGCGGCCGCCGGGACGACGGAGGGGCCGCAGGCGGAGGGGGGTCCTGCCAGAGCGATGGTGGGAGATCCCCTCGACGATCAGCTGTGGGAGCTGGCGGAGACGGTCCGGCGGACGCGTTTGAGGCCCGAAAGGGCAGCTCCGCGCAGGACCGAGAGGCAAGCAGCGCGAGAGGGGGAACGCTTTCCCTTACCTGAGCGCGAAGCAGGAGAGGAGAGGGGCCTTAGGGAAGAGACTCTCCTGACCGCCAGCGAGCCAGCGATCACGCGGTGGAATAGCGGGAGGGTGGAGGCTCATCTGTGGAGAGCGCCGTATTCGGATCGGCCTCTTCGTGGGCCTTCCAGTAGTATGCTTCCTTCACCACCGGACTCCCCTCAGGATGAGGCACAGGCGAGCGACGAGGAGGAGGGAGAAGACGTAGAGACAGGACCGAGACGGACAGCATTGCGAGTCGCCGGGCCTGCGGGCGCGCGAAGCGGCGACCGCATACGGTTTCCCTCGCCGGAACGACGGCGGGAGGTACATCCGTCGGAGGGGAGACAGACGCGGCGGGAGACGATATTCTACCCGCCGATCTCCGAACGGTCGGACTCGGAAGAACGGCCTGCAGCGGCCCCCCGGAACCTAAGAAATCACCGCCGTGAGGCTAGCCGGCGGGTGTCCGGGGAGGAGCCGGAGGGAGCACCGGAGGTCCCTCACTCGTCGACCAGGAGAATAGAAGAGGACCGGAGGATTCCGAGGACGCGCTGGAGCGCGGTTGCGCGTCCCGCCGGCAGAGAGCGGCGGGAGGGGGCAGCATATCGGGATCCGCCGCTAAGGGAGAGGACAGGCTACTCTTTCAGCGAGGGGCGGAGGACGCCAGGAGAGATCGTGCGGAAGTGGGGCCTGCGGTTCAAGGACAACGAGGACCACGGAGCCGAAGAATTCTTGGCGCGGCTGGAAGAGGAGCGACAGGCTTCGTCGCTCTTAGATGATGAGCTTCTGGCCGCTCTGCCCGCCCTGCTGGATGGGAAAGCCAGGGGCTGGTACAGGCTGTCCCACGAGGAGTGGAGAGAATGGGCCGATTTTACGGAAGCGTTTAGAGAACGTTTCTGCGGCCCAAACTACCAGTACCGGCTGAGGGGAGAGATCCGTCAGAGGATGCAAGGGCCAGAAGAACCGATGGCGGACTTCGCAGAGGCCTTGCAACTCCTCATGGTCCATGTCCGCCCACGGATGACCGATCGGGAACAGGTGGATGCCACGGTGGCCAACCTGAGAGCGGACTTGCTCCGACGGTTTCGTCGGAGCGAGATAGTGACGTTCCGCGACCTGATGCGGATTGGGGCAGAATTGGAGGAGACGGAGGAGTTTATTCGAGGCCGAAGGCGTGAACGACGGGATTCCCGAGGGCCGAGGGACGGCCTTCGGAGGAGAAGTCGAGGCCGAACGGACTCGAAGGGAGGACCTGGGAGGAGAGGGCGTCGGTATGCCTCCTCCACGTCCTCGGAGGAAAGTGGCGAGGAGACCCGCTACGAGGATCGACGTAGGAGGGACTCGTCATCAAGCAGCGAAAGTCCAGAGGAAGAACGGCGTGACCATCGCACATCCGGAAAGAGGAGGAAATCGAGGACGGTGCGGGCCCGGAAGGGGCCAGCTGCCGTGGAACCCAAGAAAAAGCAGACCTCCTCTGAAGCCAAGAAGCCGGCGAAGAAGGTGACGGAACGTGAGCCTCCGGACAGCAAGAAGGGTACTCCGACGCCGGATGACGGAAAGGGAGGGGGAGCTGGTGGTCGATACGGCGGCCGAACAGCCTGTTGGAACTGCGGTCGGGCCGGACATCGCCACCCGGATTGCGACGATCCCAAAAGGCCTTTCTACATCCGTTGCGGCGCTCCCGGAGTGGAACGGAAGACGTGCCCGAGATGTCCTGATTACCTGTCGGGAAACGGCAAGTGGAGTGCACACTAGGAGCGAGTGCTGCCTCCGCCGGAGTACGCGGAGTACTCGGGGGGAAACCCCCTCAGCTCCAAATGGAAGTTGGACGGGGCCTTATAACTCGACCAGGTGATGCCAGGCATTTCATGCTGATTGTCCTCGGAGAGCGGGAAACGTTCGCGTTGCTGGACTCAGGCTCCGCACTCTCCTACTTCGGTGGTAACCTGGCGGCGGCATGGGCGAAACATCGGCCGAAAGAGACGGCCGATCCACCGGAAACCGTTGCCGTCGCGGATGGGACCCGCCTGGAAGTCAAGGGACACGTCAGAGTTAGGACGACCCTGGGGACGGAGGAGGGAGTGTTGGAGGTACGGATGGTGCCTGGATTAGGATACGCGTGTATCCTCGGAAGAGACTTCATGAAGCTCTTCGGGATGGTGATCGATCATGCTCGGGATACCTACTACCTGAGATTGGAGGAGAGGGATTCCCGGGGAAGGGTGATCGGAGCCATCGGGGACGACGGAGGGCAGTGTGCCGGACTGTCCGAGCTGGACGAGAGCCAAACCAGAAGGATGGAAGAGCTGCTCGCACGGACATTGCCGGAGGGCACCCCCCCTCTAGGACTCACCGACTTGACGGAACACCGTATAGACGTGCAAGGACAGGCACCCATCAAGCAGCGCTACTACCTGGTCTCCCCGAAGGTACGGGAAGCCATGCATGAGGAGGTAGACAGCATGCTCCGGGATGGGGTGATAGAGCCGTCAAGTAGTGGATGGTCGAGTCCCGTCGTCATGGTCAAGAAGCCGACAGGAAAGTACCGCTTCTGCATCGACTTCAGGAAGGTGAACGCAGTGTCCACGAAGGACGCGTACCCCCTGCCCTACATGGCGGCCATCTTGGATAAACTTCGAGCGGCCCGATTCATCTCGACGCTGGACTTAAGCCAAGCTTATTTCCAAATTCCGCTGGCGGAAGAGAGTCGCGAGATTACGGCGTTTACGGTCCCAGGAAAAGGGTTATTCCACTTTAAAAGGATGCCGTACGGATTGAGCGGGGCACCCGCCACTTTCCAACGGCTGCTGGACCGGTTGATCGGACCAGAGATGGAACCCTACGCCTTTGCGTACCTGGACGACATCATAATTGTCACCGACATGTTCGAAGAACATCTCAAATGGCTGGAGAAGATCCTAGGAAGGATAAGGGCAGCCGGTCTGTCAATAAACCCGGCGAAGTGCGATTTCGGATGCTCGCAAGTACGGTACCTGGGATTCCTGGTGAACAAGGAAGGATTGCAGATGGACCCCGAGAAGGTTGCACCAATCCTGGAATACCCGGCACCGAACGACATCCGGCAGTTGCGAAGATTTTTAGGGATGGCCTCTTGGTATAGAAGGTTCATCGAGGGCTTCGCGGAGCTGTCAGCCCCGTTGTTCCAACTTCTGAAGAAGAATCAGCGGTGGGAATGGGGTATGGCCGAGGAAAAGGCATTTAACGCGATGAAGGCGGCCCTGAGCGCGCCCCCCACTCTCGCGTACCCAGATTTCCAGCTGCCGTTTGTTTTGCAAACAGACGCGAGTTCGGCAGGGATTGGCGCCGTGTTGACGCAGACGTCAGAGGACGGCGAACACGTGATCGCCTTCGCCAGCCGAAGATTGGCAACAGCTGAGAAGAATTATACGGTGACGGAGCAGGAATGCCTCGCCGTGATCTGGGCGATCAGGAAATTCCGACCATACCTGGAGGGATATCATTTCACCGTGGTGACCGACCACCATAGTTTGAAATGGCTGCACAATCTCAAGAATCCGAACGGCAGGCTAGCGCGCTGGGTGTTGGACCTGCTGGAATATGATTACGAGATCGTGCACAGGAAAGGGGCGCTGCACCATGTACCGGATGCGTTGTCACGGATGTTCGAGGAGGACTCAGGACAGACCGCGGCCGTGGACGGCCCGCAGGACGCATGGTACGAGCAGCAACTGAAGGCGGTCGAGGAAAGGCCGAAGCAGTTCCCAGGATGGTTGGTGGAGGACGGAGTCCTGTATCATCATCTACCGGACCCCCGGAAGGAAGACCTAGTAGAGGACTTAGATGCCTGGAAGCGGGTGGTGCCAGAGGCACAGAAGGAGGCGGTGTTAAGGGCCTTACACTCGCTGCCGGAGGCAGGACATCTGGGGGTCGAGAAGACGTATCGCCGAGTCGCCCAACACTATTATTGGGCGGGGATGTATCGGGACGTCGTACGGTGGGTACGGGAATGTACGGTGTGCCAAGCGCAGAAGGTCGAGCAGAGTCGACCCGCCGGGATGATGGGACGCCGCATCGTGGACGAGCCGTGGACGGTAGTGGCGGCGGATATGATGGGCCCCTTCCCGCAGAGTAAGAATGGATTTGCTTACCTGTTGGTGTTCCAGGACTTATACACTCGATGGATCGAGTGTGTGCCGCTGAGGAAAGCGGTAGGGAAGAACATCGTCAAGGCATTTGAAGATCTGATCGTGTTCAGATTCGGGGCGCCGGAGGTACTGTTAACGGACAACGGCACGGAGTTCGTAAACCGAGCGGTAAAGGAGATGACCACGGAGTTTGGCATCTACCACTCCACCACGCCGCCTTATCATGCGCAGGCCAACCCGGTGGAAAGGGTGAACCGCGCATTGAAGACGATGATTGCTTCCTTCCTGAAGAACGACCATAGGGATTGGGACGTCCATCTGCCGGAGTTTCGCTACGCGGTGAACACGGCAGTCCACACGACAACGAAGGCGTCGCCGGCTTTCCTGAACCTGGGAAGGGAGCCGAGGGTGACGCGCGGGGAGAGATCCGAGGAGCGTCCCCGAAAAAGAGAGGCACGGCCAGTACAGGACTGGGCCGATCGGATGCAAAGGCTCTCTGATATGAGGGACCTGGCGAAAAAATATATCGCCGAGGCCTGGGAGAAACAGGCTCGGTATTATAATGCCAGGCGGTCTCCTCGGACCTTTCGAGTTGGCGACCGAGTGTGGAGAAGGCAGCGGATATTATCGTCGGCGGCCAATTACGTGGCCGCGAAGTTGACACCGCGATTCGCCGGACCCTATACGGTCGCCAAGAAAGTATCCTCGGTAGTGTATGAGTTGGTAGACGAAGCTGGAAGCTCGGTGGGCAAACTGCACGTGAAGGACTTGAAGGCCTTTAGACCCGCCGAAGGGGCCACTACTAATTCTGCTTTTGACATTACAGAGAGCGAGGATCATGACGGAGCCGACGAGAGAGTTGGAGCGGGCGGAGTGCCGGGAAGAGTCGGCATCGAGCCTGCCAACGCTGACCGCGGGGAAGGGACAGGAGAAGGCGGCGGGCGAGAACAGTCTCCCTGCCGCAGTCCCGACACCGGCGGGGAGCAGCACGACGGCCAGCGGGGAGGGCGCGTTGGGAGCCCTCGGCCTGCAGCCAGAGGACGTGGCCGTCCTGCGGGCCCTATTGGACCGGGAGAAGGTGCGAGCGGAGGAGGAGCACCTCCTCAGCGAGACCCTGGCGTAGGGTCTCCAGGTCGCGGCAGTTCGGGAGAAAGGACCGACGGCTATGGAGGTCGATCTGCTCCCGGACGCGCCGGGACTAAGGGTCGAGGTCGCCCAAGGGGCGTCCCGAATAGTCGGGGCGCTCGGAGATTGGGCGGCCGAAGTCGAGGAGGCCTTGGCGGCTGCCAAGGTCGTCCCGACACCGGCGCCCCCGAAGAAGGTCAGGGTGAATCCCTGTGTCCAGGTGGCGCCGGACGCACCGCCCAGCGGAAGGCCGGGGAAGATCCTTCCTCAACCACCCTGCCGAGAGGATCGGCGGGGAAGCGGCGGCCAGGGGGCCGTCGTGGAAGAGAAGGAGTCCGATCCGGGACGGGGTTGGGTCAGCAAGACCGAGTGGAGGCGCCTGCAGCGGAAGGCGCAGAGGGAGCGGGAGAGGGCGAAGAAGACAGAGCGGGCCAGCTCTGGTGCTCCCGTCTCCGGCCCCGTCGCGGGAGAAAAGAGACGCGAACGGTCCCAAAGCCGTGACGATCGGCAGGGGCCGGAAAAGCGTCCGCGAACGCAATCCGAGAGTCGCCCTCGGGACAGCCTCGAGCTGACGGCGGCCGTGGCGCTGGTAGAGCGCTTGCGGCCGGCCGAGGTCGAGGAGCTGGCCCGGAGGATTCGCTCCGGAGAAGTTCGCTCCCGCCATCCGGCCGAACAGCGTAGCCGCACGCCGAATAGCTCGACGTGTTGGGGCTGCGGCAAGGAAGGGCACCGCCTCGCGCAGTGCACGCGCCCTTCCCGATCCGGCTGCCGAGAGTGCGATAGCCGGAGATCGGGAACGGGAAAGTGCCCTGCCTGTGCCGCGAAGCGCGCTGTCGGCTCCAGCTCAGGGAGGATGTAGGGGAAACGGCTGTTGCCAGTAAGTGGCGATGCCGAATCCACCTGAGCCTATCCGCAGACGTAAGACCCGTGCGTACTCCAGGCAGCCGCCGGATAGTTAGGACCGCAGGAGAGAGAGAGAAAGAGAAGGAGGGGTCAGCCGAGTCACGGCTAACCCCACTGCGGGGAACAGGAATCGGCTGTCCGAGGGACTGACAGCCGAGGAGGACACCACGCTCGCAGCCAGAGTGCTCAGAGATGTAAGAGCCGTGCGTATTCCGGCCAGTCTCTGGGGAAAGTACAAAGGATATTTGGCAGTGCCCGGGCGCAGGCGAATGGGACGTGGAAGGAGGCCAGCTGCAGATAGAAGAGCATCCAGAACGAACGGTCGTCCCGCCGAACACGGCAGGAAACGACCGAAGGCAAGCAGGATGCTATGAGGGAATTCCTTCTATCGAAGTGTTTTGAAGAACGGCCCGGGATTCCAGGAAATAGAGGAAAACCCCGAGCCGATCAAAACAATAACATTGCCTAGCCGAGATTACGCCACGCCGAAGATAATCGGCGTGGGAACTAAACCAAGTCGTGACCGACGGCTTAAGAGCTCGGCTAGAAAAAGGTAAACACTGGCAGTAGGCGAAGGATGGCAGCGCGTGGCTTGAGGCAGGCCAGTGTCGCCGGAGCCGAGGCAGGTATGATCGGCGGCCGTATTCCAAGCAACGAAATGACATCCTCGGAAGGAGCCGGGATAACACCTGTGTGGCCCCACACGGGGCCAGGAGAGATCGGTTGGCCGTGCGTGACGCATTCCTCCCGTCTGGAAGAATGCGTCCCGTCTAAGCGGGGGGGAGTTGTAACGTGGCGTCTGGACGACACGTTATCAGAGCCCCGCGTCTCCGTGCGCGGCCGGCAGCACGGCAGCGCCTCCAGCCTCCATCTCCAAGGAGTTCGTAGGTCCGTGGCTCGGGAGGAGGGAACGGGGGAAAGTAGTGGACTGGCGGCGGAGGCACGCGACCCTTTTGGGTTGAGAGCCCGCAAGCAAGGGGTGCCCAACCGCCAGGACGCACTGCCGGGAACTTTGAGCGGCCACGGTTTGCGGGTCCGCGCGGAGGGCGTCGGAGAGGAGGTTTGTTTTGATTCTTGACCTACCGTGAAGAACGGTGGGTAGGATGACAGGCGGGGGGGGGGGCCAGGAATGCCCGTGAGACGGGAATTCCTTCGGCTAACTTCGGCAAACCGACAACAATAGAATTCGGCGATCTTCGTATTAGCCGAATTCAATCTCTTTCCGGTAATCGACCGAGTTGCACGTGGCACGGTTAGTACGGACGATTTCGGGTGAAGTGCAGTGGATTGCGATAGTTTCCTGTGTTGACGACTCGGCTCTTGGATTACGGTGATTCTCTCTGGTGGACGACGCGGCTTAAGGACAAGGACTGGATTTGGTGGTGCAGATAAGGGTGACGGTGAGGTGAGAGTGGACGAGCGGGAATACGGAAGCGTGGCTGAGGACACCAGCCGGAACCGAGGACCTCCCTCCCGGACCAGCCCCTTTGTTTTGGATTTAGGATTGATTGGATTAAGCCGCTACACCGGTAAGTACCGCCGAGAGCGGCCCTTCTCATTACACGGAGTCCCCTCGAAGAAGGGCCGAATAGCCTCCTTCACGTCGCCCGGGCGAAGATCGGTGGTCCAGGCGTTCGAGACGCTGGCCTGAGAAGATCTCCGCGAGGGAAGAGGTTCGCCCGCCGAGCTTGGTAGGATCGCGACCGCGTGGTAGGAAGCGCGTCGCGTGATAAGGCCAACTAGGGACGGTGGGCCGGTTAACCCTGCGGCCCTCAGAAAGGGCCGCGCGCGCCGTTAGAAGTTCTTGGACGGGTCGGCCGATCTCGGCTAGCCTCGTTTTCTTTTTGTTACTTATCTTTTTTGGAATAAATCGAACTTAAAACTTTGAACGGCGTTTTCATTGGCGTACCCCGAACAGTTCGAATCTCGTCGCCCCTACGTTCCCCTCTATCATTTCAGCTAGCTGAGGCTGAGCAGCCGGGAGATCGCGTGGAAGCGGCCGTAGGAGGAACGTCGGTGCGGGGAGTCCGCACCTGGCGCCCAACAATCCGATCTAGTTCGGATCCCGGATAGTTTCCGGTTTTCAGCACGTTGGGAGTGGCCGTTAATTATTTGTCGGCTACGCCGTTGGGCGGCGTACGTCACAATATATATAAAAGTGTGTTTATTTAAATTACCGTATAATTAGCAACGTAAGTTTATAGCTTTCTAGAATTCTGAATGGACAAACATAAAGTAAGTAAGTAATGTTTTGATAAATGATAAAATCACAAAACATATTTTTATTAAAATAATATTATTTTTATTGTCAGATTACAATTATTATTACAGAGATTTGTCGTTTCTGACAAGATTTTAGTGCAATTGCATGTATCCGCGTGTCGAATTCGACAAAAATTTTAATCGTAGGTATTCATGTGTCGAATCCGACAAAAATGGCAAATGTAACTATCCGTCTGTCGAATCCGACAAATAATTATTTTTTCCCTATTATATACGTAGCCACTGCCATGGAATTGCTCCTTCACGCGAGACAAAGTATGTTGCTAAAGTATCACGCTGGTCCGTTGCTGTCGTAGGTGAGTGATGTGATCCATTGAGACCCAGTCTATTCCATGTTCGGCTTGGTGGGACTCTTAGACGCCAGTCACCATGGATGATTTCTCCATTTCTTCCTTCTCTGTCGACAAATAATTGATTTATATAATGCCTTCCTCTAGATTCCATTTCGTTGGTAATAATAAAATTATGTAAACATGCTGTTGCATGAACTATGTTTTCAGCAGTTTCAAGCTTGCAGCGCAATGGTGCTTGATGGACTGCCCACCTCGCAACGAGAATGCCAAAAGAATTCTCGATCACTCTGCGAGCTCTGGAGAGGCGATAATTAAATACGCGTTGCTTGTTGCCTAGAAGGTTTCGCCTTGCATACGGTCGCATCATATAAGGTTTTAGAGGAAAGGCTTCATCCCCAATAAAAGAAAAAGGGTGTGGAAGGTCAGTATCAGGAAGATTGCTTGGTGTTGGTAGATCTATCAAACCGTGATTCAAGGCTTTACCCATATCGCAATTTGCAAAAATTCCAGCATCATTTAATGAACCATACTCTCCAATATCTACCCAAGTAAAGCGATAATGGGCATCACACGTGGCTAGGAGAATGAAACTGAAAAAACCCTTGTAATTGTGAAAGGCTGTGCCTGATCGTGGTGGAGGAAGAATACGACAATGTTTGCCATCAATTGGACCCAAACAGTTTGGATAATTCCATTTCGTTTGAAAATCATTGGCAATTTCAATCCATTTATCTCTATTCGGCATCCTGAGATATATTGGCTGGAGTACTTGCACTATTTTCTTGCAAACTTCTTGAACAATTGAGTACATGGTTGATCTGCCAATAGAGAAAAACCAAGATGTCGTACGAATACTGTCTCCACGTGCAATGTAGCTGCAAATACAAAGATATAATAGTTATTGTTTGATATTTTACTTAATTTTCAATAAACTAACCTCAATGTGGCAGCAATTCGCAGTTCTGGCTCTAGAGGTTTTCGAATACTTTTTTTGATAAGGAGTGGTGCCAAAAGTTCATGAAGGATATTGAATTGTTGCACTGTCATTCTTGTAAATTGAAAAAACTCTTCGTGATCACTGAGTTTGAAGTAGGAGAACAGCCGATTATACGCGCCAAAGTCGCATCTAATATTCTCAACAATGTGAGGTTTCACCCACCATCTTCTACTACTTCTTCGTCGATTTCGCTGCAATCTTTTTAATAGTATTTGTGAAATACTATTAGAGGCTTGCAATAAATTGAAAAAGACTCGAACATTTTTATGATCCATTTTCTTGTTTTCCAATTGATAGGAATATTTGAAAACTTAGGTTCTGCTTTGTGATTGGAAGGTTTGCCGGATATGATGCATAATTTCTATTTAAACAAATTAAAATTAAAATAGATTATAATTATAAACTTTATATTAAAAAAGGACTAATTTATATTTGATTATTTATTTCGTCCATATTTTTAACAATTGTTTGCTTAATTTGCGAGGTGAACGCATATTTATAAAATCAACGGTGAATTAAAGGATGGTATGTATTTGTTTTAAAATCGTTCATAAACGTTCATCACTTCACTTCTTTAAAAAAAATGTCAACGACAGACGTCGAAAGTAAGTATGATTTCAGTTTGAACATTTTGTGTGAACCATTTAATACTATAACCCCATACCATTTACAAAACACACCATAATATTTTTTTATAGTGAAAAAGGTTGAGCTATGCACTCCACCACCACCACCACCACCGCCACCGCCACCGCCACCGCCACCGCCGCAACAGCCGTCGGGAACACAGCCATCACGGGAGGATCCATCCTCCCCGTGGTGGCACATCGAGGAGGACGGCCACGACCACGCGGCCACTACGGCCAATGTGACTCTGGAGCAGAGGATGGAACGCCTGGAGCGTCTCCTGCTCCAGAGTCACGATCAACGAAATGCCCCGGCCGGTAATTATATTTTAATTATTTATAGAAAAGCAATAAATAAATTAATATTAATTTATTAAAACTATTTATTATTTTTCAGCGCGATCAGAGCCCAGATGGAGTAGTGGAGGTGGACGAAGTCGGGCACGATGGTATGATCGCCGGTACGGGGCATACGGCAGAGGTCGTAGGGCCGGGCGACGCGGCGGTGGCGGCGGCGGAGGAAATATAATTATATATTATTAATTTCATTTCTTTCTTTAATAAACACACTTTTATATATATATATATATATATATATATTGTGACGTGCTGGACCACGTGAATGGCCCAGGGTCTCGCAATAGCAGCTATCTCAATATACTACGGGGTGAGGGGAACGCGAAAGAAAGGGGGACACGGTGTAAAGTAGAGAAGAATATAATTAATAAAACAAATGCCAATACACAGAAAAATTGAGAAGAACAGAAATCGGAACTTAAAACCTTAGAAAACTATATCGCTTCGAACGCGCAAGACTAGACAATAACACTCGGGGCTCACGCGGGAGCACGCGGTGTCAGAAGGGACCTTTAAACGGACTGGTGGGCGAGGAGAATCAGGGGACGGGGAAGCAGGGTAATGGCAAGGGGCAGGAGGGACAGGAGGGCTTACCGGCACTAGATATTCCGAACACAATAAATGGGCGCCAGCTACTTATACGGCGTAGCACCGTCGAGTGACCTCAGAAGGTCCTCGAATGTTTACTTTAACGCGAAATGGCACGGCTAGCAGGGGAAGAGGTGAGTGGTCTCAGGGAGGAAGGTTCCCGAACGCAATAATGGCTACTTCAATACCTCGGACTTACAATATTCAAAACGGGCGGGGAAGGGAGAGGGCACGGAGGTTTTCCCAAAAAGGGTACAGGATACTAAATTCGAACGCACGCAATATACCACTGGCCGCACGCGGTTGGCGGAAGGCCAGGCTAGAACTTCAAAAAGATAAACTACTCAAAACGGCCGGTCCACGTGGGGACGGCTCGCTAAATCCAAAAAGGGAATCTACGGTTTCTACTAAGTAATTGAGGGAAAAGGGGGTACTAGGAAAGGGGTGGCACTAGGGAAATCCAATCACGCAGTATCGTACTCACTCAATATCCGCAATACACAATAATCCAGATTCACAACTCTTGCACTCTCACTCGCAAACTCGCACTCAACGCTACGAAACCCTGGCTCGAAGTGATGAAGATTTCCGGTGGTTTGGTCCTCGTGGGCCTCCAGGGCCTCGGGGATTGGTTGGGGCTGCTCAGCTGAGAGGGCTACGCGCTTTGGCATTGGGTGGCAGTTCCGGCATGGCAGGGCATTGGTCCTTTTTGAATGGGCTGCGTTGCCGGGCCTTCCAGGGCCTCGTGGCGGCGGCACGGTGCTGGTTTCGCCGGCGCGCGTGTTGGCTGCGCGCGCCGGTCAAGATGGCGGCCTCCAGGCCTGTCAAACTTCTCCCGGGCACGTCCGCGGTCTCGGAGGGAGAGGGCTCCGCCGCTGTCACGCGGGACGTTTTCCTGCCCGTGTCAGGGGGGTGACACTGTAAATGGGCTATAGTGAAACATAGATTAGTGATATAACCTACCGATAAGATGGCGCAGCGGTAGCGTGCGCATGCGCAGAAATGCGCAGTCGCCATCTTGGAAAAAATAAGTTTGTTGTATAAACAAGTCCCTGTGCGTCACTGTCTTCCGATTCGGCGACGGCTTCGCATCTACTAATTTACGCTGGCGAATTTTGAAGTGTGTTCAGTGCAATTACAGTGCAGAGGTTTTTCTTTGAGTGTGATTGTGTTCAACATCCAGACTATTTACTTGGTGGAACTTTTGTGGACGACGATTTACAAGAATTACGACAACGAGACGAAGGCTACGCCACTCATCTTTCCAGGCTAATCTTATTTCATACTTTCTTACTTTTCTATTCTTATTTGTCTACTCTGTTTTCTTTTCTCTAATTCCTCTTCTATTTTCATATGTTAGACCTTCATAATGTCTCTTTTGAAGAAAGACATTTCCTCTTTTAGATGTGTTCCTGGTTGTACATCGGTGTGCCTACAAGTAGGATCACATTGCTTCGCAAAAGACTTGGAGCTATCAAAGGCCTGGGTAGAAGCAATGTGCAACCCCATGCTGAGGCACATCGATTCATAGCTTTTAAATAAAAATTATCATTTGTGTAAACTACATTTTTCCTTGAAAGTCTATGTACCTCATACTGCGAAGGCAATACTAAGGAAAAATGTAGTACCATCACTGCGTCTGCTAATGATTTTTATGCAAGTGTTACTATAAGTGCGACTGTAGTAATAGATCTTATTTTTATTCAATAAACAGCTTTTTATACCATAAATAACTATGCATTTATTTTATTTCAGGTACTTGCAATTATGGTAAAATGAGACCAATCGTTTGACCATATTAATTGTGCATATGTTCTTTTGCACCACATATTAACGTTTTAGGATGTTTCACGAGGGTCATACTTGTTTTTCATAATTGCAGGTGCTTTTAAAAATACCTTATAAAACTTTCAGGGCAATGCGTATAGAACGGTGAGTATAAATACACGTGTATATCTATATATACACGTGTATACCTATATATATCCCAGTATACCTATACATACCCCTGTATACCTATATATATCGCGTTAGTGATATAACCTACCGATAAGGTGGCGTTGCTGCTCGTGCTAACAGTCGAAAGCACGGGAGTGCCGTGTCTCCAATAAGTGGTCTGTGGCCCGTGTGACGGGACTGCACCGGGGCTGCATATTGGTGGCGACGGTGTCGGGTTGGTGGGCATCCATCCCACGGACATCTCGATCAGCTGTTCTCCCTGCCAATGCCATCCCTGCCTTCCGCTGCCTCGGCGACGTAGCCACTCTCGCGGTCCATCCAGGGATGCTGAGTCCTCGTAGCTGGTTCAGGGTGATGTCCTCGGTGGTGGTCCTCGATGATGGTGTTCGAGCCAGTGCCCTACGGGGAAGGGGACAGGGAGGGAAGGGTGTAGGGAGGGGATCTTAACTCTAAGTACAGTAAACCTAAAACACTAAATAAACGCAATTAACAATACTTTTCTATAATGTATGCCGTAAATGTGCTCGGGGCCAGTGGTGCCCTCGAGCCAGATGACGGGGAGGGGTTATTATAACATTTTTGTTACAATATATATATACTTTTATATATTGCTATTTGTTCTAATTAATGTTCTAATTAATGCTCGATGCTACTCATCACGTTTCGTGCTCCGTCAAATCCTTAGCGACCGTAGCAACCGCTTCCGTAACGTTGCTATGTATTTTTAACGTAAGCCGTAATAAATTACGGAACGGGGCATGCCCGATGCTACTCATCACGTTCCGTGCTCCGTGAAATACGTAATATTTCGCGAATATTTCCATGCAGGAAATGTCATTACCTGTCACCTGTCACTACCAGCTCTATAGACGAGGTCATTATCAATATCATTAGAGAAATTTAATTTCTCTACGATAAAAGTGATCGTGACTTTAAAAATGAAGTAATGATTTTCTCATCTGTATGAATAAACGCAAACACATTTTTTTATCATTTATATATTGACAGATAATGACAGGTGACAGGTACTAACATTTGACAATGACGTTTCGTGCTCCGTCAAATCCTTAGCGACCCTAGCAACCGCTTCCGTATCGTTGCTATGTATTTTTAACGTAAGCCGTAATAAATTACGGAACGGGGCATGCCCGATGCTACTCATCACGTTTCGTGCTCCGTGAAGTCCTTAAAGACCCTAGCAACCGCTTACGTATCGTTGCTATGTCCAAGACGTCATAAAAATCGTAGAGACTTAGTAAACGCTCGGTTTTATAAACGATTTTCTTCTTCTTGATTGGTGGATTCAATGAAATAACACCAAAAATGTTTTTTCAAAACAAAAAGGTTACGCCAAGTATTAAAAGAGTAGTCATTCTATAAAAAATAAATCCTTGCTAAAAAAATCTCTTGATACCTAACAAAAATATTAAATCAAATCCAATAAATTAGCCAAGCAAAAATCCTGTGGTGTACTGGTATGTGTGAGGCACGGTCCGGCGAGAGGGCACGACAAATGTAAGAGCGTGCGAACGAGTCAGTCGTTGAATTCGAGGCTGAAGCACACACGGTCTCCGTAAATCGGAGGAAATAAAGGCTTTTGGTTGTGGTCAAGGGAGCCGATTTGTTCGCAGGTTTCTTAAGACCATTCCCGTACATTACAATCTCCTAGGTAGATGCTTAATAGACGTACATGTTTCTCTACAAAAAACTTGGTGTGCCAGGGATGCAGGGCCGCTATGAAGCTTTCTGTGGTAAGATCGGTGACTATTTCGATATGAATGGCGCATGTCGCGAAACATATGAACAACGCAATGTATGCCTCGGTTGTGGTTTTGCTGCGGGCATGACCGAGTCGCACTGCGAATGGTCCGGCGTAATCCACTCCGCACGTTTGGAATGGCGGAGATGGGGTAGATCTTGCAGCAGGGAGAGCCCCCGTCAATTGTGTTGTTACTTGATTTTTCCACCGATGGCATGTCAGGCAATTATGGACCGTCTTACGTTGCGTGCGCTGATAATCCAATATCGTTGCCGTAGTGAGGCTAATAACTGCTGTGGCCCTGCATGTAAAAGACGTCTGTGTTCCCAGTCGATTATAAGCCTTGCTAGATTGCAGGTCGCGTTTAGAATCATGGGATGCATTGTGTCATATGTCCACCATATATTGGAGCTAGTCGCTGGCACACCAAGTTTTTTTGTAGAGAAACATGTACGTCTATTAAGCATCTACCTAGGAGATTGTAATGTACGGGAATGGTCTTAAGAAACCTGCGAACAAATCGGCTCCCTTGACCACAACCAAAAGCCTTTATTTCCTCCGATTTACGGAGACCGTGTGTGCTTCAGCCTCGAATTCAACGACTGACTCGTTCGCACGCTCTTACATTTGTCGTGCCCTCTCGCCGGACCGTGCCTCACACATACCAGTACACCACAGGATTTTTGCTTGGCTAATTTATTGGATTTCATTTAATATTTTTGTTAGGTATCAAGAGATTTTTTTAGCAAGGATTTATTTTTTATAGAATGACTACTCTTTTAATACTTGGCGTAACCTTTTTGTTTTGAAAAAACATTTTTGGTGTTATTTGATATCTTTTTGAAAGTAAGAACATCATGAAAAAATTAAACAAACTCATTCTACATATATCTCAGTGATGATTAAAAAAGTTAATTCACAGTAAACAGTAAAAATAAAGATGAGTAGACACTACTAAATGTATAACAAGAGGCACAGATTGCGGTAATAATTTTGTAAGAAAAAAGTATCAGATTCAATGAATTTACTGAGCAGGAGGTGAAATACAATTTAAATCCTCGTCTCAAGCAGATTGATTCTTGCGTCGAGTCATTTTCAATTACTTATACTTTTTTCCTAGCGTTGAATATAACAGACAAATTCCATTGCTGACAGGTTCAAATAAAGCTATCGTCAGCGAAGCTATGAATTTTTTCCTCTCATCGAATAGATTAAAAGACATTTACATTTTTCGTTGACTGATGCTTGATTCCATTTCAGACATTCCTTCTGACACAAATTTAAATTCATAAATGAATCTTTTCTTTATATTTTTATCATGCGGAAGCAAGTGTCTTAGAGGAATTCAGCGTCCATCAGCAAAATATATATAAATGGCTTTTTATTAATTGAACAAATAGAAAAGCTCATATTTTTGTAGACGACATGTTTATTCGAACTACCCTGGACTGTAATGTTCTTGATTTACTCAACGCTAAGAAAAAAGTATCAGATGCAATGAATTTGCCGAGCAGAAGGTGAAATACAATTTAAATCCTCGTCTCAAGCAAATTGCCTCTTGCGTCCAGTCATTTTCAATTACTTATACTTTTTTTCCTGGAATTAAGCAAAAGTGATGGTTATTGTCAGAAAGTTGAACTATGGAATATCAAAAGTCATCGTAGACAGGATACATTACATATTTGCTGAAAAATGAATAGTCCAGCTTAGTCATGAATAAGACAGAGTGGTGTTACGTTGTGTTTCCTTAACCCAGAAAAACTTTAAAGTGGCAATAGATTTTGCAAGAAGTCTGTAATTCTCTACCTATTTTAATGCGGTAAAGCTCACTCAGTTTTTTTAAGTATGCTCTACAAGTTAACCATCTAGACATTTTATAGCGTTAATTCTTTAAATATGATAACCTGTCTATTTTGAATGAATTCATTCAAAACAGAAAAACAGGAAAAAAGCAATCCATGCCGCATTAAAATACCTCTTGGTAAATCCATTGCTTCCCTTTTCTGAGCTATGGACATCAATTACATCCACTATTATACATGCACAGTCCGCAGAAACGATACGCGAACGACAAGCGCGAAATATGAGAGATAGTAGCCAACAGATGAGGCCATATAAACAGACGACACGTGGCACTGGCTCGTTGCGCATGCGCGTCTCGACTCCTTATGCATGTGTCACGTCGAAGCTCATACGTATATGCGAGAGGACAAATTTTTTAAGATTGTGTGAGAAAGGACATTTTGAGAAAAATTTTTCGACTGATATTGCTAAGATGCCAGATATCAGCATTGCGGGAACCGATTTTATTGGGCAAAGGCTCATTGCAAAGAAAAAAAAAAAAAAAAAATATTCGACCTGACACATTTTTCGCCCACGACATATACCTGCAGATAATTTAAGTTATTTCATCGTAGCAGACGAAAAAGCGCAAACTTGGCGTTAATAAGAGTAGCAGTAGCGTCTCATGAGGAGGCCGATTTTTTCTTTTAACCGATTTTTTTTTAATACTTGACGTCGAGACGCTACCGCGTCTCTTGATTAGGTAAATAAACAATTGAATATCTTACGGCTTATGTGTTCCGTGTTACGTGTCTCGTTGCATTGTAGAATGGCCTTTACGTGTAAAAAACTACGCCAAGTACAGGTGTGCTGTGTATTCCTCTAATAAAACGTATTGATATCACATTATTGAGGCCAAGTACATAAGTCACTACATGTTTGCCTATTATATGATCTAGCACTGGCCCATCATTTTAATTGTATTTTCAAAATTTGCTATAACGTTTTTACTACTCTTTTACATTACTACTGTTTCTCGTAGTTGATTATGAATTAATGGTTATTTAATAATTAATAAAACTTTAGCTGATTCCTTATCGAGTACTACTTGGCGGGTCCGTGCAATTCTTGATATAAATTTGCATTCATAATGCCAGTCATTAAACTCAAAACCAATGTCAACTTTCTATATAGAGCTTATTAACGATAACTCGTTAATAATAATCACGGTAAAATCTTAATAACAAACACATAATTTTAGGATACTATTAGAGTAGTAGGTGGTGCACTATGGCGACCCCCACTCCTATCCCCACTCCCATCCCCACTCCTTTTCCCCCACTCCGCGGCTCTGGCTGCCGTGGTGCAGGGTGACAGGTGCGGGGTGAGAGGGGGGATGGAGCGCAGGGGCCGTCATAGTGCACCGCCGTTTATTATTATTATTTCATATTTAAAATAATAATAATTTTTACTTTTTTTATTTAAGAGATAATTGAATACATCTTGTAACATAAAGAGTAGATATAATATATATATACATTTTTTAAACATTGAACACATTACAAATAGACCCATAGCAAATACTACCACTACTACTACTACTACTACTAATACTACATAATACGATCGATGATATTTTTAAATTATATTGCACAAGTGGTATGTATAATGCTGTTTTCTCCTCGTTTTCTTTAACTTCTTCTTCGTCTTCATCATCGCCTGTCGACATTGATTCATCGATGATGACGTCATCATCATAACATTTGTATTTTTGGAGACAAAGCGATACTTTTCTTAAGCCTTCAAATAATTGAAAATGTTATTTAATTAGAAGAATTGTGCTTTCAAGGAATGTACTAATTATTACTATATATACACACATACCGGTCTTTATCCTCTTTTTCTGACGTTCCTAGGGTATCACGTAGGAGCATCTTAATTTTGAGCTTCTTTAAACTCCAAATGATTGTATTTTGTGCCGTAGTAGATCATGCGTAATTTCTTGTCACAAGAGGCTGCAATCATCTGCTCAAAGAGCGTGTGATTTTTCTCGAAGGCCTGGACGAATCTCGTTGGTAGGAAGCACGTAAATTCATTGTCCAGATCAACGGTAATGCGCACACCATATTTCGTTTGCGTGACCCGCAGACCTGTGACAGTGTACTCTTTTTCGATCTCCAATTCCGATAATTTTTTTAGAGGTAGAAACCCTTCAGGTCTTCCCACTTTGTTTATCACTGATAAATCCATCGTGGAGATTAAACACTTCTAATTTACGTGTCAAAATATGAAATTCAGTTCTCGTGTGTATCAATGTCTTTACGATCGCGATGTCTTGCAAGAGTTTTTCTACACGCGTCTTTAACTCACGTCGTTTTCTCTTCATATACTTCAAGCTTCTGACGCTGCTTTAGCGCTGGTAATGTCTTGCAGCCCCCGTAAAGACCCTGTTATGTCCCCCCACTCTTCCAAGAAGAAGTTTCACTATATGAATATAATTTCCCTGGTTCCCTCAGCATTTTTTGTTTTTACATTGCATTGGATATCAGTTTACCGTATGACTAGAGCGGGGCCTGATACAAGGAAGACTGCTGATTCAGCTGCACGTGGCATTGTAAAGATGATCCCTCTGCAGCTGATGAAATTTGAGCGGATCACCAGTGAAATGCGCTGATTATGATTGTCGTATGAGATTCAAGGGTATCAGGTCAAATCGTAAATACTTCAGTGCAAATTCTTGTATTTTTATTTTTACAATAATAGCACAATCACAATCAACGAGTGCGAGAGCAGCAGCCTTGTACACAAGAAAAACTTTTATCTCTATAACTTCCTCCTATAGCGCTACCCGTATTAAATACTGTATTCGGCGGTTTAGACTTGTTACGCTTATTGATGTATTCATTGTAATAGTCATACACTATTTTATCGTTTTTTGACAAATCACTTGAAAATGCGCTTCTAAACCTATGAACACCAAGGCCTGTAGACATGAAATGAAGAAACATAACACAATAATGTCCGCAACACTGTGATTCAGGAGCCTGAAGCTGCTGAGTACAGTAGCGAAAGAATTTACAGTTTCGCCGGAGGCGTTGGAGATGCTGGGGGACGATTGGTGGAAGTCCGTAGCTGTCGAAGTACCATCCTCGGCCATCTCGATCGACGTACATGGCGACCCAGTGGGCTCCGGGTTGCTTGTGGCCATCAGTATTTGCGACAATCACTGCTGGCTTCGTCCACACCTTAGGGATACGATCTGCAGGATATACACCTACAGTATGATTCTTTATATCCTGCAGGACATGTAGAATTTCCAGGCTGTTCATAAGAGATAGCTGTTATAGCGGTGGCAGTGATTTTTTTCCGGATGGTACTTTTTCGTCATGCGCCAGCAAGGCAATATTCCAAGCTGTGGTGGTTCTGTATTCCCATAAAGAGCCGAAACGGTCACTATGGGAAAGCCACGTTTTGATTCTTATAGCATTATCCAGAGCACACTTGCACGCACGGTTTTTACGCAATAGTCCGTGGTAGATACAAAGCGTATCACTCTGAGGAAGATTACGGAACAATGAATCTTCGGCGTTCTCTTCTTCTAGGTTTATAATAAAACACTCTGTTAATTGCGTCAAATATGCCGCTTTATCAGAACCTCTTGTGAATATCCGATCAGCCTGCACCGCAATTTTCTTCAAAGTAGCCTCAATTGCACGTAAAGGCGTTTCACCCTCGGTCCACTCTATGCCGTGATGATTGTGCACTAACCATGTGTTTTGTCGCTTTATACTAGGCGGTAGGGCGTTATACGTGTAGGGCGGTGATACAATTCAGTGGTCATAGTAAGTCTCCTTTACAGAGATCACGGCAACTTCTTTTGGTGTAAAGTGATTATATTTATCCTTTAGGCCTTGTATATCAATTATTAAGGGGTGTTGAAGATGTCGTCACTTTTTTATTAATTCAAGGATGTGTGAAGTGTCGTCTTACTTGAGTGACAAATGTAAATGTAAATGACTATCTCTTTTACCAGAAATTCGTCATTATACTTATTCTTTACAATCTCGTTAGAAATTGTTTTTTTTTAGGCCAGGACTCGGTTTGGAGTCACTCAGCAGCCCAGGATCTGAACCAACGAATTTATATGGATCGTGAAAAAATTCTGCCACAGCCCGGATTTGAACCGGGAACTACAGGGGTCTATCCTGTCGCGTTACCAGTTTCGCCACCGTGGCTCTAACAGAATAATTCCACGATCCATTACGCTAGGACATTAATTATTTATAGACAATGTTATATATGTTATATAAATATATACATATAGACAATGTTATATATGTTATATAAATATAACATTGTCTATAAATAATTAATGTCCTAGCGTAATGGATCGTGGAATTATTCTGTTAGAGCCACGGTGGCGAAACTGGTAACGCGACAGGATAGACCCCTGTAGTTCCCGGTTCAAATCCGGGCTGTGGCAGAATTTTTTCACGATCCATATAAATTCGTTGGTTCAGATCCTGGGCTGCTGAGTGACTCCAAACCGAGTCCTGGCCTAAAAAAAAAACAATTTCTAACGAGATTGTAAAGAATAAGTATAATGACGAATTTCTGGTAAAAGAGATAGTCATTTACATTTACATTTGTCACTCAAGTAAGACGACACTTCACACATCCTTGACTTGTATATCAATGACAATATTCATGTCGTTTCGCGACGTTGTAGCACCTCAAGCTATAAGCGCAAACTGAATTCTACTGCTGACCGTTCTGCAGATATATGATACTTTTCGGAACAAGCTCCATCGTTTAGCCACTGAAGTCTACAATTACCTGCCTCGAAGAGTCTATCTCCAATACATTATCATATTCCGCGTATACAATACAGTTAATTGTCGAAGACAAAGCTTCAGCGAATCGCACCTCTATTCTGACGCTGCCATGCCTTACTAAATTCCAATGACTGTTACTGTTTGCCGAGAGGTCAGGCGTTAGGTCAAACGCAAAAAGGCAATAACCGTGAGGGTAATTTTCACGCGAAATGCAATTACCCTGATTGAGAAAGTGGATACCCGTGCCGGAGAACAATGTGTGATAGGCATCCACATATAGAGAGGAATCTGTAAAGTCGGGTTGTAGAGGTTTTGACGGTATCTGTATACCATCGGCATATAAAGAAAGATAATTAATTTTATAATTTTGAAAGTTAAAGGGTTTTAGCGTACGGTCACCGTTGAATGCCCTATTATCGACGAACCCTAAAATTATGCGCTTAGGTAATTGTCCTAGTATGACATTATCCAAAGTGTCACCATGTACACCAGCATGCATTGATAGAGCTTTAACTTCAACACGCGTCAAAGGGTATTTAGCCGTAGATTTAGATAGAGCTCTAGCATGAGCTAGAAGCTTGCCCGGGGCTATTTTAGCGCGTCGTACAAGGAGCGAGGCTTCAGTAATACGAATACTCCAATCTTTTGACGAGCTCATGAGGCAGAAGGCATCGGTGGTGCGAACGAGCCTTAAACGCATCTCCACACCGTTTATCAGAAATCTCTCTTGATTGAAGATGTCGCAGTGCAAGTGCCCGAGAAGATCGATTGACTTTTTATGTGAGCCTAGAAATGCTCGCCTCTTAGAGAGACCAATATTTGCGTCACCAAGATCGTTCATTTTTCCTGCTGTATCGTTATGCCACAACACGCTCGTAAGATGAGAGTTCTTTGCACCATAGCCATAATTCAAGAGTGTTTCAATATACGCTCTGTAGGCGTAAGCGTTATTAGGAGGGGACACAAGCTTTTGATTCAAAAACACATCGATCTGATTAAACATTGAATGCATCAAATTATTGACAGGTCCAACTTGAATAGTAGCATCGGGCTTCAGCGCCGCTGATTGTATTTGCACGCGCATACTTAACATAGTATGAGCAAGATCAATGTACTCATCCCCCTGCCCTGGTACCACAAATTCTATAGGTGAATCGTCTGTTAGAGATGAGATCGGCTTATAATACACCCATTGTGTTCCCTCGATTGTAGTTTGCGTTGGGGGCAAAGTAAACAGCTCAAGCTCCGACTTTAAGCACTCACACGAATGGGTATGTAAGAATGCCATTTTTTCTTTTTTTTTACCGCAATAATACTTTTTAACTGAAAATATCGGACACGGTTCTTAGACTTTTTTTCTTCTTTTTCGTTCTGTTGCCTGCTTTTGTCTTTCTTCTATTCACAGCTTTCTTCTTCTTTATCTGATCAAAACGTTTTCTCGACGTTGCAGACTTCTTTCTTTTTTTTACACCGATACGACGCGACGCACTACCACGAGTAGAATGAGCCAACTTCTTGATTTTAGTTGCTTTATAGCCGGAGCCCTGCATCAAAGTATTAATTTTTTCTTCGGCTTTACGCTTTAGATTCTCACCTGATTCACGTAGACGTGTTCTGAAGGCTTCTCTCGGCTGTACCCCATTATCCATTATATCATTGGCTACATTAATTCCAGAGCGCAGCGCTTCTTTACCGACAGCCTTAGCTCCCTGTTTTAGCAGAGGTATGATGCGCCGAAAGAGTCCACCGAGGAAGCTGCCTATACCGTGCCCGCGCTGATTGGGCGATCCTATGTATACCTGACTGATACCTCCATATCCAGTCCGGGCGCCGCCGTCTGCGTATCAAAGTAGCTGTCGTAGTAAGCCATAAAGCAGGCGTCTTCATTAATCGATGCGTTTGAACTGTAGCGTCACCGTCAACGTCCCGTGCTCGAATGGTATTGGCTCGCCAAACTCATCCCTTATATCGATAGTTATCGTTTGAAAACTGGTGCGCAAAAGAGGCAGATAACGAGGCGGCGAAAATCTTTGGATTTTCATAGAGCCATAACTGTAATTATCAGAGACCTCTGACGCCACAACGCGCAACAATGGAGTGTGCACATCTCCTGTAATATAGGGCTCACAGATGTCCGTATAAACGAATAGCATGCTAGGTATTCCGCCAATTAAATTAGCTGGCCTCCGACCAGTATGCTTATCTCCAGTCTGAAGTATTATACGGTCAGTAGGGGTAAAACCTAGAATTTTATTTAGTAAGTCGGAGAAGTACAGAGAGTGCTCCATATTCTTGCACTCCGTGCAAATACGCGTTACAGACACGTATCCATTACGGCCACAATGAAATCTGAAATGCCCTATCACACACGGTATCTCGTTAATAACCTCAATTAATGAGTTTATACTGCGGTACAGGCCAGGCGGAACGTAGGCCCGATCTTCTCTCAAATCGTGATCTAGTAGGTTAGTAGCTGTCTTAGGTATTGCCTCGTTAATAACCTCAATTAATGCATTTATACTGCGGTGGAACGGCGGAACGTAGGCCCGATCTTTTCTCAAATCATGATCTAGTAGGTTAGTAGCTGCCATAGGTTTTGCAGTGCTCGTAATGATATTGATAAAATTCTGTTCTCCCTCGGGAGGTACATGTAAAATTGTCATGGGTATATGCATTTCAACTAGGGAAACAGCCCAGCTACCCTGCAAAGAGACACTTTGCGGTAAGTGCGTAGTATAGTGCGTTGTCGTGTTATCCGGATAAAATTTCATGCTACTATTGCTGGGTAAAACAATATAAAATTCGTCTCTCATCATCTTGATTTTCCTTTCTTATTAATTTCCTTTGATGGCTGGCGTACTCGCGATAATTCAGGTTCATAAAAAATACCGTCAATATCTTCGTCGTGAAGATCGCGCAAGATATATACCACAGGCTCACTACTACGTGACACTCGGTGTATTTTGAATAACTCACTGCTCCAACCGCTCTCGTAACCTTTTGCAAAGGCGGCTTTTGCTCTACTGATACGTACAAAATCACCTATGGCATATTTAGGAGGGCAATGGTGTGCTCTCATCACGCGACGTTGCAACAGATTAGATCGTGCCTTTGCCGCCGTAGCAAGCGTCACCGCGGCAGGAGCCATTTTTATGCTACTATGTCGGGCCTGGTTGTATGCCGAAACGATATTCTGCAAAACGTCGATATAACGTTTCTCCCCTGAATGCGTGAAAAAGCGCCACATCCTTTCTTTCAGAGTTCTATTAAAGCGCTCGACAACAGCTGCTTTTATGTCGGGATTTCTGGCAACGCGGAATAGAATATTCTTCTTTCTCAGGAACGTCTGGAATGCTGCGCCTATGAACTCTTTACCTTTGTCCGTCTGTATGTAAATAGGTGATCTACAATTACTTTTTTTCTGCGATAGTATACGCGTAAATGCTTTAGCTACTGACAAGGCTGACTTATCGACTAGAGGTTCGACCCATGCATATTTACTAAGAACATCTATGACTACAAGAAGATAGACATAACCGTCATTATAATCCTTTATTGAGCGCAGATCTACGAGATCAGCCTCCCAAACATCGTCGATGTTCCGTACATTGTAGAAGCGTCGTGGAAACCGATACCTCACAGGTCTGTGCATTGTGTAGGCATCTTGAGACTCTAACCACTCTATCGTTTTTTCATTCGAAATTTTTTTCTTACGCCCCACGTGTAGCAATTTCTCGGAGCCCGAAAACGACGCTTCATGGGAAGGATTAAAGTACCCTTTTTGTAATGTTTTCATGGTAGTAGTTTGAGGTTAGACCAAGTTAGACGTCTTTTCTTAATATTATTGCAGCCAAAACCACTCTGTGCAGAACGATCAGATTTGTTGTTTTCACTGCCACTGAAGAACGTAGAATGGCTTACGTCACTCAAAGCCTCGTCGTCGTCGTCGTCGTCGTCGTTACCGTTGTCGCCTTCGCTTTCGTGCCTCCGTAATGTTGAGTTGGCTCTTGATTCCAACCATAGGTCCTCATTTCCAATATATTCCCGAGGAGTTTGAATCGTTCTTAAGAGCCTAGCGAATGCTTTACGGCCGGCAAGTCTGGGAATTTTTCTTGCGCGCATGGCATCATTCATGAGATCAACAATATTTGAATCCTTGATAGTTTTTCCGCTTACGGAAACAACGCCCGCAGAATTCCAAGAAAAATTCGACGCTGGCGTCTCGTGCAGGCGGCGCAGCAATAGCTTTGCCTTGTTACGAAATTTTAATGGTACGCTTTCAATTATAATGGAATCGTTCATGCCCGTGAAGCTCTCGCCCGGTTTTCCATTATTATTTTCAGTTGATGACTCTTTCTTCCTCTTCTTCTCCACGAGCATAAGATACTGCTGAGTCCGTTCGCTGTCCGCAAAATGGAGATAACGCTGTAATACAGCCATATACGCAAGTAGTAATAGATCCGTTATAGCGAGACCTGGGGGCGTGGTTAAGTAGGGGTGGGGGTGAGTCCCAAAAGTATTACGGTTAAAATTTTTTCGTTTCAAACTCGACGCCCCCAAAAGTTTAGCGAATGAAATTTTTTCGTTTCAAACTCAACGCCCCAAAAGTTTAGCGAATGAAATTTTTTCGTTTCAAACTCGACGCCCCAAAAGTTTTACGACTGAAATTTTTCAAAAATGGGAAGTGGGCATTTTTCTGTACGAAAACTAAGCGGTAGCAGTAAAACTATCAGCCAAAACGATATGTCGGGAAGTAAAAAGGAAAATTAAAAGAGAAGCCGACATCTTGATAAAAAAGAGGCGCCGACCAGTCGCTGAGACATTTTTTGTGCAACGAAAATTTTCTCGAATCTTGGAAAAGAACTGCAACGAATGGCTAGGATTTTCTGGAGCCTTCACATTTCAGCCAGACAGTCTAACGCTCCTAGACGACGACGTGTTTCGTAGACAAAGAGTTTCAACCCACAATAGTAAGGGTAGCTACCTAAGTAAAAATTAGGATTGACTTTAAGATATGGGTCAAAAATAAATTAGGTTTGTAAACGATATGTCGGGAAGTAAAAAGGAAAACTAAAAGACAAGTCGACATCTTGATAAAATAAGAGGCGCCGTCCAGTCGCTGAGATATTTTTTGTGCAACGAAAATTTTCTCGAATCTTGGAAAAGAACTGCAACGAATGGCTAGGATTTCTGGAGCCTTCACATTTCAGCCAGACAATCTAACGCTCCTAGACGACCACGTGTTTCGCAGACAAAATATTTTATGACAGACGATTTCCAGTTTCAAAATTCTTCAAGGTGATTTTACGACTTTCGTGATACAAAAAGTATGACCGTTTAAGGGTTGGAAACTGTCTTCTAATTCCCGCTGGTATGAAAAAATGTCTGAAACCTACCTACGCCACCCGCAACCCCCACCACCTCACTATTCTAAACGTACTCTCATATAAACCCCTCCTCCGCTTTTGAATTCAGTAATGGTATAGCAGTACCCCCATCGATATCACGGTATCACTATGGCAGAATGTGATAAAAATTTGAAAAGAAAAAACAGTGAAAACAACGACAATAATGTCGCGGGAAGAAAAATTCAACGTGTGGGTTTAAACACACACATTGATAATGGTAAGTACATTTTAAGAACTTTTCGGTAGGTAAAATGTATATTAATACAAAATTGCATCTTCCTAACGAATAATGTTTTCACTTGCTAGGCAGGACTGACGATGGGGCTATACAGTCAGAACTATACAACATCGTTAGCAATGAAATTGAAGAGGCTATCGAAATTGAGCGGATAAAACGATTTCTACAAGCTGGTCATGATAATGACATCATGAATAACGACGAGAACAACTCATGGATCGATCTGGAGGATATCATCGGTGAAGACACTACGTTAGTACATCAGATAGGCGGAGGCGCAGAAGATTCTACTATGTTGCCTGGAGGTAGAGTTAAAATTGTAGATCGGTCAACGAGACACTTTCAAAGATTTAGACTCGACGGAACGTGTACAACATTTAAAATTCAGGCTCCTGAAAAAGATGTAAATCCTATGACCTGGTTGAGAGAAGCTTTTGTAGATCTACATAGGCATATGATAGAAAATCAGGGTGAACCTTCAGATCTTGTAGGAATTACATTTAATTCTCCGGGATTTTCCCAAAACCGAGCAGCAGGCCTTTCATTCCGTCCTGCGCAAGACTGTAATTTCGAGCATCTCTGGTCGCTCGTAGAAAAAGTTGCTCAAAGTGGGCACGATGTTGCCATCGATGAGTCCTTCATGATAACAGTTCAAAGAGTTCAAATGATTACTGGCAAGGGTCGAGTTACGGTGGGCTCCTATGATCGTTTCACTCTAAGCAAGAAATCTATTGTTTTAATTACCAATAATGATAATTTATGCCTACCTCGAGCACTCGTTGTAGCCTTAGCGCATTATAAGCGTGGGGATAGTCGTGCAGGGGCGTTTCATAACGAATTTCGTAGATTAGCTCATTCTAGACTAAATAACAAATTACAACTTGAGGCTGCGCGGAAATTGATGACAGAGGCCGGAGTAGAAATACCTCCCGAAAATCGAGGTATGGGGCTAAGAGAACTTGCCATTTTTCAAAAATTCTTTAATCCTCAAGGCTTAGCAATAGAGGTCTACGAACCTAAAGAACTGGGTGGTCGTAAATTGAAACCCGTATATGACGGTCGTAGTGAAGTTTTAAAGCACGGTGCGGATCTGTCGGGTACCATGCGTTTGATCCTTAACGAAAATCATTTTGACGTAATACTGAACATGACCGGCGCTACCGCGATGAAAAAATTTTGTTACGCCTGCCGGACCACTTATAACAGAGAACATAGATGCGAGGGAACGTGTCCATTGTGTCGAGCATCCCCTGCTTGCAATAATAAGATGTTAGGTGTTAAATGTTTGAAATGTCGGCGTACATTTCATGGTAACGATTGTCTTGCTAATCATCTCAAACGAAACTCATATGCTAAGTCAAAATCTATATGTGACGCAATAAAAAATTGCGAGTATTGTGGAATATCAATCATGACTAAGAAAAGGCTTAAGCATAGATGTTACGAACGCTTTTGTCATACGTGTCGTGTTAATAGGCCGCTGAGACATTGGTGTTACATATCACCTCTAAAGAAAAATATTCAATTAGCCAAGCAAAAAGAAAACGCCCCTGTAAAAGAAAATCTTTTTGTATTTTACGATTTTGAAACGATGCAGGTTCGCGAGCAGGTGGGAAACCCGGATGTTAAAGTTCACGATGTTAATCTTTGTGTAGTTCAAAAAGTATGTGAAAAATGTATGTACAATAATGACATGTCCTACCTCTGTAGTTATTGCGGTATTCGTCAATTCGTTTTTGATCATGAACCCTTAAAACAGTTTATAGATCTCGTTATAGATATGAAAGATTTCAAACAGGTGATATGTATAGCACACAATGCTCGAGGGTTTGATGCTCAATTTGTACTGAAATATATTGTAGAGACACTGAAAATAACTCCACAGATTATATTGAACGGTACTAATATCCTTGAGATTTCTTTTGAAAAAGTTAGATTCTTGGATTCTTTATGTTACTTAAGTATGCCACTTTCCGGATTTTCCAAAACTTTTAATCTCGCTAGTTCATTAGTTAAAGGATATTTCCCCCATCTATTTAACAGACCTGAAAATCAGCACTATGTCGGACCACTACCAGACGCATTGTTTTATTCCCCTGACACGATGAAGATTGTAGATCGTGCAAAATTTTTTACCTGGTACGATGAGCTTGTCAAAGCTGAATACGTGTTTGATTTTGCTGCCGAGATTAAACGATATTGTATATCGGACGTGAATCTTTTGAGACAGGGTTGTTTATCTTTTCGTAAGATGTTTATGGAGATCACTGAAATCTGTCCGTTTGCGAAAGCTGTAACCATCGCATCCGCATGTAGTGTTGTTTACAGAACTAACTTTTTAAAACAAGACAGTATCGGCATTATCCCCAAGAGTGGTTATAGAGGATTTGATAACCAGTCGATCATCGCATTAGAATGGTTTGCGTGGGTTGAGCATGAACGCGGATATCGCATAGAGCACGCAGGTCGTGGTGCTGAAAAGGTATTACCCGGTGGTTTGAAGGTAGATGGATATTATGAAACAGATAGTGGAAAAACAGTATTTGAATTCCACGGATGTTGGTTTCACGGTTGTCCCAAATGCTATCCTAGCGATCGGGATAAAGCAAATATTGTTAATGATGTGTGGTTAACTTTGAATGAGCGATATGAACGCACCATGTTAAAGTCATCACGCATTAGAACATTAGGTTATCATTTAGAAGAAATCTGGGAGCATGAATACCGTCATTTACGAGCCACGGATAACAAGTGTAAAAACTTTATCGAACACGCGGCGCCACCAGTTTTAAAAAAGAGTCGCCTCGCTCCGAGGCATGCGTTCTACGGGGGCCGCACGGGTAATACTCGAACGTACTATAAGGTTAACGATGGAGAACAGATTCGATACCTCGATGTTACTTCGCTCTATCCCACTGTAAATAAATACGACAAGTTCCCCGTGGGACATCCTGTAGTGTATATAGATGAGGAGTGTAAACAGGTTACAGGCGATGATAATGACATATCAAAAGTTGAAGGACTGATAAAATGTACAGTTTTACCACCGAGAAATTTGTATCATCCTGTTTTACCTGTAAGAATGCATGGTAAACTAATGTTTGCGCTATGTCGTTCTTGTTGTGATGAGTTAAATCAGAATCGTTGTACACATGAAAATTCGGAAGATAGGACTTTTACAGGTACGTGGGTTTCTGTTGAACTTCAAAAAGCAGTCGGTATGGGTTATATCATCACGAAAATTGAAGAAATATGGCAATACGAGGTTAGTCAGTACGACCCTAGTACACGTATAGGTGGTTTGTTTGTCGATTATATTGATACATTCTTAAAGGTAAAACAGGAATCTTCGGGTTGGCCTATAACGTGCATTGATGAGGAGAGCAAACAGAAGTATCTAGATGATTACAAAAAGGTTGAAGGAATTACACTCGAACGTGAGCGCGTAGCAAAAAACTCAGGGCTGCGAGCCGTTGCAAAATTATGTTTAAACTCATTCTGGGGAAAATTTGGTCAACGTGAGAATCAAGCAAAAACAACGGTCGTAACCGATGGCAAAACATTCCTCGAGACAGTTAGCGATCCTAAGAAAGAGATACTTAGTGTTCTCCCGGTAAGCGATGATGTGGTATATGTTAACTGGTGTAACGTAGATGATACTATCGAGCCCTCGAAAATTACGAACGTTGTGATTGCCGCGTACACAACAGCTCAGGCTAGACTACGACTGTATGCTCTTCTTGAGAAGATTGGTAGACAATGCTTGTATTACGATACGGATAGTATTATTTTCATTCGATCGGACACTCCTGATTCTAAAGATTTAGAAACAGGGACGAATTTAGGGGATTTAACCGATGAGTTAGAAGATTACGGAGAAGGTAGCTATATAAGCGAGTTTGCATCGTGCGGTCCCAAGTGCTATGCGTACAAAGTTGAAACCCCTAAAAGTGTTACTAATTATATTTGTAAAGTTAAGGGTATTAGTCTTAACTATGCAAATACGAAAAGCATCAACTTTGACACATTAAAATCTTTTGCAACTACTGGTATCTCGCCCGAAGGAGACGAAGAGGTGGTTCTTTCTTATAAATCCTTAAGACGAACCCCAATGCACGATGTCATTACACGAAACGAAACAAAAACGTTTAAGAATAATTTTGTGAAGCGACGACTAGTTGATAACTACGATTCAGTACCATACGGTATGTTGTAAATTTATGTAATTTTAGACTATGGTAATGTCCTACGACTATGTACACTTTTTAAGGAATAATAAAAAGTAAATAAAGTGTTCACAGTCTTTAACGTTTTCCTTCTTAAACTGGGCGTGCACGATTTTTCACAAGACGGCTATCTAAAACTGTACCACCCCCACAAACCCAAGGACCTATTGCATCACCCCATTGTGCAATAATAAGGAAAAGACTTGTAGGTCTGCGGAAGGGATGGTCACATTTTTTGACCACTGTGTGGTAGGGGTAGATCATCCTTTTTTATAAATAGTGGATAGAGATGGTACAGCACTTCAGTACTAGATACAGATATCCTAGAGACACTGCAACCAAACATAATGGAAAAAGATTTAGACAAAATTTTGCACCACCACCCGGCAACATCCTTCCTCAAGGATATAATGTGTGAAGAGTTTCAACGACCGGCTGGACCCGATAGAAATTCCAGAGTGCTACGCCGAATTTTTGAGAATGCGAAAATAGCAAAAATAGTGCAATGGTTTAAGAAGGGGTGCATGGCCCATCAGGGTACTATAAATCTATGCCTTGAAGCATTAAAAATTCGTGGTGAAGATCGCGATAGCCGAGTGCGGGTGATCAGAAACCGTGGTAAGTGATGCTCAAGTGGTGGCTCGTGTACCTCTACTTCTCTCTATCTAATAAAGTGCGTACTAACGTCATAAATTTATCCACAGCCATTCAAATAAAATCTTCCACCTCTATAACGACAACCGCCATCGTTCATGAGGAACCGGCGGTGCTATTACCAACGCCAGTTCCGTCGCCATCATCATCATCATCATCATCATCGTCATCGTCATCATCAGCTTCTCCACTAGGGCCAATACAGCCATCATCATCACCATCGTCACCACAACAACCATTATCATTTACTCCTCAGCCACAACGAGGCGTGAAAAGATTGTATGAGGAGGAGGCTGTAGAGACTAAGGATGGTAGGTTCTATAACTATATTATATATTTTTATTAACAAGAATTTCATTTAATACTTATTATTCCTGTTTATAGTAAAAAAACCCAACAATCTGGAGGATTTAGCCTTTATGCGACAACAGCTCGAGACTATATCTGCGCAGGTCGCGTCACTGCAAGAGAAAATATCGCAGCCTCCGGTTATCACGATATTCGACGATGAGGATGTCGTAATTAAAAAAGAGCCGACTTCGCCATCACCACCACCTATGGAGGAGGAACAGGCTGTAGATATATACCCTGAAAACAATATGCTTCTAATGTCTCCTGAGGTGCAGGAGGCATTAGAGCATTTACTAAATATCGACGAGGCTGTCAGAAATATACCTTTATAAGCTTGATGATAGCATAATAGTATAATATTAAGTAGTAAAAATAATTGTATAATAATATTAATAATAAAAAACATGTTTTATACTGTAATAACGTGTCCCTCTTTTACTCATCCTTCGCAAAATTACTCTCTTTAAACCTAAGGTGGGAATGTAGGGCCTAGTTGATAATAAAATAATAATTTTCGGGGTATAATATATATATATATTTATTATAAGTAAGATCGACAGCTTTGAGTACAATGATGTGTTTTATTGGTGTGTTTCTTAATTCTCCCGTAAAATTTTCTAACTATATAATCGTTCTTATTATAATTTGTTGAAAAAAAGTCTTGAAACTGCTGCATTGTGTATCCGCGGGACTTGTAATACAAAAACATCAGACAGTACTGCCCGCAAACTTGCGACTTGAGAGACTGCAACGGTTTTTGATTCCATGTAATTTTTCTTGAATTCGTTCTCATAGCCTCCTGATGATTCCTCACAAAAGGTTCTAACCCATAACTATCAAAGTATTCACATTCTCCTCGCTGATCGATATAAAATGCTACCCAGTGAGTGCCGGGTTTGTTATGAGGATCTGTATTCATAACTATAGCCGTCGGTCTATTAAGACGTAAGGGGATTCTGTCTGCTGGAAACACCCCCTTCGACTTAACTTGTATGCCCCGTAGAACTTTTTGAATCTCAGGTGTTGTCAACGCTTCTCGCCGTTTAAACATGCTTCTTGTTAGGTATGATGACTTACACAGTGTCAATGAAGAACTAGACATTTTCAGCTCTTGCACGTCTACATATTAACTCGACTAACTGGAATAATCGGCTATCACTTGTCGCGAGGAGTCTATTTCTATGATATTGTAAAATTCGGCATATACAATGCAGTTTATAGTAGCCTCCAGAGCATGAGCAAATCCCACTTCTATTCGGACGGTTCCATGCTTTATGAGATTCCAATGCATAGCACAAGATGCGCTCAAATCGGGTGTTAGATCAAACGCCGTGAAACAATGTCCGTTCGCATATTCCGTACGGCCAATGCCATTTCCTGTATTTCCGTAGTGAATACCAGTTCCCATAAAGAGAGTATAGTAGTTTCGGACTGATAACTCTTTATCATATGCAGGCTGAAGAGGTCTGCTGGGTATTTGAACGCCATCGATATAGAGCGATAGATTATTAATGTTGAAATGTTGGAAATTGAACGGATTTTTTGCAGGCGCTCCGTTGAAAGTCTTATTTGTGACAAAACCTACGATGATTCGTTTCGGTAATTGACCCATAAAAACATTGTCGAGAGTCTCTTGTTGTATACCGGATGGTATAGAAAGAGATTTTACTTCGACTCTTGTTATGGGGTACTTCGCCGGCGTCTGAGCCAGAGCTTTAGCGTGAGCTAAAAGAATCATTGGACTGATTTTCACTTTTCGCACGAGTAGCGTGGCTTCTGTGATATGGACCTTATAATCCCCAGTTCCAGATTGCATTAAGCAGAAATTATCTTTAGATCTAACAAGTCGTAGCTGCATGTCAACACCGTTTAACAAATATTTCTCCTGGTTGAAAACGTCACAATGTAACGGCCCAATGAGATCGAGTATTCTGCCATCTTTGATGGCACTTGCTAAAACACCAGCGTTACCGCTAGCAACAGATTTGGTAATGTCGTCAAAAGCACCTGGTGATTGGGGATAGTACAGGCCTGCCGTGAGGTGCGTATTTTTCGCTGTAGACTCATAGTTTAAAGTATTCTCAATGTATGCTCTGTATGGATATGTGTTACTCTGTGGTGATACCAGTTTTTGATTAAAAAATACATCCACTTGACTGAAGATGCTGTGTAAAAAATTATTGACAGGCGCCACTTTGTCTCCTGATGTAGGCTGGGCAGAGGGCTTTACCTGAACTTGCAGGTATAAAAAAGTATGAGCTAGATCAACATACTCATCTCCATGCCCTGATACAGAAAATTCGATCGGAGCATTATCGGAAAGTGATGAAACCGGTTTATAATGTATCCAATTGCCACTCTCAATAGATGTCTGCGTAGGCGGTATTTTAAAAAGATCCAGTTCTGTTTTTACACATTCACCTGAATGCGAATGTAGGAACGACATTTCTACTTTTACGATTATTCAAAAATATCTCGAGTTTTCTTGATAGTTTTTTTCTTGAATGTATTTTTTTTCTTGTTCGATGTTTTAGATTGCTTCTTCTTTTTCGTAATTTTATTTTTTGAATTACCTCCCGTAGTGAAACGTCTTCCCGGAGGTACGGTAACAAACTGACCGTTCCACTTTCGAGGTAATGATTTATAACCAGAACCTTTCATCAGGTCATCAAGTTTATCTACCGCTTTTCGTTTTAAATTTGCTTTTGATTCTTTAAATCTATTACTCAGCGCATCACGGAAAGGTGTCTTATTTTCGACATCGTTCACGACTCTAAGTCCTGCGTGAAGAGCCTCTTTTCCTACGGCTTTAAACCCTTTAGTAATTAGGGGCAGCGCCTGTCTAAATAATCGAGCCATAAACGATCCTAAGCCATGACCCCTCTGGTAAGGAGCACCGGCATATACAACGTCTACTCTACCGCCTACCTGGTTCAGGTAATATTCCTCATAAGCGTTCATAATGTCTTCAATTGTTGTGACGACGCCGAAAATGTAATGTAACCGTCAGTGTACCGTATTCAAATGGCGCTGGCCTACCAGCGTGATCGCTTATAACAGTTTCGATTGATTGAATTGGACCACCAACTATGGGGTAGTAATGGGGCATGGAGAAAGTCTTAGACTGGGTACTCCCAAAAGGATGTGTTTGAGCATCACATTCGACAATGCGTAAGAGCGGCGCATGAATATCGCTAACTACATGGGGAAGAATGATGTCTGAATATATAAAGAGCTGGCTCGGTAATCGTCGAGTGATACAGCCAGGATTTCCTGCTTTTACAAAGCTGGTGCCTGTAGAACTTAAGCTGAGTGTTGACATTGTAAATCCTAATATTTCGGTGAGGTCTTCTGGAAACTGTAGAATGTGTGTCTGTGGACAATTTTTGCAGACTCTCTGTATAAACACACGCCGTTCATTCTTGAATACTCCAATGTTGATGTGATCTCCAAAAAGCTTATCCATCAGGTCCGTTATAGACTTTAAATTTTCATATTCACCGCTAGGGAAAAAATGAATAGTATCGCTGACATTCACGGCGTTCGTCGTTTGAAGACTATCTTCTTCAGTATCTATTTTAATAGATTGTGGTGATAGTGTTGACGTGATATTTTTCTTAATACCGGCACCCCTAGCAGCGTGTGCTGTCTGAGAATGTTTAATTTTCCTTGGGTCATCAGCTGTTTGAAAATCCCTGCTTAGGGCCTTAGTATTCGAAGGCTTTTGAGGTTCTTTTACCGCTGGCGTCGCATCGATTTGCCTTATATAACTATCTTTGATAGCAATAAAAGTTATCGGTATTTGAGTTTCAACTAGAGCTGCTTCCCATTCGCCTTTCAAATTAATGGGATCAGGCAATTGTGTAGTGAATCGTGTTGTTGTGTTTTCTGGATAGTAAGACATTGAACTGTTCGAACATAGTGTTAAATAGAAATTTTCATTTACTTCCATGCTTCTATGCTATCGGCTAAAATCCACGAATTGAACTTTGAGGGATACCCCTTCCACTTGACTAACACTTGTCGACTACGACCTTTCCCCTTTGAGTCAATGATTTTATCTATAAGGAATATGTCGTCCTCCCTTTTTATTACCTTTTGTAATTCTTCTGCGTAATAACTGCCTGTAATTGTTTCACCGGCGAGATCCTCCAATGCGTATACAATAGGCCGTCGATGTTTAAGTATGCGTACTACTTTGAATATTTCCTCAGTCCAGTTGCTTTTATACCCTTTATCGAATATTCCTTTTTCTTTAGAAACTCTTACGGTATCGCCAACGTCAAATTTAGGACGCGAGTCATAAGTTAAAAATTTACTCGTCATATTCTTATAAGCTCTGACTGCATTGTATAAATTAACATCTCTCGGCCTCATACGTATCGTTGAATGGATAGACGCGTTGTAACCCTTCACCAAGTCTTGAATTACGTCAATATATCGTTGACTATTTTTGTGTGTGAAGTATCTATACAGTTTTTCCATAAGAGTTCTATTAAAACGTTCAACTAAACTCGCTTTCGCGTCGGGATTCTGTGTAGTATAAAAATATACATTTTCATTTTCTAAAAATTTCTGAAACTTCTGTCCGACAAATTCTTTTCCTTTATCGGTCTGCAGGCTTTCAGGCTTCCGTTCACTATTCTCAAAAATATATTTAAATGCAGCGATTATAGAGTTATTTGTTTTATCTTTTAGTGGGACAACCCATGCGTACTTACTAAGAGCGTCAACGACAGTCAAAAGACAAGTGTAATCATCATTTAAACTTTTAAGGGATTGTAAAATAATTAAATCTGCTTGCCATAAATCATCGATGTTCGTCACATCGTAATGACTCCTGGAAAATTTTTTACGGATGGGTTTATGGAGGGTGTATGCATCAGTTTTTTTTAACCATTCATCAATATATTTTGTTTTGACTTTTTTATTTAAACATTTTTTCAATTTTACACTTCCACCATAACCTGCTGGATGTGCAGCGTTATAATACACTTGTTCAATCATTTCCTTTGCATAAGTTTCAAGGTCTTCCAAGTTTCATAGTTGGGGCTATATTTTCGCTGTTTAATTTCACGTGGTGTTACAAATGGTGTTGTACGATACTTCCGCTTCCCTTCGAACCCCCGTGGTGATGATCTTGCTACAGCTCTACCGGGCGTTCGATCTGGAGATGGTGATCGTGATGGCCTCTCAGAACTAACCGGTGTAGATCCCCGTTTTTTTTTCAAACCCTGATGTCGGTGAGGCGTACTGCCTGAAGATTTTATTCCAGTATCCGAACCACTGTGCTCAATTTGTCTAATTCCCGACACCTCGAGTTGCTTCTTCATGCGAATATAATTCAATATCTTTGAGTTTCCTATAAACTCATGCGGTATGTTACCTTTATGGCATACTTCGACAAACTGTTCCCAGCCGACTGGATTAGAGTTTTTTCTACTTCTCATAGCATCGTTAACTAAATCAATAATATTCGCTCCGGGTACCTCGGTGCCATCTATGAATACTTTCCCACTTGGTTTCCATGATACAAGACTGCGAGCGAGCAAATTTTTAGTCAAAAGTTCAGCCTTACGTCGAAATTTTTGAGGTACACTCTCGATAACATTAGCTACTAGATTGTCTTTCAGAGGTTCCTGTTCCTCCTCGTTGCTGGTGATTGTTGGTACTATTGGCGCTGGCGATTCCGCATTATCCACTATGGGGAGTGTTATCGTCTTTCTTGAATCTTTAGCAAAAAATAAATATCGCTGTAGAATCTGATTGTAGTGTTTCCATTTTTCGTCGGCTTGCAGTTTGGATCGTAATATTTCATCCATGTCTCGGTCCATTTCAAGGAAATGATCGCGTTCTTTTGGGAGCGGTCCCCACTGCAAATTCTCCACAGTTTCATGCGGGATCAAAACCATCTTCTTAGCATGTTCCATCTTTCAATTATTTACTCCAAATACTTTTGAAGCAAGAATCGATAATAAAGGTCCTAACAATAAAGGCAAGAAGCCTGATCCTTTTTGAACGAGTAATTTCTTCTTTCCGTTCCAGGTACCTTTGTTACATGCCAGTTTACGAAGAATTTTTTTATGTTTAGCCAGATGTTTTTTCTCTTCGGATGTAAGTGGCACCCCGCCGTGTAGGAGATTAAGAGCGCATTCACAGATAACACGAACCAACTTTGAATCTGCTACTTTGAGTACAGCACGTCGATGTTCCGGTGCTAATTTACACAGAGCCTGCAGCGTGTGGATGTGTTTTTTGCAGCGCATCTCAGGCTAATAGTTTAACGTCGACGAGTACCGTTTGTTTTATGCTCCTTAGGAACGTAAACGATGTGTGCTGGGTCGTTTGGAAATAAACACGTTCGCACTCGACAATTTTCAGGTGTGGCCTGTTTGAGATCCAGAAGTAAATAGCCGTGAGGTATCAGTGTCGCGTCGTAATAAGCATCCTGAAGAAATCTGGGGTTGGTTGGATAAACCTGACGTGCAAGATGTTGAATCTGTGCTCGGTCTCGTGGGTTTTTGAAAAGGACAATGTAGTTAGCGTTTAAAGATATATCACGCTGACCTCGTCCCTGATGAAAAATATTTTGAGTAATGAAGAATACACTTAAGTTTTTATGATGACAACCTTTTGTAAAAATATCAACTATCTGCTCATTAGATTCCCGCATCATGTCGTCTATAATTATTAGTATGGGATGTTCTCCGGTGAAATCTGAGCAGGAAGGCAGCCCTTCCTGAAACTCAACACTCTTTAACTCCTTCGAACGATAGAGAGGCTGTGATTCGGAATAATACCAGATAATTCTAGGAAATTTAACATCGCTCATATCCTCGATGTAATTTATAAAGTTTTTAACGAAATAGCTTTTTCCGCATGAACTAGGCCCTGCCACAATGGCCGACCACGGGTGAACCCAGCGAGGATCCATAACTTAACACGATCAAACGTACTAGAAAACTGTAAAGTTTTTCAAAGTGTCGAGTTTAAATACTAAGAAAATATTTTTAAGATTTCGTATTGCTACCAGTTTCTATTATTATGTAGGGATGGTGGATAGAGAGTGGGGATGATGCTCTAGTCCTATAAGAAGCGTCGTTTCTCAGGATCTTCAATCAGTAACAAACATTGTTAGTTACATCTCAGATATCCTTGTTAAAATGACCAATTCTCAAAGTTCAGACTGGGATTGTCCAGCTACTCACGCCGCTTTATACCATGAAGAGAAGTGTGATGGTGTTGAACATTGGATATTGTGTGCGAACCCTCAAATGTACGAACAATCTCAACGTTTGGAAAAAGTCTGTACGAAAATGTGTCCAGTCTATCGTGCTGGGGGCGTAAGACGGCCTGAAGGTATAGATACGCCTGATCGTCTAGCCTTAAAAGAATCACTACCTGTGGAAACATCTGACGTGGAAAATGGCAAGAGGAAAAATAAGGAAAACGATGGCAATTGTAAACGAAAAAAGGTAGCACTTAACGAAGGAGAAAACAGGATGTCGCTTAAAAGATCTACGGGTGTGAATGCCACGCCTTCTACATCTACTTCGCCACCCGTTCCAAAACCATCACCATTGCTGATGATGCAAACTGTATACAACTTAAACAGTCAGAAGCGTATCGTCGTGGGACTAGACATTAACAATGGATATCAACCGACTTTACAACTCCTTGGTTGTAGAGGAGATGCCGTTACGCTTCTACCATTGGACTGGCGACTTCTTCTCGATCACTCTGAGAAATTCATAGCCCATTTTATAGATATTGCTACAAAGAGTAATGAATGGTCTACGATACCCCTCGCAAGTTGTAATATTGTATTATGTGAATTATATGGTGACCGCGCAATAAAAATAACATCGGGGAAAAATAGTATTGCTTTCAAGAGACAGTGTTTTGAAAAACTTTTAAAATTAGAATCATGTATATGTTCCTATCTAATACTCGCTGATGATCATTATACTACTACGATACGTACTCGTAATAGTTTTTTGAATGAAATTACAGAGGCTTTTGAAAGCGGTAAAATTTCGAACATCACACCTAGCACTGTAGCAGATCTTCTTGGTGCGCATTGCATATTTAATCATCTCGTCACAGAATTAGTAGCATTAGCAATACACGACTTAGTAAATAGTTCACTCGAGCGTTTAGATTGTAGTTATACCTGGAGTGATTGTATGCCTTAAATTAAAGCATAGAAAAATTGTATGAAAAGTAAATAAAAAACTGTTTATAACATAAATTATTGACTTTATTCCATTATCCTTATTCTTCAAAGTATTTAACTCCCCAATCTTCAAAAGGTCCTGTTGCAGAATGTATTTTCATTGCGAATAAAAAATGTAAATCAAAAATATCAAATGCCCAGGGAGCGTTTGTACATCCTTCGTACCACAACCAGGACATCCTTTCCCTTTTTTCGATTCTTCGCATACGCACATCACGCACCATTTTCCAATATTCTTTTCCTGTGTCGAAAGGGCCCTGTTTATTGTATCTTGCGGTTCTCCTCATGATGAAAGTTTATCTTTATTCACTCTGCAGACAGCTTTACAAAGCGTTTACAAACCTAATTTATCTTATGACCCATATCTTAAAGTCAATCCTAATTTTTACTTAGGTAGCTACCCTTACTATTGTGGGTTAAAATTCTTTGTCTACGAAACACGTGGTCGTCTAGGAGCGTTAGACTGTCTGGCTGAAATGTGAAGGCTCCAGAAAATCCTAGCCATTCGTTGCAGTTCTTTTCCAAGATTCGAGAAAATTTTCGTTGCACAAAAAATGTCTCAGCGACTGGACGGCGCCTCTTATTTTATCAAGATGTCGACTTGTCTTTTAGTTTTTCTTTTTACTTCCCGACATATCGTTTACAAACCTAATTTATTTTTTGACCCATATCTTAAAGTCAATCCTAATTTTTACTTAGGTAGCTACCCTTACTATTGTGGGTTAAAATTCTTTGTCTACGAAACACGTGGTCGTCTAGGAGCGTTAGACTGTCTGGCTGAAATGTGAAGGCTCCAGAAAATCCTAGCCATTCGTTGCAGTTCTTTTCCAAGATTCGAGAAAATTTTCGTTGCACAAAAAATGTCTCAGCGACTGGACGGCGCCTCTTATTTTATCAAGATGTCGGCTTCTCTTTTAATTTTCCTTTTTACTTCCCGACATATCGTTTTGGCTGATAGTTTTACTGCTACCGCTTAGTTTTCGTACAGAAAAATGCCCACTTCCCATTTTTGAAAAATTTCAGTCGTAAAACTTTTGGGGCGTCGAGTTTGAAACGAAAAAATTTCATTCGCTAAACTTTTGGGGCGTTGAGTTTGAAACGAAAAAATTTCATTCGCTAAACTTTTGGGGGCGTCGAGTTTGAAACGAAAAAATTTTAACCGTAATACTTTTGGGACTCACCCCCACCCCTACTTAACCACGCCCCCAGGTCTCGCTATAACGGATCTATTACTACTTACGCAGACCACTTTTCTCTCTCATCCTTGTACGTGTTGGAATCCAAAATATTTTTCATTTCACTATCCAGTCTGCTCAAAATAGCAGCAATAGGACGATCCTCTTGTGTATCTGGCGCATTCACAGACTGTCGATGACTTTGTATGCTAAGCTGAGGTAGATTCTCCTCCGGCACGAGAACCATTTTTCTTGTGTGTTCCATCACCCGCGACCACCGATCAGGTTTGACAGAAGAGTTCCTAGTACTGGCGCTAGCAAGAGAGGCAGGAAACCACCGCTCTGCACAACAAATCGCTTCTTACTCTTCCAGCAGCCTTTTTTCGCTGCTAAACGCCGAAGGACAGACGCGTGGCGACGTAATTTTTTCCTTTGCTCCGATTTCAGAGGTACATTACCACGAAGAACATTCAAGGCACACTCACAAATGCACCTAATTATACGCACATCGGCTTTTCGTAAAACGGCTTCACGTTGCTCCTCGTTGAGATACTGAAGAGCCCTTAATATAGCAATGTGCTTCTTGCAGAGCGATGATCCGTTTCGCTCCATCACAGGCGTAGAACTGGCAATTCAGCGGTTGAAACGCTGCTTTTGAACTTTTTTCGCGGTAAGTAGACGAAATGATGCGCGTCGTCTGGAAAGATACAGGTGCGAAATCTGCAGTTATCGGGTGTAGATTGTTTCAAATCCAGTAAGAGATACCCGTGTGGCTTTGATGTCGCTTCGTGATAAGTCTCTTGTAAAAAACGAGGATTTTCCGGATATACTTGACGCGCCAGATGTTGTATCTGAGCTCGATCGCGAGGATTTTTGAATACAACTATATAACTGGCGTTTAGCGAAATGTCACGCTGTCCATGACCTTGATGAAATAAGTTTTGAGTTATGAAAATTACGCTTAAATTTTTATGATGACTACCTTTGGTGAAAAGATCGACAACACTGTTATTTGATGCTTCGCGCATCAGATCATCGATAATTATGAGTTTAGTGCGATTATCATTTGCATAATCTCCAGACTGGGGTAGACCTTCACGAAATTCTATTGATGAGCCGTATTCCGTATACGCCGACTGCCACTCCGAGTAATAAAAAATAATTCTTGCAAACTTTTCACTACTCATAAGTGAGATAAATTTTAAAAATTTTTTCACAAAAAACGTTTTACCGCATCCCGTAGGACCGCAAATCATTGAGGTCCAGGGATGTTTCCACCGCGTATCCATCTGAACGAATGAGTAAGTTTCCCAATATGATGCGCATGATAATAAAGATAGCACCCAGGAGCGTACACATTTACAAATAGATCCTTTATTTGTCTATTACATTATTTACATTAATCCTATATCACAGACTAAGCTAACCTCTGTAACCATAAGGAAGCGAGCCGTATTCACCATTACGTCTCCTCTTGACACTCGAAGGCATACATGATTTCGTTTCAGGTCGTGTGACAACCTGATGAAATGCTGTACGCCGAATTGAGTCATATTGTAATACAATCGGCTCCTCTCTCTCTCCTATTATAAAAGAACGTACTGAATCGTAATTTATTAATGAGCTATTTGCAAAATTAAGCGTTATACCTTTTACTTTACAAACCTCGTTTTCAATACCATCGGGGGTCTTCACTATGAAAGAATAAAATTTTGGGCCTCCCGAAACAAACGATTTAATATAACTACCTACGCCGTAAGAGCTTAATTCGTCCGTTAGATCTCCTAAAAGCTGACCCGTCGGCGGCTCGTATTCGTCTGGGTTTTTCTTTGCCACATAAATAATCGAATCTGTGTCGCAGTACAGAGCGCGGCGACCCAACAGTTCGAGGTAACTATAAAGCTTCAGGCGGGCCTGAGCTGTAGTATACGCAGCTATTACGGCATTTGCTATGTTAGATGGCATTGCAGCATCAGCAATTTTCGTGTAATTTACATACAGTACATGATTATTTACCGGCAGCATACCCGTAATCTCGTACTCGGGACTACTTAGTAATTCCATGAGGTTTTTGCGCGTCGATACTATCGCTGTCTGCGGCAGATTCTCGCGTTGCCCGAATTTGCCCCAAAATGAATTAAGACACAGCTTAGCTACAGACCGTAAGCCTGAATTTTTCGCTATACTATCGCGACTGAGCTTAACGCCTTCAGCGTTCTCAAAGGCCGTTATATAGAGGTCTTGCGCTGCCTCATCTGTTGCACAGCTCTCAGGCCACCCGCTAGCCTCCTGCTTGATTTTAAGAAAAGTATTAATATACTCGACAAACAGACTGCCCTCCTGCGTATTTCGATTATACTGTGTTATTTCATACTGCCAAATTTCAGCCACACTAAGTACTTTATAACCGCACGCAATAGCTTTTCGCAGTTCGTCGACTACCCACGTACCATTGAACACACGCTCTGCAGGATCTTCATGATTGCAAGCTTCTTGGTTCATGTTCTCGCAACAGCTACGGCACAGTCCAAACAAGAGTCGCTGATGCATTCGTACAGGCAACACGGGATGATAAAGATTTTGCGGTGCAAGTACTGTACATTTAACGAGACCCTCAATGAGCGAAAGGTTGTTATTATCAGGACCAGTCAGTTCCATACACTCATCACCTACGTACACTTTTGGATGGCCTACGGGATATTTCCCGTACTTACAGATATACGGGTACAGAGAGCAAACGTCAACATAGTGTATTTGCTCCCCGTCCTTTGCATCGTAGAGCGTGACCATGTTTTCTGTGCGGCCTCCGAAGAAAGCATCGCGAGGGTTGAGGGGATCTGTGCTAACTAGAGGGTGGTCGAGTACGAACGTACTCATCGCCGCGTTTGTTTCTAGCATACGATCATACTCGCACTCCCAAATTTCAGTTAGCGTGTAACCGCTCGTTCGGATTCTATAGGATATAGCGTTCGTTCTTTCCAGACGCTCATTCATTGATATACCATCGCTTTGTTTGCGATCCCTGTTTACAACGAAGCAGCGTGAACAGCCATGCCAATAGCAACCGTGAAACTGTAATACGTGAGCTGCACCAGAGGTTTCGTAGTAACCGTCTACCAAAAGATTTTGAGGCAATTTAAATTCACGCAAGCGCCCAGCGTGAATAATGCGATGACCAAGAGAATGCTCCATCCACACGAGCCAAGACACTGCTTTTTTCGATTGATTGTGCGCCCATCTATAACCGCCTGTGGGTATAATACCGATTGAATTGGTTTTTAGAAAATTTTTCCGAAAAATTTGAAAACATGCTGACGCGATTGTTGTACTTTCGGTAAATGGACAGACACGACCGCTGCTCATGAACATCTTTCAAAAAACCATGCTCGCTTGTCTCAATATTGTGACATCGTTTTTACAATAACTTTTAATCTCTTTTGAAAAATCAAATACATATCCCCCGTTTTTTAGTTCGTTATACCATACTGAAAAATGCTCGCGCTCCGCTACACGCATTGTGTCAGGAGAGTAATATTCTACAGACGGCAGCTCTCCGACATAAGTTTGATTTTCGGGTCTGTTGAACAGATGAGGGAAAGTTCCTTTAGCAATAGTAGCCTTAAGACCAAACGCTTTTGGCAACGCACTCAGAGGCATATGAAAGTAGTGTAGACTATCGAGAAACACAAGCTTCCCGAGGCGCATAGTAATAATTTTGGTGCCGTTCATTATCAAGGTGGGGAGCTGTGTTTTTTTCTCCTCGATTAAATAGCGTAATATAAATTGTGCATCAAAACCTCCGGCATTATGAGCAATTAAAAATGTATGCGAATAACCTTTGATGTTTTGCATACCTAACTCGACAAGCTGACACACAGGATTCTCCCTGAATACAAATTCGTGTTTGCCACAATGTTGACACTGCTCAGCTATTGAATCGCTATCACAGCACAGCGTGCAAACACGCTGAGCTACACAGAGGCTTGGCTGGTGTACAAACGTAGTGGGATCACCTTTCACGGGCTTGCACTGTTGCGTTTCAAAATCATAGAAAATGAAGATCTTCTCTTTTGAGGGGGCAGCAACGCGAACGGGCCTCATGAAACACAGATGATTATATGGCTGATTGGATTTGCATGTTTTGCAGAATCCCACACCGCATATGTGCTTCTTTTTCTCCAATGGTCTTATAGAGCGAAAACAATTATGACAGCGCTTGAGAAATTCACAAACAGAGCTTGCTCTACGCGTTCCACGTGTTCTAAAAGTCCTATGATGTCGTAAACATTCCTCTCCGAAAAAATAGCGGTTACAGTCTGCACATCTGATTGTGTTGTACGGGAGTGCGACACACGGTGGCGATTGAAAACAACGAGGGCACTTTTTTTTCAAGCATCTATGCTCCGCACGGCGGTATCGAGCGTTGCAAGATGTGCAAAAATTTAAACCACCGGCGGCACCTCTGAGATTTAGAATGGGCTGAAAGTGATGTGATCGTTCGTAATACAAAATATACAGAGTGTGCTGAACCGTGCCCGCTGTAGCCAAAACTCTATGTGTGCCGTCGAACAGGGGTATTTCGCGGCGACCAAACGTTAGAAATTCAAATACTACTATTGCAATGCCATCTTTAGCTAAATAATCCTGGTAACTCCCAATCTCATGTACCCCACACCCACCTCTAGGCGCATCGACATTTGCAGCTCTTGTGAGCTCGAGCGCTGCCTCTCTTTGATACGATCCGTTAATCTGCCTAATGCGCTGCCAGTTAACGTGCAAATCACCCGTGCGAATTTCACCTCTTTCAGCGTATGCTCGTGCGGCTACTAGAGAGCGCGGTAAGCAGAGATTATCGGTATTTCGAATTGACAGAATAGATTTTTTAGCAATACCCTCGTGTGTTAAACCCTTTCGGCCTCTGCCCTCTACGCCTTTAACAATACATATTTTTACATTAAATGAATCATCAATGTCTAGAGATACTGTACTTTGAGCTACACTTGATATTAACAACCATATATGTATCTTCAAACGTGTTGTCACGGACGGGTCGAAAAGAAAGCCATACGGGGCCGTGAGCTAAGCTATTCGCTGTAAACGAAATACCCGCGTAGTCGCTACCCTCGCAGTATCTGGTGAGATGCGTTAAAAGATCGCGGAATGCTCCTTCGAGCCACTCTGTTACGTTGAATCCTGAAGGTGGCTGGCGGATCTGCATCGTTGTCTCGCGCCCTCGTAATTTGAAACGCTTAAAATAGCGTGCTGCATCCTGTGTGATAAAGATTCGAGCTCTAGGCGGCTGTACATCCCCAAAGGATTCGTTAGTCGGTGCCCCACGGGGCCTACCAGCACCTCTTTGTATATCTGAAACAAAAAAGTGGTATAAGTGACTAGAACTTATAGATTCCCAAAAAGTATGTTATAGTTATTTTAGAGTACCTCGTGTTAGTCCTGATTCAGCAATAATGAGTCATGTGTCGAATACCCTGTCGTAGATACAGCAGCTTACTTTTTATCCCATACACAGGTAAAGCGTAAAATAATTTTTCATTACCTGAATCGGATTCCATCAAATGCTGAAACCAGATATCAAACTGCCTGGCAGCTCTTCCCTCATCGTTTTCATCCACACTCATAGCCTCGTCTTCCATAGGATATTCCCCGAGCTGATTCTCATGTAGTATAACGTCAGCCTCGCTCATCGAAAGATTATTATTTCTCTCAGCTACAGGTCTATCAATGTCATTGTCTGATTGATACGATGGTCCTGCTACAGCGCCATCAGCTTCGATACATCGGGCTCGTCGATACATCACTGATCGAATTGTTACAAATTGTCAATTGATCAAGTGTTATTTTATAATTATATATTTTATTTTATGTTGATACTCACTAGCTCTTCGAGGATTATCACTAAATATTTCGGACGGTTCAGGAATACTCGACATTACTATTGATGACGATGATGATGATGATGATTCGGTACCTTCAGGGGGAATTTGCAATTCAGCTGTTCTCTCCGCCGTATCTTCATCCTGTGCTATATTACCTATAAATGAAATATCCGAATAATCGAATATACAGTTTTCGATTAATACGATTTAAAAAATGTTATTCGTGGTTACGGCAACTGAAGTTGGTGCTAGATGATGCTGATGAAACAAATATTGTTGACGGTATCGAGCAAGCACCAGCTCCAGACCCTGGTTCTTCATGATCCTCCTGCTGAGGTTCTGAAAAATAATTTAATTGTACTCTCTTCTTCTTCTTCTTCTTGAAAAAAAGAACCATTATTTAGGAAAAAATTATTTTGGATACTCACCCTTTAGACTGACTTGACGCTCTAAGTCCTCTTCTTCTTCTATTGTGCGTGCCGCTTCTACGAGCGCCTCTTCTTCATCACTCGCTGCATCGAGAAACTGTCGATATGCTATAATCGACAGAAAATAATTATTGTACGCGCTACCAATAATAAGCTACTTATATAAAGTAAAGATACTTACTTCTGATCTCGTCGGCAAGGCCTCTAATACACGGAAACTCTTCGGCACCTCGTCGTTGCAATTCTTCAAACACACATGTCAACACACGTTGACCACTTAACACACCTCTGTTGTAGGCTACTGCAATGGCACGTAAAGGAGCCCACCATATAATATACTTTAGTCTCTTTATGAGACTTTTGCCTGGTAAATGTCTCAATTCATTACACCAATGATCATTGCACCTACGCCTCAACTGCGCACTGTGTGCTTTTGTTAAGCGCAAAAGGGCTAAAATACACAATCGTAGAGCACGGTCTGACATTGTAATTAAATAAAATCCCGTACCGCGGTTGAATCCCGACTGAGATTTTTTGTCTCCAAGGTAACACAATAAATATACAAGTAAGCATTTTCTTATACATATAACGATACTCACATCCGAGGCGCATAATACTGCAGCTCTACGGATCAAAAAACGCTCACGAGCAGAGCAAGAATGTAAACATTGTAACGTGGCGTCAGGACGACACGTTACAAGAGCCCCACACCTCCGCGCGCTGCCGGCAGCACGGCAGTGCCTCCGGCCTCCATCTCCAAAGAGTTCGTAGGTCCGTGGTTCGGGAGGAGGGAACGGGGGAAAGTAGTGGACGGGCGGCGGAGGCACAGGGCCATTTTGGGTTGAGAGCCCGCACGCAAGGGGTGCCCAACCGCCAGGACGCACTGCGGTACCCCGGGAACTTTGATCGGCTACGGTTTGCGGGTCTGCGGGGAGGGCGCCGGAGAGGAGTTTTGTTTTGATTTTTGACCTACCGCGAAGAGCGGTAGGTAGGATAGAGAGTGTGTCGCGGGGAGTCCGTGCGGAAGGACACGCGTATCCGGCGGACCGCGAAAAAGGAGTCCTTCTTCCGTGCTCGGGCGATAGCGGAGCTATCGGATAATCGCGGATTGCGATTATCGGGATCTCTCGCAGAGAACCATGGCTCCCGGGTTTTTTGTGTGGTCTAGTGCCAGTGTGTGGCCGAGTGGGTGAAATTCCGCGTGCTTGATAGACACCTTCGTGGAGCCGGGAGGCGGCACCACGGGGATAGGCGGAAGGGACACGGCCACCACGATTTGGATTTGGTACGGGCCTGATGGGACAGCCAGTTCTCGGTAAGTACCGCGAGAGCGGTCTTATTTAGAGAATATCTTGCGCGAGAAGATAGCCGAGCGGGAGTGGTGCGGACACACGGATGCCTCAGGTGGCTACCGACGTCGGAGGGCACACTCCCGAGGAAGAGAAGGCTCGTCTCCAACGAGACCTGTTAGGATCGCGAGGGGATTCGCGAATTCGGTAGGCACACCGAGGTAGGGACAGGTCTTGGGCAGGCTAGAGATCACGACTCGGAATAGTCGTGAGCCGCCGTTGGAGGACACACTGTACGCGACGGGATTTGTATTGTACAATCCGCCGTTTATTTAATGGTAATAAACGGAACGGTATTCTACTCGCTATTTTATCATTTTGCGCGCCTATCCGTTGACTCCAAAATTCTCTCTCGTCGGCCCCATGTTCCCCTCTACCATTTTCAGTACGCTGAGGCTGAGCCGCCGGGAGACCTGAAACGGCCGTGGTAAGGGATGGTGGTGCGGGAAAGCCGCACCTGGCGCCCAACAACTAGATCTTCGGATCTTTTCTTTGATAACAGCACGTTGGGAGCAGCCACGGATTATTTGTAGGCGACGCCGATGAACGGTACACGTCACAAAATTGGCGCCCAACGTGGGGCCTGAGAGAGAGTCAGGAAGGTCGGATTTGTTTTGAGCGCACAGCGGATCGCGGGCAAACGGTTGGGAGGACGGCAAGAAAGGTTGTCGCCAACCGAGCCGCGAAGACTCGGCAGGAACGGTTGTCAAAACAAATTGTCTTAGAGGCGTTTGTAAACAGTCGGGTAGCCGAAATTATCGCGACGGATAGTAGTCGCGAGCGGCAACCGATTTTAGGATATCTCTCGCGCCCCTCCACGCCGTCCGTGTCCCGCGCACTGGAGAGCGGTACTCTCGTGAGCGACCAGGGCTGGTTAGCCAGGAAACGGCCACGAGTCCAGGAGTTGATGACTTCGTGAGCCGTACAGGTCTGCCACGGAGACACCGGGTGCGCGGCGGTGTGGTGACCCTTTTGGACAAGGGAAGCGTGAGCTCTCCCGGGAGAGAGGCGACCGTAGGGCGAAGGAGGCCAAAAGCATGGCCCGCCACTAGAAAACCCTGCCGAGGGAAGTAGGAATACCGGCGTACGAAGAGCGGAGTCCGTTCGGAAGCCACCAGATTGTGAATGGCACCGAGGACTCTGTGGACGCACTGCAGGGCAAAAACTCGGGGCCGCAAATCTCGGGGAACGAGATCGGAGGGCGGCCGATCGAGCGCCCTTTAAACACGATAGGACGGAAACGCGCAGACCTCTAGGGCCGGATAGGGAAGTCCGGGGAGGGAGAAGCTGCCGTACCGAAACATGTTTAAAGGGAACAGCGTAGGAAACTATCGTAATCGACCAGGAATGGATTGGTCGATCGGGGACGTCGATACTCCGGAAAATAGGAGTCCTTCTCGAACGGAACGGGAAGGGGAGAGGACTGAGTGCAGCGTTCGCCATCTCAGCGGCGGCTGGCTCGTCCGCTCGATCCGGAGACGGGGTTCTACGCCATTGCGTACCTGGGGAGGACATGAAGGATGTCGCCGACGCTCGGTTCATCTCCACTCAAGGACAGCAAAAAGGGTACTCCGACGCCGGGTGACGGAAAGGAAGGGGGAGCTGGTGGACGATACGGCGGCCGACCAGCATGTTGGGATTGCGGTCGGGCCGGACATCGCCACCCGGATTGCGAAGATCCCGATAAAGGCCTTTCTGCATCCGTTGCGGCGCTCCCGGAGTGGGACGTAGAACGTGCCCGAGATGTGCTGGTAACCGGTCGAGAAACGGCAAGTGGAGGGCACACTAGGAGCGAGTGCTGCCTCCGCCGGAGTACGTGGAGTACTCGGGGGGAAACCCCCCCAGCTCCAATGGGAAGCTGCGCGGGGCCTTAGAACTCGACCTGGGGATTCCAGACATTTTATGCGGAGTGTCCGTGGAGAATCGAGATGGAGATTTCGGCACCAGGAACAGAATTCCCCCCTCTAAATGGAAGCGAGGTGACTTCATCGACGGGGTCAGGGCAGGAGGTTCTCCCGACGGGATGAAGGAATCGGGACGAACCGGGACAGGCCTGAAGACAACCTCGTGGGGAACCAGTAAAGTAGGATCTTTACGCCACGGTTCACGAGGCAGAGGAGACAGCTCGGCGAATGCGAGGGCCATGAGGGACGCAGCAGTTTCCGTTAGCCAGAGGAGTTGCGATGCAGGGGATGGACGGCCAGGGCGGACTAGCCTTGCGGATAGCAGGCGAACCGGAAGCCGTCATCCAACCTGAGGGTACGCGCTCGGTTACGTGAGACACCCGGCTCCAGGTAGGGGGCCGGAGCGCTCCCTGGTGTTCACCGGAGTGTGGACATCGGCCGGGACCAAGGCCAAGGTCGGCCGACCCTTGATAATTCCTGCGTGTTGGGATCGCAAGGAAGAGTTTCGCCTAGCTGGAAAATGGGATCATCGCAGACACCTGGGAATGGTGGTCGCATGACTCACCTCTCCGCATGAGAGGCCTGATCCGTCCAGCAGGTGACCAGTGGAAGGCCAGTCAGTTCAAGGAACGTCTGATGGGCCTCGAGAGAAAACCGTGGAAGTTCGGCGAGCCCAAGGTCGTGCGATCCGTAGGCGGATGGACCTGGTAGGGCTTACCGACATTCTTTGGGAGGTAGCCCAGGAATAGAGGAACGTTCGGGTCAGGTGGCAGGAAGGACACTCCCCGGATATGGAAAAAACCGACGTCCGCTGAAAGGGTCAGCCGGAGAGAACGGCAGATCCATCGCGATGGTCATGGTAGCAGACAGAAGCTGATGAGTATTCCAGTGCACTGTGAGAGTGACCAAGACGTCCGGTCCCCGGAGGAGAGCTGAGGGCCTCCAGGATGCCAAGCACCGAACGCCACGGAGGATGGATAGAAGAAGGAGCAGTGAGTACCTACGCTACTGCAAGCGGAACTTGAGAGCGGGCTGGCGCCGATGGTTTCGTCGGGGCGCAGCCGCGTTGTTCCACGAACGCGTCGTTCCGCGACCGGATGCTGGATAGGACACCGCCGGGAAAGGATCGGTGGCGGCCTAGCGTCTCGTCGCAGAACCTATGAAAGCGGCCACTGGATAGTCGGCCGCGATAGGATTGGGAAATACCGCTGGAAATGGTATCACCAGGAGCGAGCATCGGAGGGAAGAGGCCGATAGGAAACGGATTCTTCCCGCAGGCTCGAAGTGGAATGGTCAGAGGTGTAAGACCCGTGCGTATTCCAGGCGATCTCTGACCAGCGGCGAGTGGAATGGCAGACCAGGAATTGGTCTCGCCAGTACAGGAGCCAGGCGAACGGAGACGACGAAAACAGCGTGACGAGATTCGGAGAGGGCCGGGGATAACGGCCTACCGAAATAGTTCACCTGAGAGAAAACTAGCCACGCGGACGCTACTGTATGGAAGAAACATGTGGGAAATAGAAATTCGGAGAGTCGCAATGCCGAGTACAAGTACGGCGTTGCAATCCGAATCTTCCCGCATGTTATGATTTAGCCGACCAGCTTGAGGGGACCTCGACTAGGAGACGTCCAGGGAGGGGATCCTACGACAGCTAGAGTTCGGCAATGTAAACAGAAGTCCCGCCAGCCTGGCCGTGGCGCGGAGAGTGAGCGGCCAGGGGAAGGCGTCAACACACAGTGTTGTGACGGCCGATTGGAATTCGGACGGGACGTAAACAGTAGCAGAGAAAAGGATTAGCGATGGCCTAGGGACCGTGCATAACGGTACTAGGGCGAATTGGTAGTAAGGTAACACTTACGAGACGCATTCCGGGAAACGGATTGCGTCGGCCGCCCGCAAGAGCTAGGAGTAGCTCGAGGAGCGGGGCTCTGTTTTGATTTTGCAGGTCCAGTGCATAGAGCGGATGGCCCAGGAAGTGGATCCGCTGGAGTATGCAGCAGGACAGCAAGGGCGCGTGGGACGACGGAGGAAGGACGAACCTCCAGCGCAGACACCGGAAGCTCTCGTCGGGATGACAGACACCGGGAGGAGTCGTGCGAAAGGGGGGGGGGAAGTAGTCCGCGTCGTCACGATAAGGCCTACAGGCCCCGGAATTATCGCGGGGTGGGGCGGGCAGGCCAATTCGCCTGGTTTTAGATTTTCCCGAGGAAGAAGGCCGCGGTTTGCCGTGTCACACTCGTTCCCTTCTGGAAGAGTGTGACCCGGTCTAAGCGGGGGGGAGTTGTAACGTGGCGTCAGGACGACACGTTACAAGAGCCCCACACCTCCGCGCGCTGCCGGCAGCACGGCAGTGCCTCCGGCCTCCATCTCCAAAGAGTTCGTAGGTCCGTGGTTCGGGAGGAGGGAACGGGGGAAAGTAGTGGACGGGCGGCGGAGGCACAGGGCCCTTTTGGGTTGAGAGCCCGCACGCAAGGGGTGCCCAACCGCCAGGACGCACTGCGGTACCCCGGGAACTTTGATCGGCTACGGTTTGCGGGTCTGCGGGGAGGGCGCCGGAGAGGAGTTTTGTTTTGATTTTTGACCTACCGCGAAGAGCGGTAGGTAGGATAGAGAGTGTGTCGCGGGGAGTCCGTGCGGAAGGACACGCGTATCCGGCGGACCGCGAAAAAGGAGTCCTTCTTCCGTGCTCGGGCGATAGCGGAGCTATCGGATAATCGCGGATTGCGATTATCGGGATCTCTCGCAGAGAACCATGGCTCCCGGGTTTTTTGTGTGGTCTAGTGCCAGTGTGTGGCCGAGTGGGTGAAATTCCGCGTGCTTGATAGACACCTTCGTGGAGCCGGGAGGCGGCACCACGGGGATAGGCGGAAGGGACACGGCCACCACGATTTGGATTTGGTACGGGCCTGATGGGACAGCCAGTTCTCGGTAAGTACCGCGAGAGCGGTCTTATTTAGAGAATATCTTGCGCGAGAAGATAGCCGAGCGGGAGTGGTGCGGACACACGGATGCCTCAGGTGGCTACCGACGTCGGAGAGCACACTCCCGAGGAAGAGAAGGCTCGTCTCCAACGAGACCTGTTAGGATCGCGAGGGGATTCGCGAATTCGGTAGGCACACCGAGGTAGGGACAGGTCTTGGGCAGGCTAGAGATCACGACTCGGAATAGTCGTGAGCCGCCGTTGGAGGACACACTGTACGCGACGGGATTTGTATTGTACAATCCGCCGTTTATTTAATGGTAATAAACGGAACGGTATTCTACTCGCTATTTTATCATTTTGCGCGCCTATCCGTTGACTCCAAAATTCTCTCTCGTCGGCCCCATGTTCCCCTCTACCATTTTCAGTACGCTGAGGCTGAGCCGCCGGGAGACCTGAAACGGCCGTGGTAAGGGATGGTGGTGCGGGAAAGCCGCACCTGGCGCCCAACAACTAGATCTTCGGATCTTTTCTTTGATAACAGCACGTTGGGAGCAGCCACGGATTATTTGTAGGCGACGCCGATGAACGGTACACGTCACAACATATTAGTTTCACCATTACTAACGAGAAGCATCACTCCAGGTCTACATCATTAACTAATTTACTAATATATTATACCAATAATAAATTTCAATAAATAAAATAATAAATAATAAATAATTTTATGTCTAAAAATATATATAGGCTATTTAATGTAAAAGAAATAAGAAATACTGTCACCGCTTACTAGATATATATATATATAGAGCATGTACTGTAAACTCTGAAGCGTCTTCACATTTTGTTTTTCAATTCAGCATTCTTTTCTTGCGGTTACTTCTACCCTGTCATGAGAGGTACGCGCGATGCCTGCAGCTGCACAATGAAATTGATACGAGTAGCTCATTAATTGTATATGTTTGCAATTCAGCATATTTGTCTACACGTCTCTCAGTGCAGTATCCTCGACCTTTAGTCTCTCTTCATGACGCGCCGCGACTGCATCAAACATCGTATCCGTTCTGTAAATTTTTGAAAGTCTTTTTGTGCATTATATAATAATTTGAACAATGTTCCCGCGTTACGATTGCTATGCTCTGGACTCGATTTTTGGTGCAAAATAGTTCACATAGAGGACCAAACAAAATTATAGTTCAGACCAATGAAATGAGGGCTGCGTATCGTCAACTAAAGGAGTGGTTATACGATATTTATGTAGTGCAGCGCAGGGGAGAACCCATTGAACAGGCCTTATTTCCTAATATGCCGTGTATTATAGTGAGATCGTATACAGTGGACCTCGCTGAAATTATCAGTGCCGACGAGGACGGCTGATCAGAAGTTCTGCTGGTGGACATTAATGAAACCATTTTTATTGAGGGCCAATATCTGTATTACGCAGAGCCTCTTTGCTGTGTTGCACCGACATTGTAAATAGAGTGCCGTCTACACGGACTTGAAAATATCAAGGTTGAGGGGCCCTTCCGTATTGCAGGCGGCCTCTGGCGAAGGCATTGCAATTGCGCCAATAGTGACCCGGCCCGAATACACTATTAGTGTGCCCCTTTTTAACGCCGAGCACCACGATGTGTACGGTAGCGCAGCATAAGCCTGGTGAGTAATTAGCTATAATTATATAAATAATAATTGCATGCAAACCGCGATTCGGAGGCGGACGGGGTTTGATGGGTACCCTGCCAATGTGTTTCACTGTGCTGTGAAATTTTCTACCATCACAGTGATTGGCCACCCTCTTACACGACGCAGGCATACGCCCAATATCAAATTGTGGTCGTAGAAGCATTTAACCCTTCGCTTACGTTTTCTATGGGTCTATTTGTAATATTGTAAAATTTATATAGATTATATCTACTCTTAATGTTATATATGTTCAATGTTTTAAAAATGTATATGCGAATAATGCTTATAACCAATTATTATCTCAAATAATAAATAATAATAATAGTAATAACCAATATACAGCGGTGCACTATGATGGCCCCTGCGCTCCATCCCCCCCTCTCACCCCGCACCTGTCACCCTGCACCACGGCAGCCAGAGCCGCGGAGTGGGGGAAAAGGAGTGGGGATGGGAGTGGGGATAGGAGTGGGGGTCGCCATAGTGCACCACCTACTACTTATTAGTACGTTCAAAGTAAGTACTTTGGAATTTCTGGCACGGACCCGCTAAGTAGTACTCGATAAGGAATCAGCTAAAGTTTTATTAATTATTAAATAACCATTAATTCATAATCAACTACGAGAAACAGTAGTAATGTAAAAGAGTAGTGAAAATGTTATAGCAAATTTTGAAAATACTATTAAAATGATGGGCCAGTGCTAGATCATATAATAGGCAAACATGTAGTGACTTATGTACTTGGCCTCAATAATCTGATATCAATACTTTTTATTAGAGGAATACACAGCACACCTGTACTTGGCGTAGTTTTTTACACGTAAGTGTTTTTTGGGTGATATCACAAGTTTTTGTTGTTCAACGGGACATGGAAGTATTAAGCACTGAAATCTATATTGTCACAGATATAAAATGTAAATGCATTATGATGTTGCTAATCAGAAAAATATATTGCGGTGTCGAAAATGTTTAATGGCATATAAATTTAATTTGTAAGTCCCTTTTTCTAGAAATGCATAAAGACATACAAATTTTTAAAGAAAATGTAATCTTCTATGCATATAAGCGTCGTTAATGGTGTGGTAAAGCCGTGTGGTAAACGTAAGAGAGGAGAGTGTGCTGGATTATTTACGTACCTCAGGCCGTGCGAACATCAGACAGGATACTATAGTTTGAGCGAAGCGCCAAAGCTTGTTGCACACTTTTCTGGACTTCTACGTCCGACACCTAGATACAAAAAACTACGGAGCGGAACACCTGGACACCCTGGACTTCCACATCCAGTACCTAGATACAAGAAACTACGGAGCGGAATACCTGGACACCCTGAACTTCTACGTCCGACACCTAGATACAGAAAACTACGAAGCGGAATACCTGGACACCCTGGACTTCCACATCCGACACCTAGATACAGAAAACTACGAAGCGGAATACCTGGACACCCTGGACTTCTACATCCGACACCTAGATACAGAAAAATACGAAGGGGAATACCTGGACACCCTGAACTTCCACATCGGACACCTAGATACAGAAAACTACGAAGCGGAATACCTGGACACCCTGGACTTCCACATCCGACACCTAGATACAGAAAACTACGAAGTGGAATGCCTGGACACCCTGGACTTCTACGTCCGACACCTAGATACAGAAAACTACGAAGCAGAACAGTTGGATAAACTGTCACCTAAAATACGAGGCACTATGCCGAAGCACACATATTTGTACACCCATATACGCGCGCTGCACATCAGTGCTATTAAAAACTGAATAATTCTATACTGTTGTGAAAGCACCCTTATACTAACTGGAAATTCGGTATGAACGGTAGCTTCACTTGTAAAGTGTATTTGATTGTGTTGTGTATTCGTAAATACTACACCATACAGAGTACAAATAGGTAAAGAAGGCACAGCAGTCAGCGCCATCTGTCGTGTAAAAAATGCGATGGACGTGCGAAGACGACGACGACGACGGCGACGACGACGACGATGACGATGACGACAACGACGACGACGACGACGGAACTGAAATAAAATCATCTCGCTCACCATCTCAATACACCCTGATCTCGTATACTAATCGTATTGAACGTGGTGGCAATCAATTCAGGACCCTCAATTCCTATAGTGAATGTATCAATAACTTTTTCTCATGTATAGCGGTTAATAAGATATTTCGTTCCAAACACAGGTATAAGAGTTGACTCAAGTAAAGAGTCTCGGCGAGCTGTGCCCTGTACAGCCGGTTGCCTGTACTTGGCGCGGGACTCGACCGAGTCTCTTGATTAGTAACACCATACAGAGTACAAATAGGTAAAGAAGGCACAGCAGTCAGCGCCATCTGTTGTGTAAAAAATGCGATGGACGACGACGACGACGGACCTGAAATAAAATCATCTCGCTCGCCATGTGAATACGTCTTGATCCTGTACACGAATCGTATTGATTTTGTTGGCAATCTATTCAGAACCCTTGATTCCTAGAGTGAATGTATCAATACATTTTTCTCACATATAGCCGTTCATAAGATATTTAAGTCGAAACACAGGTACAAGAGATGCTTCGAGTAAAGAGTCTCGGTGGGCCGTGCCCCGTATGGCGGGTTGCCTGTACTTGGCGCGAGACTCGACCAAGTCTCTTTATTATACGATCGTGAAACACCGCCAAAAGCGCGACGCTACTGAAAGATTTTCATATAAAAGAATACTTAATTTGGAGACAGATTCGAGCATAGATTTTACTTTAGGGCCTCATGCCGCAAAAATCGAACAAGCAGAAACTATCGGAATACTCTAGCAAATTGCACTATCGTCCTTTTTGCTAGTCCGATGAGGAAAGACATTCACATCGGGACTCTCAAAATCGGAGATACTCCCGCTGAGGCAGAAGGCCTAAACGGTAATTTTTCACTAATACCAAGAAATTATTTTGCCAATTTATAATGGGTAGTCAAGGGTCTCACCAAATAACGCCTCGGCAACAGTGGTCGGTTAAAGGGCCAGAAGGGCTTCCTTCCTTTCTTTTATCCGTCATTCCTTCCTTGTATCTTTATCGTCTATTCTTTTTCTCTTCTCGCCTACGCTTACTACTTTCCCTTTTCTACCACCACTAGCTAACAAACTCCAAACGTAAGTGACGCTTGGAGAACGTTAGGACTGACGTTTGGAGCGTTCAACTGTTATTCCCTACGTTCCTAATACTGCGGGTTATTTGTGGCGTGGATTTTCAAAAATTCACGTCACACTAGATAAAAAAATAAATCCATGATAAATCATGGATCATAAATCTGATGTAAATCCATAATTTAACAATTAGGCAATATACCTGCCGAATACTTCGCGCAACCATCTGCTTTGATCCATTGATCGAAAGCTGTCGGATCAGAGACAGCTTTATTAACCCACTATGATAGTATAAGGTATTATAAGTAATAATGGTATTGTTAAGACACCACTCAAACGCAAATGCATTTAACAAAATATGCTCGGTATTTGATCGGTGGTAGGATGTCGCATTGTTAACAACATAATTTATATATGTGAAATAAGCTGGGTTCACCACATTTGATTTTTTCAACCAGAACTATTGCATAATTTAGGGTTTATTTAGGGCTAATTTTGGGCCCCATATTTGATTTTGGGGCTCACCCCCTATGGTTGTGAAGCCCAAAATTAGCCCTAAATTAGCCCTAAATGAGGCCTAAATTATGGAATAGTTCCGGTTGAAAAAAATCAAATGTGGTGGACCCAGCTTATTTCACATAATTTAAATTGTCCAACGAGTAAAAAAAAAACGCATTTTATGCAATTTATAAATAGTTTCTTATTTACGAAATCAGGATAAGAGTTTATCTCAATTAATAGGGTTATTGTCCAATAAATTAATCTCACTTGAAGCGCTGGCAGCAAAGATACGTTTAGATGATGCGCCAGGTCGAAGACCAGTTTCTTTGGAATGCTATGAAACCTTCTTGGACATGATTAAAGTACTTGCACCTTTTGCCTTGCAGTTTGCTTCAACAGAAACATCGGTTTTGTTCACGTTTTTTACTGTACGAATATGAGGTTGTTTTCTGTTGTTTTTTTTTTCGGAAACATGTTTTTTTCTTTCTAGCTTGATTCAGAAGACGAACCACTTTCGATTCTTGTCTTGTCTGACATAAAATAAAAAGGTGATAAAACCAAACGTTACGTGAAATCAGTTTATTAAATGTTTAATGTAATTAAAATAATCATTATTCGTTTATTTTTGTCACTTATTTATGTATTGTGACGTGAATTTCGGAAATTCAGTCACAAAGTTTGCTAGGAGTAGGGAAAAGACACCATCCACCTGCAACGATCCTCCAAACGTCGGTCACCCGACATTCCAAAGACAGCTTTGCTTGTCTCGCTTATCGCTTATGCACTCTGTTTCCGTCTATCGTCCTTTCTGCTTATTTCTGTCTCGCTTTTCTGCTTTTTTTTTTGTTTTTTTATTTTTATTTTCGAGCTTTCCTATTCGCACCTGCCTACCTTCTTTACCGTCCTGGGCAAATCTACGTCTACACTACGAGTACGAAGCTGACCGCCAACGAGAGTTCCTGAGCTACCGGACGAGCGCTCGACAGAGGCTGGACCAAACTGCTGTTCGCTCCGGAGGACTTCCGTGGAGCCCGGGATACCCGGGATGGGATCCCTCTACTACTTCTGCCGGCCGCCCATACGGACCGCAAAAAGGGGCCTTCGCCACTCGTGCCGCCGATAGGAGGAAAGGATGGTCCCCTATCGTGCCGCCAGTCGCCGAACGTTCCCTAGCGTTCCCGTTATCAGTGGCCCCCGGAGAAGAAACCAGGGCATACTGTTCGCCGGCTCCTGCTGCTCGCACCGAGGACTCACGATCGGCCGCACCAAGGATTCCTGCGCTCAGCTCGGCCCTCTCCGCCTATCTTCGGACTCGAGCCGCCTAATGCTTCGTCTCTAGCTACCGTCAAGCGTTAGATTACCTATTTAGTATTATTATAGTGTGTTATCGCTCTACCGTGCGAATAAGGAATTATTAATTTAGGAGGGGGGCCCCTAGGGCTCTTCCTCTAGCGACGAATTCCGGCTCGTTCACTTACGTTTGGAGCATCTTAGCCTGTGGTCGATTTTTCAAAGGATACTATAGTGAATAACTACGAGCTGGATTCAAACCGTAGAGCTTTCCGATTTATCGAGCCTAGATTCTCTTGAAAGGAAGGAATATAAAATATTATAGTGAAGGAAGGAAGGAAGGAAGTCGTAGGACCAATTTCCTTCATTTCGCTTTCGTTATATCTTGGGTGAGCTCCTTTCGTTACCGTTATTTTGGAGATTTTTGTGCATTTAATTGAAGTAATACCGTCTAGGCCTTTTGTCTCGACGGCACATTTTCTCGCTTACCGGGACTGAATGTCGTTCCAGCCCCTCTAAGTAAAAGGACGATAGTGCCGGATACCGTTATCTTAGTTAGCTTTTTCGTTTATTATCGTAGGATATCTTTCATATCGAATCTATTGTAATTAATTTCGTTTTCTCGTAATTCAGTGCTTTGGAATTGTCGAATATTTTATACGTTATTGATTATCGTCTCTACCACGTGGAAACTACTAGGGTCCCGGCGTCCCCGGCTTGGCCGTTTCCCGTTGAGTCTGTTTAATCATTTTAATTAACTATCTGTTGGCTTTTCTATCTTTTCCGGCGTTATATGTCGCTTTATTATATTGCATTTTGGACGCTAAATAATTCTTTTATCTGCTGTGTATTATTTCTATATTTTTCGCTGTCGTTATAAGGAATGGCTTCCTCCTCTTGATTTAACTTATATTTCAATTTTGCAGAAACTCGTAATTAACTTCTTATTGTAATATTTTTCTGATACCTTACGCTGTTGTTCGAGCGTCGAGTCACCTTTTTTTTTGCGCGCACTCGCCTAATGCGAGACTAAAGGACACTCTGACTATCAGTGGCGTACCTACTCTTAATTTAGTTTTGCCGATTATAATATTCTGGTGATAATTTTCGGAGAGCTTGCCATTTCTTCTAACTATTCCATATTACTTGTACTATTTATGTTAATTTATTTGCGTGCGTTTAATACCTGTGTTCCTCGCTACCATTATATCGCTTATTATCTGACTCTTTCCGATTGTCGGGGAATTTCGCGAGTGAATTTGTTTTGTGTTTTCATACCGATACGACGTTAAACCTTTGTTCTCGCGTGTATTTTGTATTCGCGGATTTATTGAAACATTGTCGAGAATATCTTTTTCGTCGGCGCGGATTCGTCCCGCTGCCGTATCGTTTCGCCAAAGGGCCGTAGTCCCTCCTTAGTTCCGCGTTTCGTTTTTAAGGATTTTAGTTTATATAGAATCCCTCAAGAACCTATCGCCTTGTATTAGTATTTTAAGGATTTGGCTATCTGATTTCGCTTTCGCACCTTAGTGTTTCTCACTGACAATTTACTTTTGCTTTCTGCTTGTCTCACACTGTAGCTTTCTGTATGGCTTGCATGCCGCTTTCTTGCTTTTCGCTTTTACTTAATATAGCTTCGGTGCGTTAAACTTACTTATTTTTCTCTGATATCTTTCTTTTACCTATTCCCTATTTTGCATGCCGATTCCTTCTCTAGTCTAGCCTCTTGAACGCCACGACGCTCTCCCAGGTGAGCTAGCCTCCGAACCGGGTATATTTCTGGAGTTCTCGTCGACTGCTTGATTCTCTCTCTCTCGCGTCTGTTCCTATTTTTCTTCGCGCTTCCCTCTCGTATCTTGGCGGTGTCGCCGTTTTCGTGTTTCGTTCGTTTCCCTATTTGGCGGTGTCGCCGTTTGTGAATCTGTCTCTTCACGTTATTGGCGGAGTCGCCGTTTACTTATATTTCTCTTTCTATTTTGGCGGAGTCGCCGTTTATTATCTTTCTTCTTTTCTATCTTGGCGGAGTCGCCGTTTATCGATCTTTCTCTTTTCTATCTTGGCGGAGTCGCCGTTTATCGATCTTTCTCTTTTCTATCTTGGCGGAGTCGCCGTTTATCGATCTTTCTCTTTTCTATCTTGGCGGAGTCGCCGTTCCGATCGTTTCACTCCTCTTCCCTTGGCGGTGTCGCCTTCTCGGTTTCCTGTTCCCTTTCATTGTTCGAGTTTCCCGCGTCTTCTGAAAGATTTTTACGATCTCGAGTGCCCTGCACTCGCGGTGTTCTCCCCGGAGATCACCTGGCGCCCAACTCTATCTAGCCTATCGCGTATCGGGTCTTTTGAATATCGGAATTTATAGAGAGAGGATCATACGGCGTTTTGTGTACGGTTCCCTATTTCCTGACTACCGGTTGTCGTCTATCGAATTTCGAATTGAGATTTTGTTTTGGGGAATATCGTCGCAGTATTTATCAGTTCACAATCAATAATTTAAAGTAGTATGGTCAAACTCCAATTCAGTTGTTGAGTGCAAAGAAAAAAATAAATAAAAATGCACCAAAATTTAGCAACGCTGCAAATTCAGAAATATTTTCCTATGTATTTCCGCCCCATCGACATATAGCAAGAACTGCACACAAGCATAGAAAAACATCATCGGTTGAAAGAAAGAGACAGCGACTGGTGGCGGTCAAGCCCTGTCTCTTTCTAATCAGCAGCCATAGTATGAGAGTATAGAAAAAGCTTACTTTCTCCTCTACTCTCACCATCCGGAAGTTCTGGAACCTGGAATAAATCTTTGACAGACTTTGTCGTTACTTTGTCTGTGATCGCCTTTGCCTTCTGTTGAGGTTTTTCAGCATCAGTTGTCCAGGAAAAATCGTCGGTTCTTAATTTTTCCAACCGACGTAGAGCTTCTTTATAATAAGTATTGCAACGCATTTCCTGATCTACGTTCTATCTATGACCCTAACGCTCCACTCCGCGGATCTCTTGGGCGCCAGGTGTATCCTTGCACCAGCCCGACTCGTTGGGACTTTAATTTCTAATCCGCAGCACATTAACTCCAAGAGTCCTTTCGACCGGCTCTCCCGCTAGCTCCTACTTCAACGTGGTAGAGGGAAATATGAGGGCGGCGAGTCTCTACAGGAATCAGCCGGCATTTTTACAATAACTGACACGGTGGGATTTAATTTCAATTACGGCATTTTATTATCCCTAGGCAAACGAGTACAGTCAGGTGTTGTATTCAATAGTGTTGCATGTGGCGGGGCCGCGGAACCCACTCCTCGTGACGTGTTGCACCGGCGGATGCATTTCATCCCCAACCGGCGCGTGGCTCTCCCACGGGATGGTAAATCTGATTGCACTCACCAAACTTCAGGTGCACTCTCCTTCCTTTCACAACGTTTCCTCGCCGTCGGCTCTCTCTCTCTCTCTCTCTCTCTCTCTCTCTCTCTCTCTCTGTCTCTGTCTCTGTCTCTGTCTCTGTCTCTGTCTCTGTCTCTGTCTCTGTCTCTGTCTCTGTCTCTGTCTCTGTCTCTGTCTCTGTCTCTGTCTCTGTCTCTGTCTCTGTCTCTGTCTCTGTCTCTGTCTCTGTCTCTGTCTCTGTCTCTGTCTCTGTCTCTGTCTCTGTCTCTGTCTCTGTCTCTGTCTCTGTCTCTGTCTCTGTCTCTGTCTCTGTCTCTGTCTCTGTCTCTGTCTCTGTCTCTGTCTCTGTCTCTGTCTCTGTCTCTGTCTCTGTCTCTGTCTCTGTCTCTGTCTCTGTCTCTGTCTCTGTCTCTGTCTCTGTCTCTGTCTCTGTCTCTGTCTCTGTCTCTGTCTCTGTCTCTGTCTTGTCTCTGTCTCTGTCTCTGTCTCTGTCTCTCTCTGTCTCTCTCTCTGTCTCTCTCTCTGTCTCTCTCTCTGTCTCTCTCTCTGTCTCTCTCTCTCTCTCTGTCTCTCTCTCTCTCTCTGTCTCTCTCTCTCTCTCTGTCTCTCTCTCTCTCTGTCTCTCTCT